>JARJCX010000148.1:0-387570 GCA_029282285.1 Mycena rebaudengoi | reverse complement strand
ATATCATATCATTATAAGTTGTCGGCGGACTCTACATAGCGTCGCTATGGACAGTTTCGTGCGGGCAAGCAAGGTACAGACAGTGTAATATAAGAAAGTTCGACAGTGAGTAATTGTCTCACTAATAATGCGTAGAATAAAATATGCGAACAGACAAGGATTAACAACAATGCGGAGACAGTCAAGAGGAAGGAAGGAAATACTAAATAGCAATACACAGCGTCATCAAAACAGTCTTTCCTTCGGACCGACCGCCGTATCCAGATCTCGCCAGGCGACTGGGAATAGCACCGGTCAGCACGGAAGGTGAGGATATATAGAGCAAAGTGCACTAACCTCTTCTCCCGGAGGATCTTGAACACCTTCTTAAATCCTTCGCCTCCTTGAGCACGACCGTCGCGGGGCCCCCAGCACGGGGCGGGAACGCGCCGGGGCAGCGGTCCTGCAGGTCCGCAAGCGCCTCGTTGGTGCCCTCTGTCTCGACCACGATCGTGCCATACCACCCGGGGTCCACGAACAGCCCGGCTGACTTGGGGATCGGGATACGCGGCGACTGGGGGCGGGGCCGGCCGGTCGACATGCGGGGCTTGGACGCAGGCGCGCGCACGGTGAAGGACGAGCGGTGCACCCACCGCACCACGTTATGGTAGGCGCCTTGCGGCCTGCAAGAGAATAAACAGATTAGAAAAGCGAGATACAAAGGCAAGCGAAGTAACCGCGTACGTTTCGGTTCGCACACGATCTTGCAGTAGCTGCAGGTTGGCCGCGATCTCCTGGCCCCAGGGCGATATGTCGACGTGGACGACGGGATTGGTGGACGCAGGGCCCGTCCGGATCACGCGATGGAAGTACGAGGGCGGGAAGGCGAGCGTGGGCAGGTACTGGGGAAGATCCCCCACGGCGGAGTACTTGTAATCAAGATCCTGGACGGGAATAAGCAAGAACAACGGAGAGAGAGAGAGGAGAGAAAGGGCATACAATAAGGTAGCTACCGTCCCACACCAATCTCCCCACATTCCCTTCGTCTCCGACGCCGATATCCCACACACATCGCCCATGCGGAGAAGCTCCACGACGCCCGCACGCTTCAGCTCCGCCTCGCACTCTAGGACGCTCTTGTCCGACAGCCAGTCCCCATCCGGACGGGACAACACCCGCAGGAGCGGCGCACGCTTCACGCGGAACAAGGGGGAGCGGAACGCGGGACCAGCCACAGATGCCCGTGCTGCCAGAGGCGGAGCATGCCCATGCGAGTGCGACAAGTTGGGCGACGGCGCTCTACTCGAGGTGCGAGACGGGCTCGACCGGCTCGACGTGTATCCATTGGCAACCCTCGCGGAAGCCGAGGGTGGAGCCGCAGCTTTGGCGGCAGCAGCGTCGCTCGCCTCCCGCTCCGCCTGTGCACGCAGCCGCAGAACAACACGGGTATATGCCCGCGTCGATGCCGTCAGATTCCGCGCCGTCGCAAGATGTATTGGGTCGCGCTGTTGCGGCGGCACGTTGAACGACTGCACATAGGCCTCCGCCACACGCGCGTATTCGTGCGAGGGATACAGACACCCCGCATGTAGTCGTGCAGGTCCTGCAAATAGCCTGTCAGCCACATCTATATCACCATAATGGAAGGTCAAAACGCACCAGCAGCGACAATGCCAGGGGATCCGCGTTGTTCCATTGCCCACCGCGAGTACCCCACTGTGCGCAAATATCGCTCCAGCGCCACCTCACGCAGCTCCGTACTCTGCACGAGGAGTGATCGAATGCCCTTTGGTCACTGCGGAAAGAATACACCAGTCGTAGAACGATAGATACTCGAGAAGCGCGGATAGCAGCTGGGGATTTGTCACACAGGCGACGAGGGGGGAACGGACCGGGCATCCGCGACTCGCGCACCTCGACGCCGGCAACGGAGAGCGGTGGCGCCTTCTCGAGGTGATCGCCGCGCCGCCGCGACCGCGCATTGCGGTATTCCTCGGGTGTCACAGGCGAGGGCGGCAGATTGTAAACAGGAGCCTTCTGTGGCGGTGTGGTGGAAATGACGTGCTGCGACCCAGCCGCATCGAAGCCAGCTTCTGGTCGCGGGGTAGACGGGGCCTCAACGTCCGGGACCGCGATTGGTGCTGAGGGAGCCGCAGCGTCCGTGGGCGCCTGTGGCGGTGGCGCCGGCTTGAGCATCCGCACACCCTCCACCTTCGCAAATGGATCGTCATCGAGCATGAGCGTCGACGCACGCGAAGGCATTGTCGCGTCTGGATCGCGCTCGACGGTTGGTTTTGCCTGTTGTTGTGCGCCGAAGCTCATCTTTCGTTGTGGAGTCGTCGGCCGCGATTTGGTCAGTGTACGCGGCGTGTGGGGAGATGAAGGAGTAGGGGAGCGCCGGGCTTCAGAGGAAGACGCAGATGTCGTCACGGTGAGACGCGACGAGGACGATAACGACGTAGAGGATGTTGAGCGTGCTCTCTCCCTTAGTTAGCGTGATTCTGGGGCGGCGTCCGCGGCGGGGGAGGGGGCTGTACATTGCCGCTCACGTACGGCTGGTAACTTCGGTGTGCATTCATATCCGCTGGTGGAAGTGGAGTGTTTCCATACATCTGAGGTGTCCGTGCCCCATTCGTATGCCGTTTCCGTTCAACTGCGGTGTTCTGCGCTCCTCTGGCCATTGCTGCTGCTGCTGCTCCCAACTATCCAAGACATTGCTCGAGAACGGCACGTCAGACGCGTCCCTTGTCTCGCCAGTCAAATACCTTGGCGGCATCTTCACAACCTCCGTTGGCGGCGTTGGATACGCGCCATAAGCTTTGTACGGGTCGAATTCCACCTTCTCGGAAGGGGAATCTGCGTCGTTCGCATTCTCCATGGCCGCAAAGATGAGAGGTTTGCCTTTGACCAGGGCGGAAGGTGTGCGTCTGGGCTTGGCATTCTTTGGGGAAATGTGCTGCGCGGGGAGGAGGCCAGTGTTGATTTTGAACGAGTCTCCCTGGTGGAAGCTTTGTACCTCGAAGGAGCTGATCGTCGCGCCCATCTTTGAATCTGGTGGTGGTGGTGGAGGAGGTGTCGAGGCTGGTGTGCGGTTTAAACCGACTAGGATTGCGTTTTAAAACGCGTGCGAATGGGGAAATGACGTCCATTGGACTCACCGCTCTCGACTTTAAGTTCGGAAGGGGAGGGGTTGCGTCAGGATCCTACAGAGAAACACATCGCCGCGTTAATAGAGCATGCGCCAAAAGTAAAGTAACGAATGAAAAAGAAGCGACAATCCGCCAAATGAGGTAAGCTTGCGATGCACATCGCAGTCGAACTAGATCCGGAGCAAGCGACACCGGTGAAAGAGAGGCTGCCCGACTTACCACCCCCCAGATCGGCCATCAGGGCGGTGCGGCGGCGCGAGGATCATGAAGCGACGGCGACATCAAACATAGCCGTAATGAAACGGAAAGAGAAGAAAAACACGGAGAGAAGATTCACCTGGTACGACGCCGAAGCAGCGGCAAAAGCTGCATCCTCGGGCACCCATCGTCCCGGCGCGCTTTGCCTTGGTGGCGAAGCAGGCTCAGGAATCACCGGCGACCGACCAGAAGCAGTGCCTGCGTCAGAGAGCTTATGTCGTAGATCCTGTCGTCCGTATTCGTTCGGATGGCGGGCGAGGTTTGGGGAGGAACCAGAGGCAGCATTAGGATTCACAAAGGGGGTTTGGTCGGACTGCAACGGGCGCGTGGACAGCCTGGGGCTTGAAGTGCTGAGTGACCTGGTGGGTTGGCGGGGGGAAGCTTCAGCGGAGAATTGCGGCTGTTGGGCGGGTGGAGCCATCACGCGTTCGTTGACGTGATTCTGGTTCGCTGCCGAAGTTTGGGGGGGGAATCCACGAGTGGATATGCGGCGGTTTGCCGGAAGAGACGACTGGGGGGGTTGGCTTCCGAGCGGATCAAGGTGACCATCCTCAGGGTATATTGAGGGAAGAGGTTTATCCACCAATGGAACACGAGAGAGTCGACGTGGGGAGGGGCTGGGTATATCTGGAAGCACTTGCGGACGAGTGGCCGGAGAGGAATGCCGTTTCTGCGCACTGCTGGACATGCCGTATGCGTTTGGCTTGCCGTTCGAAGACGAAGCCCCCGCAAAGTTGGAAGAGTCGGAGGGGTTCGTCTGAACGTAAGACGGTTCAACCGGGTATTGTGTCTGCTTGGTATCTTCCCGCTGCGGCGGCTGCTGCTGAACTCCACCCCTTGGGCCCCATTGGTCATTTTCGGGACTTGTTCTCGCCGGGGCGAGCCCGAAAGAGCCATAGGCGACGAGACGACGCGCTGAGATGCGAGGGGTGCCTGAGTAGTAGCAAAACGGGCGTACAACGGTGAGGTAGGTGTGTTCACAGGGGGAGATGGCGCCGCCGGTGCAGGCACCGAGTCCTGTTTCTTTTTGCGCAGGAATCCAGCCATTGCAATGGGGGAAACTGTGGTCGAGACTATAGACAGTAACGGTTCAAGAGCATATTGAAAGCAAGAATGAGGGCCTGACAAAAGCAAGGCGACAATGATCAGCAGTGATCGAAGGAAACGAAAACAGACAATGACATACACCAAACCCAGCCACGTGCAAACAAAATATTTATTTCCTTTCCACCTCGGTGCCTTGGTCTGCCTTTGTCCTTCCTCCTCTTTCCTCCTCTTCGCGGGGACTTTACCGTCTTGCGAGAAACCCCGCGGCGCGTGGATCAAACGTGTTTCATGACAATTTTTATTAATTTTTTACCTGAACAATCTAAAGCTCTTCTGGCTGCATGTATCTCGTCAACTGTCTCCATGAAAGCCCCACTTGTGCCCCGCTCACCCAACGCTCACCACCAAAACCCGATTATGACGAAACATCACTGTCAGCGGCCTCAAAAGGTATTGGATGCCACACCACATCACATCGTTAATTAACTCCGGATCCACGCGGGGGCGTCATCAATTAAGGCCCGCCATCGCGATTGACTGGCGGAGCCACCAGCGAGTTTGTAGCCATGCCCACAGACGTCGCAGCTGGAGTTTCAAAGTACGGCACCATCACCCAACCTACAAGCCCAATAAAACCGCACATCTTACGGGATCCCGGATAGAGTGGCCTGGAACTCGTAAAAATAGCCGCAAAGCTTTACCACCTCGACTTGGAAATATCAACTCCTGCTATCCGATTGTTAGTGGAGCATTTTATTGAGCGGACAGACCGCTATACTGCCTCCAGAAGGATTGGTGGCCGTGGGTGCAGGTTGAACGTTGAACGACGATACTGACGCCAAATAGAACAGTCGCTTTACCTTGGAAATATCAATTCCCGCTCTCCGACTGCTGGCTGAACATGCTACTGAGCGGACGGACCGCTATACTGCCTCTGGAAGGATTAGTGGCCGTTGAACGAGGCTACTGGCGCTCTTGAATTCTCGAGTTCATTCCATCACTTTTGTCAATAATAATATTCGGCACGAAGGCGCGTGTTTCATGTTCAACATATCCGTAAAAAAAAAGTTGGGATCCCAACAGGGGCCTTGCTAAAAAAGTTACACAGCAAGCTCACGCTCTACCTTCAAGCAGTGCTCGTCTCCTCGCACACGCACCGAGGCCTGAGCGTATTAATAATGACCTCGAGGCCTGAGCGTAATTTTGAGAAGCGATGCAAGCTACCACACAACAAGCTACCGCTGGGGCTCCGGGCTGCCCGATGGTACGAGCGGGGTGGGCAGGTTTTGGTGTCGTATGGTACCCTCAGTGCGTGCGAACAAATTAAAATTTTACTGTGGGTCTCGCATTTACTTTTTTGGTTTGAAGTGATTTCCTGTATCATGACATGTCATGGGGACATTGTCGGCGAAATCAACAGGCCTAGACTCTCGTGAAGGTCGAAATGATGGAATTCTCCATCGGGGTTCTTTTTTTTTCGCCATAAATCCGCGCAGGCATTTTGTCCGACCTCCTTTGTCGCGACGCGACGCATCGATCGGTTGTACCGTCCCCGGACCGTATTCACCACCGCCCTGCGGACCGGCCAGTCATCGGACATGCAAAGGATGAATTTATTTGGCGGAACATCGATCAAGGGTACCGGTACAATTATACTCAGTTTATCGTCATACACGGCGCGGGCAGGAATCTCTCGCAAATGGAGGGGACGTACAGTCTAGATTCGCCCCTTCATTCCGGCCGTCCAAAAATATCAATATTCCCGCTTAGTACCAGCCCTGGGTATTATTATCCGCATGGCTCGCTTCTGCTCGCGTCGCCAAGCTGACAGTGGTATTAGCGGATATGGGGATTTTAGAGAGGGTCGCGATAGGAAATGCCCAGTGGGTCCGGATGGGAAATTGACTTGCAATCGCTGCAGAAGTCGGAATAACCTTCGAGGTTCCGACGATTACCAGATTCGGATGGCGGTGAGTGGGTTCCTTTTTCTGCAAGGGCATCTTTAATAAGCAAATATACACTAATCTACAAATTTGCTACAAATGTGGTTGAATTCCATAACGGCTGTTCGCCACCATCGAATTGATTCATTTTCTGCGTTGTCAAAGTTCAGGCCGGTACCAACGTGCGCATCCGTATTCTCGGACCCAACAAGCTACTGCCAAGCAAGTTCAGTCAATATTCAACTTGAACTTGGAGAACAGTTAACTTTCAACATGGGTAGCCGCCGAAGCGGAAGCAATCTGAAAATCGGTTGAAATGGGAAAACTTGGCGAGCTAGCCGTTAAAGCTGAGTAGTTTCTGGAACAATAATATGTTCGCCCAAATTCAAGTTGAAGGCGCGAACAAGGCGCGAAGATGCCGTGTAGTATTTGTTCATGCTGTGATGGCATTTTTGATTGCCGCTCACCCGACCCAATCTCGTTTCCTAAATGCTGGGCCTCCAGAATCCTCTTGGCTGGAATCTCAGCGCAGGAGACATGCGGCCTCACCATACCGGTTCAATACAATTGCCAGCGGGGCTTGTTACGCCAGAATTGCCTGCATTCCGGACGAAATCATGTCGGAAATATTCATGTTTTTTGTCCGAGAGACTTGAATGCACACACTGGGGGTAAACACCAATTGCAGGGCGCTTTAAAACCAAGAGTGTTAAACGCACTTGGCCCGTACCCGCACCACCTCCGAAACAATTGGGACACAAATGCCTTCATGATGTGCGGATTGGTTGAAATGGCGTTTTTTATCAGTCTTGCGACGCAGTCTGATATTGGTCGCCTGCAGCATTCGCGACGCAGATACTGAGCTGGAGGAAAGGGTGGCGCTCTTTAGCGTATGGTCCGGGAAATAGTAGTAAATTGTACGTCCGCTGATATTTTCGGCCCTCTCTTTCTAAAGAATTCCAGACAGCGACCATATAATATGCTCAACCCCTACTACGCTCTGCATGTAGAGAGCTTATAGGTTGTTAACCTAAACTGTTAAATTGTTCAAGTCCCGATGCGGCATGCGATCGACTTCAAAGGGGCTTCTGTTTCTCCTACTCCTCATGCAGCTTGCCCGTCATTTACCCACCGGCCGCGCAGACATTGGACGCGGCGTGTTGACCCGTTTGCGGCAACACATTAAAAAAATCCTCGCGGTGCCCGCCACCTTTCCTGAAGGCCCGCGGCGACTATTCCCCTACGATCTAAAAACCAGTATAGATCTGTATATCGCCAAGTACATGCTGGAAGAAAAACATGTGGTTGCCCGACTTGCGGCCGAGGCGACGGTGGAATCTATTACCCTCTTCCGCCACACAGTCACTTT
Source organism: Mycena rebaudengoi (assembly GCA_029282285.1). Classification (NCBI taxonomy): domain Eukaryota; kingdom Fungi; phylum Basidiomycota; class Agaricomycetes; order Agaricales; family Mycenaceae; genus Mycena; species Mycena rebaudengoi. Next base: position 379,825 of record JARJCX010000148.1, on the reverse strand, counting down.
CGGACGCGCTCTCCTTATCTGTCGTCTCCGCCTCCCCGACTTTCCCGACACATCAATTGCATTGCTGCTGGAGAGACTCGCCGATACAGGTGGGGATTCGTCGTCGTCGGTGTCATCATCAGCATCCTTCACCAGCTCTTCTACGAGGGCAGCGGATTCTGTCGTCATTTCAACGGAGAAGTCGGATGCCGAACTCATTGGTAGTGATTACCAGGTCTTTCAAACCCTGAAGTTCCCACGCCAGTCCCCCGATTTTATCGATGTACTAGCTCTGGTGAAGCTAGTTAGCCAGAGGCCACCCGGCGTACGGCTCAAAAAACCACTCCTGTCTTTTCTACGTAGTAGCCGTGTATACTACGCTGGATCAAAAGTTCGCGGGACATTCGAAAAAGGGGCCGGGCTACAACCAGGAGCCAAATTTCCTTGGAATCTTTGACGAATATAAAGCTGAATTCAAGCTGGTCGTCGATAGTTTCGGCACTGCAAGATCTGACCTCCGAGATCAGATTGAACTGGTGGGTATTTTATACAATGACCTATTTTATACCCATTTACGAAACCGAAGATCAGCTACAGTTCAAAGAGGCAGAGCATGACGCCCTACGGAAAATAGCAGCCGCTCAGGATGCACAGATAGCCGCCAACGAAAGACGCATAACTGCACAGGAAGCACTTATAGCTGTTCGGGAAGCTCAAATAGCAACTCGGGAGGCTCAGATAGCTACTAGGCAAACTCAGAACGCAACCCAGGAAGCTCGGATAGCGGCCCTGGAGGGCCCACTGATATGGGAGGAGACGGGGATTCATACCGTTCAAGTTTTGCAGAGGAGTTCTTCGAATGAAGGGAGGCTTGATGCCTGATATACAGATAGGGTGTTGCACCCAACGCAATGGATGGAAGATGAATGATTTAAACTGCAAATTGAAAATGGACAGAGTAATCAAGCGGTGTTTTTTTTTCAATACACGAAGAATCTGATTGCGAAGGGCAAGAGACTACGGGGTACATTCTCCTACAGTTTCTCAAACTCGAGACTGGCGAGAACAAAAGCGGCCACGCCCTTGAGATCGTTGAGAGGCACGCTCTGGGCGACGTAGTACTGGGTGACACAAGTAAGCGGGATGCTCGGGTGCTTCTGAGAGAATATTAATACCTCGAATGTCCCGGTCGTATCTAAACTTCCGACCTGAACACCCTTCGTGTAAATAACGATTTTGATGGAGAACGGAAAGCAACACTAACGTGGACAGTGTTTATCCAGCCCATAGTCCCGTCGCTGTTCGGAACTACCCAGTTCGCGACAGCGTAGTTGTACGCCTTCTTTGCGGCAGCAACGATGCTCCCATCCGAGTCTGAGACAAACCCAAGCCGCACAGCCTTCAAGAGAGAGTATGTAAACATGGCCGTCCCGCTGCTCTCGAAATAATTCTTAGCCCTCCCGGGTTGCGTGATAACGAGCCACCATACACCCGTTGTCGGATCTGCCGCGGCAACAAGTTTCGGTGCAAGCGCGTTCAGTATGTTGAGAAGCGTTGGCTTAAGTTGGCCAGAATTGGCCGGAGCCATCTCGAGGGTGTCCACCAAAGCCATCATGTACCAGCCAACGGCGCGGTCCCAAACTTCTGGAGAATGGCCGCGGTCAGCGGACGCCCATACAGCGGTTGTGACTGAAATCGTATCCGTCTAGATGCATCATATTCTGAGTTTCAGTAAATGAGAGAGAATTTTTTCAACGAACGGTACAAGAGTCCTTTACTGTTGGGTGCCGTGGAATTTTGAAGGGTGTTGTCAAACATGAGCTGGAATTGGGACGTTATATCACCTTGACAGGAAAATTAGGGTGTTTAACAAGACAATAAAGAGGTTTATACTCCATGCAGTCATATTGGTCGGTTGGAACGCCTTTGTGTATTCTGCATAGAATACGGAACCCATATATACCCCATCAAGCCAGCCTCGAAGGCGGAGAGAGTCAACATTAAGACTGGGCGAAAAAAAAGCAATACCTTGATTGAAGTATCTAAGCTTGTGCCAGAATTGACCTTGCGCAGTGCGTGGGTGGGAGTCAAGCTGTCCCCGGTATATTGTCGCGGCTGTCTTATATTTGGCCTGGTCTGTTTTGGCGAACCTGTCGCAAAATCACTTAAGTAGGTAGTTGATTTTTAGGCGGAGAAGAGCCTACAGGTAAAGGAAAGTCGGGCCTGTTCTGCAAGATCCTTGATTAAATAATAAACGAATAACTAGGAGGGTATACCGTACCTGAGTGGGTCCAGAACGTATTCTGTCACACTGACTTTTATTCAAGCCCGGATTGAATTCAATTCAGGACTCGACTCACGTATAGGCCCCATGAACGGTTCCATTCGGGAATACAATGTTATCCACACCCGCTTGGATATAGTCGAAATATGTCTGGTTTCCCGTCAGTTCATACAGCTGGCGGAGGCCGTACTGCACAGCATAAATCCCCATCAATCCAGGAATTAAATATTGTCGTCGGAGGCACTTGCCTGAAATTCTCCATGCTCGTAGGAGACTATCGCTTTTCCGGCAGAATCCAAACCATTCCCCTGCCCACGCCCAATGGCCGAATCAGCTGCCCAGACAGCATACGACTCCGGACGCGCGTCTGTGACAGGGAGTCGCAGCAGCAGAGCGCACAGCGTTATGACGCCTGAAAGAAGCATCGGAGCACAAATGGACGAATCCAGCCATGCAGGTATTTAACAAGCAGCCAAGACGATCATGACAAGGGCCTCTGATCCGAGAGAGAGGGAGAGAAGGTTCAGAACTGAGATACGCCGGTGATAGAGACAGGGAGTTCACTAAGGGACCATTTGGCGGGCGGGCGGGCGGTCCTGTTAAGCTTTTGGCCTGCTCGCCGTGTAAGCTTACCAACCCTCATTTTGATACAGATATCTCAGGTTATCCCTGCCCATCGACACGTACGCGTTAAGTTCGCGCGCGCGCTCCTTTTATCGTCCCTCGTCCGTTGCTCGTTCCCTTCGCCCTCGCCATTCATCCGACAGCCACGGCTCGTCAAGCCTCCAGGGCGATCGAGGCATAATTTGGCGGCCCAATCCCGAACGCCGAACACACGAGAGCAAGAAGCACACAGTCCCAGCGTGACGTATCAGCTGTTCAACCTTGCCGGGCCGTTGTGTGCTGATGGCAGCGTAGACAAAGTCGAGAAGGTCGAGACTCGAGAGCGTCGCCAACTTGAAGCAGCGGCAGCAGTCGCGGTGTCGGTCGCGGATGGCGGTTTAAGACGACAGAAAACATGGTCACGAGTTGCTCGGCCACTGCTGCCGGATTTTTTGGGATAATGAAACTTAGTCTGCAGAAGCATTCCAAGCTCATCCGCTTGTGTTACTGGTTATTAGCCAATAGTCATTGCCGATGAATTTTGTCCAGAAGGAAATGCCGTTACGCACATATTTATACCAGTGTGGGACTCCGGCCTGAAAAAAATATCCTATTCCGTGTCTATTGTCATCGCTGATGGGCCGCATACCCACTAAAACCCCCCATATATCCAATGATCTGGCAGTGAGTCTTCATCCATAAGTATGCCACTCCAGGTAATTGTTTCTTCAATTGGCTATGGATGTCAGATCTTCGTCCAGAGCCGGTTTTTCTGCATGTAAAATTTAGTTCTCATTCTTTTGATCTACGAAGCCTCTCCCACGGTTCAGGGAATTAAATGGAAGTGATGGGACCCACACCGTTGTCGTCGAATTCTCAGACATTCGGGGAAAGTTCAGGTGCCAGGAGAAAAATAGGGGCCCATTGGGCTTTATTTTGCTCTGGCAGATTTCAGAATATTGACGGAAAGTCGCAGCCCGCGACAAGTCGCTCCGTGATGGAGCCCCTTCATATATGTTTTCGCGGCGGCGCGTGTGGTAACTCTAGAAAACCCTTTTGGGCTTGTACGCGACGGAGATTTTTTTGGGGGTTTTCGGCTGCCTACTTGCCTGGAAACGACATCTAACATGTGCGAAGTGCTACTGACTACTGGTCGCTGGGATTCCGGAAAAAATGGGGGTATCGAGGTGTTCCAAAAACACAAAATTGGCTTACATTGAAACGCACTCCAAAAACAAAGAACTGCTCAAGACAAAATAAGTAAGATAAGGCCAAGTTGAGGGGAATTGGCTTGCATTGAAAACGGAGGTCTGGGATCGCGCACTCCTGCTGTGAAATAAGATAGGGAGGAAAACCAGGAGTATTCGGCTTACTGGAAGGAATATTGCGCGTTGGCACGGCTATGTCGCGCACTAGACTGGTGGCTGAACTGGCCGCTAGAGGCGAAATTTTTGCAGAAGGGTGGCTGCAATAACACTCCCAAAAATGGCAGCTGAGAAAAAAAACGTACCAGATTATTATTTTCCTTACTGGAGCAACTATTCCGGAGTCCGCTCGAAAAAATCAGCTTGCTGGCGCCCCGAGCCTGCTGGCTGCCAAAATTTTTGAAAAAAGAGGCTGAAAAGACATTAAGAACACGGTTGAAAAGGCCATGTGAACCATCAACGTACCACTTATTCACCAGAATGTTGCGTGTTGGCGCGGCTTTGCTTCCACAGAAACGGTCCGATGCTCGAGCTTGCTGGCGGGACGGCAATTTTTTTTAAAAAATGCTGAAAAGACGCGGTTGAAAATGGCATGGGAAACATTTAATTTTGAGTTGGTACAGCTTCGCCGCGCCGACGAGGCCACAATGTTCCGATGTTCGAAAATATCCCGCTTTCTGGCGACACGAGCCTACCAGCGGCCAAAAAAATTTGAAAAAAGGTTCAAAAACATGGTTGAAAATGGCATGGGAAACAGTTTAATTTTGAGTTAGCGCGGCTTCGCTGCGCACACTCAGCAGCCAACGGGCCACACGGGTCAGATGCTCGATTAAGTGAGCTCGCTGGCAGCACGAGCCTGCCGGCGGCGAAAATTTTTGTAAAAAAAAATAGCTGAAAAAGGTATTAAAGTGCCATCAAAAAAAACCAGTGTTAGGGCTCACATTATATTGCGTCAACAATGCCGGCGCGGGTTCGCCGCGCCCACAAGCCGAATCGCCTGTGAGTTGTGGATCTCGAGACAATGCAAAGGCCAAGACGGGGTAAGCCTGCCGGCGGCAAAACTTTTCGAAAAAAAAACGACTGGAAAGGCATCAAAATGCCATCCAATTACATTTCCATCAAAATGCCATCCAAAATGTAATTGTGGTTACGACTCAGAGTCACAGGAACAGTGTGGATGCCGTCGGCGCTGCTTCGCAACGCCTATTTAGCTATCAGCCCAAAGCACATCTGAGCCGACGTAGATGACACAGTGGATTCGGGGGTGGGGCGAGCCTGCCGGCGGCAATTTCTTTGAAAAAAGCGGCTGAAACACGTCAAAATGGGGTTTGAAGCAAGTTAAGCCAAGTAACTCACGCGTCTCGCGGGAAGGCAAAAAATCGAGCTCTGAGATGGTGGGGGGTTGGAGTTCAAGAGGTTCTGATTGTCATGGATCACAAAACGAAGTATTCATCACCAGAGATACATACGCGAGCGCGAAATTGTTCGGGTGATGTGCATACTCAAGCGGTGTTTTTTCCCCCAATATACGAAGAATCTGATTGCGAAGAGCAAGAGACTACGGGGTACATTCTCTTACAGTTTCTCAAACTCGAGACTGGCGAGAACAAAAGCGGCCAAGCCCTTGAGATCGTTGAGAGGCACGGTCTGGGCGACGTAGTACTGGGTGACACAAGTAAGCGGGATGCTCGGGTGCTTCTGAAAGAATATCAATACCTCGAATGTCCCGTTTCCGGATAAACTTCCGACCTGAACACTCTTCGCGTAAATAACGATTTTGATGGAGAACGGAAAGCAGCACTAACCGAGACAGTGTTTATCCAGCCCATAGTCCCGTCGCTGTTCGGAACTACCCAGTTCACGACAGCGTAGTTGTACGCCTTCTTTGCGGCAGCAACGATGCTCCCATTCGGGTCTGAGACAAACCCAAGCCGCACAGCCTTCAAGAGAGAGTATGTAAACATGATCGTCCCGCTGCTTTCGAAGTAATTCTTGGCCCTCCCGGGCTGCGTGATAACGAGCCACCATACACCCGTTGTCGGATCTGCCGCGGCAACAAGTTTCGGTGCAAGCGCGTTCAGTATGTTGAGAAGCGTTGGCTTAAGTTGGCCAGAATTGGCCGGAGCCATCTCGAGGGTGTCCACCAAAGCCATCATGTACCAGCCAACGGCGCGGTCCCAAACTTCTGGAGAATGGCCGCGGTCAGCGGACGCCCATACAGCGGTGTGACTGAAATCGTATCCGTCTAGATGCATCATATTCTGAGTTTCAGTAAATGAGAGAGAATTTTTTCAACGAACGGTACAAGAGTCCTTTACTGTTGGGTGCCGTGGAATTTTGAAGGGTGTTGTCAAACATGAGCTTGAACTGGGACGTTATATCACCTTGACAGGAAAGTTAGGGTTTTTAACAAGACAATAAAGAGGTTTATACTCCATGCAGTCATATTGGTCGGTTGGAAGGCCTTTGTGTATTCCGCATAGAATACGTCACCCATATATATCCCGTCAAGCCAGCCTTGAAGGCGGAGAGAGTCAACATTAAGACTAGGCGAAAAAAAAAAAGCAATAGCGCAATACCTTGATTGAAGTAAATAAGCTTGTGCCAGAATTGACCTTGCGCAGTGCGTGGGTGGGAGTCAAGCTGTCCCCGGTATATTGTCGCGGCTGTCTTATATTTGGCCTGGCCTGTTTTGGCGAACCTGTAGCAAAACCACTTAAGTAGGTGGTTGATTTTGAAGCGGAGAATAGCCTACAGGTAAAGGAAAGTCGGGCCTGTTCTGTAAGATCCTTGACTAAATAATAAACGAATAACTAGGAGGGAGATATACCGTACCTGAGTGGGTCCAGAACGTATGATGTCACACTGACCTTTATTTAAGCCCGGATTAAATTCAATTCAGGACTCGGCTCACGTGTAGCTCCCATGAACAGTTCCATTCGGGAATACAATGTTATCCACACCCGCTTGGATATAGTTGAAATATGTCTGGTTTCCCGTTAGTTCATACAGCTGGCGGAGGCCGTACTGCACAGTGTAAATCCCTATCAACCCAGGAATTAAATATTGTCGTCAGAGGCACTTGCCTGAAATTCTCCATGCTCGTAGGAGGCTATCGCATTTCCGGCAGAATCCAAACCATTCCCCTGCTTGCGCGCAATGGCCGAATCAGCTGCCCAGACGGCGTACGATTGCGGACGCGCGTCTGTGATAGGGAGTCGCAGCAGTAGAGCGCACAGCGGTATGACGCCTGAAAGAAGCATCGGAGCACAAACGGACGAATCCAGCCATGCAGGTATTTAACAAGCAGCCAAGACGATCATGACAAGGGCCTCTGATCCAAGAGAGAGCCGGGCCGCCAGGAGGGAAGGTTCAGAACCGTGAGATACGCCGGTGACAGAGACAGGGAGTTCACTAGGGGATCATTTTAGCAGCCGGGCGGCTGGCTCTGGTAAGTTTTTGGCCTGCTCGCCGTGTACCACCTCTCATTTCATACAGATATCTCAGGTTATCGCTGCTCATCACCCCAGCAACAACGAGTTTCGCGCCTACGCTCCTTTTATCGTCACTCGTCGAGTCGCGTTCCCTTCGCCCTCGTTGTTCATCCTACAGGCTACAGGCTGTAGTCGTGGCTCGTCGTCGCGTATTACTGATTCTGATCGAAGATTCGTCTGACGGAGGTATAATTGTGGTGGCCCAATCCCGAACGCCGAGCACGCGGGAGCGAAGGAGACAAAGTCCCAGCGTGACATATCATCTGTTCAACCTTGCCGGGCCGCTGTGTGCTGATGGCGGCGTGGAGAAGGTTGGGGACGTCGAGAGCGTCGCCAAGAGGCGGCAGTCGCGGCGTCAGTGGTCGCGGATGACGAGTCACGACAGAGAACAGAGTCACGAGTTGTTCGCCGGCCACTGCCGGATTCGAGTTGATGTTCGGTTTAATTTCAAGTTCGAGAAATTGGCGTTGTGTTTTCTGGGTCAATACTGCGCAGTACACGGAGAGCGTGGTATGTATATATAGCTTCTTTTTAATTTACAACGACGCTGAAAGCGGAGCTGTACAGAGCGAATTAGTATGAATCCGCGAAGGGACGAAAAAAGGATGCTTGCCTAGTAAGAGTGGCAGCGCCAGACGTAGCCTCTGTGCCGCCTTGGACGGTGGTGAGGAATTGGGATGTGGCGACACGTCCGTTGGAGGTCAAGTACTTCAGGAAGAGGTTGATATCGGCGTTGAAGCTCGTGACAGTTCCGCTGGTGGGGAGGAAAGAGAAGACGTTGTTTGCACCGTTTGAGCCCGAGTACAGGTTCCTGCGCAGAAGTGAAATGAGTATTTCTTCGAATCGACTCTAAAAATGTAGTACCAGGTGTGACCGCCGAGAGAGACGTTACTCGCGACGGGCCTAGAAAATACACATTTTCAGAGAGAAGTTTGCGGCAACAAGGTGAGGAACAAACACTGGCTGGCCGGCGGAGTTATATACGAAGGAAATGGGACCAGCATTGATGTTCGCGAGCCAGATCATGATCTCGTTGACGCTGGATCCGCCGGCGGTGTTGGCGGTGAAAAGGTCGTATGCAACGTTCGCGACAACGGTGCCGGTGGTGGCCTGCGACCATGTCCAGACGGCCTGCGCAGAGAAAAAAAATAAGTATGGCAGGCCTAGACTTGATGATAGACCAAGGAGAATTACCGGGATGGTCTTAATTGCGGAGAGCTGCTTGTTGATGCCAGCGTTTTGTTGGACATTGGTGTAGCTTTTCACGCCAGTTCCTCCTGATAATGACATTAATGATTAATAATGAAAAAGGACTCGGAGGTCACCAACCTGTCCATTTCCAGGTGGTCTTCCATCCAACCGTCGTTCCGCTCGAGGAAGTGAACGATGCGCAGTCAGAACCAGAGGAGGCGCCGGATAGACCCCATTGATCAAGGAAAAGAGTGTAGGTTCCCTCGTTGACGGTGTCCCATTGACCTTCCCATAAAATCAGCGCTACGTCGCAACATAACGGCGATGGTACACACCACAGTGGGAACTCGTGTCGACCCTTTTTTCAAGCTCGGTCGGTGCGGGGGGCCGCCGAGATGAAGGGGACCAAGAGGAGAAGAATCGAGAGCTTTGCAAGTGCGAACATTGGATTCGGAGCAGGCGAAGGACGCCTGACATCTTTTCAGAGCCTCAGTTTTATACAGTTCGACCAATAGTGATCCGCTTCAAGAGATATTGCGTCCTGGCTTGTGTTCGGATAATTTTCAGGTCACGGCAAAGGGAGCGGACCGCTATGCCTGCACCACCGACACGATATTCGACCGTCATCTGCTCAGCCGGGTCCGGTGGTCCAAGGCCGCCCCGAGTCTGTAGCCAATGCCAGCATGAACAGATGATGTTCACAGAGCACCGAGCAGAGTTCCGAGGCTTTTCCCGTTTTCGGCACGGTCAAAGGGCCTCTTGCTTCTTGCCATCATGAGCGCATCGCCTTCCACTATTTTGGAGCCACAGCGACGACTGGTGATGGGCGTCGGTCCTCTCACCATTCGAAGGCCTCAAGATTACTGACTGAAAGAGCGAAGCAGAGGTAAAACCAGAGCCGTAAAATTAAAAGTCTAGACTCCGGCACCGCATCTGTCGATCACAAATCTTTAAATTTCTCCTGTCCAATGCCACGGTGGTCGGCTACGGACTCATTGGCACTCTGTATCCCTCATTAAGCTCGTTGCTACCAACCACGACACACTGAAAAATCATAGCGACAGCCAATTGCAATAGCCTCGAATTCACTCTGCGAAATGAGTCGCCCTCGACGTCAGTCGTCCTTCATCAAGCGACCACGAGAAGAGCTCCAGCAGATAGCCATAGAGACTCTCACTGCGGTCGAACGTGGATCCTACGAGCTTGATGGAGAGACACACACCGTCGATGATCTCTCCAAGATCCCCAGCTCTACCGATTTCCATACTCCCGACTCCGCCCTCGCACAGTGGGCATCTAGTACCCCCACCCGTATCGCCTCCAGCACTTTCATAACCCTCTACCACAACTCCACCCTTGAGGGTGTGCGCTTCCTCCAAGCGCCCCGGATTGGCGTGCTTAACTTCGCCTCGGCAACGTCCCCGGGCGGCGGCTTCCTCTGGGGCGCGCGCGCCCAGGAGGAATCCCTCGCGCGCTCCTCGAACCTCTACTCCTCCCTCAACAGCCCCGTGGCTGCGCCCTTCTATGCACAGCACAACCCGGAGCGCGCAGCGCACTATACACACGCGATGCTCTACACGCGCGGTGTGTGTCTGGTACGCGACGATGAGGGCTCATGGGTCACCCCGCGCACGGTGGACGTGGTGACGAGCCCTGCCGTGAATGCGCGCGAGCTCAAGGGCGTGCTGAGGCAAACAGGCAAGCTCGCGCGCGGGGAAGAGCGGCTGCCACCTGATGAGGCGGCGGAGGTCGTGCGTGTGATGCGCGAGCGCATGGCGCGCATACTATTCCTGCTTCATCGGGAAGGCGTGGCGGATATCGTACTGGGGAGCTTCGGCACGGGCGCATTTGAGAACGACGTGGAGGCCGTGGCTCGCATTTGGGCAGAACTGCTCGCGGTGCCCGGGGCACATTTTCATGATGTGTTCCAGAACGTTGTCTTTGCGATCATCGACCGCGACACATACAGAGTCTTTAGGGACGTGTTTCGCGGTCTCGGAGTGTCGTTTGTAGAAGAAGGCGCTCATTGAAGTGCGACTGTACTTGTATTGTCACACAACAAATTGGAAACATAGAAACTAATGTACCTGTACTGAGAGTATCTGACAAAATTGTAGACAAATGGTAGTGCGAAATAGCGGATGATTGACGCAAAAGACTAATCTGAAATCCGTTCAGACAAGTTCGAGCAAGCAGGAAACCTACGGTCAAATCGATGTCCTCCTCTAAAATAACAAATCTTCACACTCTGGGTAGTATCCAAGAGTCCCAGACGCCGTCGTCGACTATTTCCACCCGCGTACCTCCAGATATTTAAAATATCCTGCGGCAGGAAGGTTTGACTCTGGCACGCTCGGGTGACAATCGGGAACTGCGTCTAGCAGAGAGAAAGATCAAACGAGAACGGCGTTCAGTGGTTGCAGACATGAAGATCTTACAACCGACCTATTACATATCACGTCCGAGCAGCTCGCTTCAAAGTTGACCTCTGGTAAGCTTTTAACGACAATGAAGCTATGGCTTTCGCAGGACGCAGTTCAGACCATGTCAACCTCAGTCCAGCTTCGGGCCTTGGAAGGTCAAATTCTTGGCGAGAAGGGAACTCGGAGAAGCGCCGCGAGCGGCATATTCCAAGTGCGGGCAGTCGCGGCCGTTGACGCAGAGCAAAAAACAACAGGCTCGCGCGTTTCATACCTTGTAGAGTACTGTGGGATAACAAAGGGTGTTGAAAGAAGAATGATTGTGGCAGTCGGCCTGAGCGCGCTGCGCGTTGATTCAAACAAACAGAGCCAACGCGACGCGTCGCGAGCGGAAACGCGACGAAGTAGCTGTCCCGATTGAACTTGAAGGCAACAGAGCATCGTTTTCTTGCTTTTTGCGAGATTGCCTGTTTGGTTCGCAAAAGAGTTTGTTGATTATCATCTCTTCTCACGCTTGCGCATCATTGTCCTCCTCCCTCATTGTCTTGAACTTGAAGTTGAAACAGCACCCAGGATATCGATTTAGTTCACTGACTATACGGTACACTTGGCTTACTGAGGCTACCCTCCGCCTCCAAGACCACCTCCCCTAACTTGAATTCACTCCAAAGCACACCGAGTCTCCCCCAACTTCTTGTTCCTCGTAGTCGGTAAAACGCCAATGTTTCATGCTCTATCATTTACTGACTTCAAATCTAGTACCATGGACTCCCCCTTCAAAGACATCCTCAGTACTAACGCCGTTCCCTCTGATGCGGAATGCCAGAGTATCCTCGAGTACCTGAAAGGTCCCCGCGAGCAATCTGCAGTGCTCACGGAGCAAATCGCTCGCATGCAGCAGTCTCTCGATGATCTCACCCGTAAACGAGATGAACTGCAAAGCTTCATCGATGCACATCTGGCATTGGTGTCCCTCGTTCGTAGGCTGCCTGACGACATCTTTCGCGAAATATTCGTGGCAGCACTTCCATCGGACCGAAATTGCATCATCAGTGTCGATGAGCCTCCCCTTCTTCTGTGCACAGTATGTAAGGCATGGAGAACTTTGGCACTGTCGACACCACGATTGTGGGCATCGCTCCACATTGTTGCCTCTGCCACTAGATTGGAACAAAGGAACAGTATTGTCGAGACCTGGCTCTCTCGATCCGGTGCTCTTCCTCTGTCGATTTCCCTTATCCTATCCTCCGCTGCACACCACCTCACCGATGTTTCGATTCTGCTCGAAACCCTCATCCGCTATTCCTCCCGTTGGAAACATGTTCGACTCAAGCTTCCTTTTATTGAATCCGTGGGAGGAGCTCTCTCAGCGCTATCCCCCGACGATGTCCCAATGTTGGAACATGTGTCTGTCAACGCACCTCCGGACGATCAGAGGCCCTGGTCGGCATTTTTGCGAGCTCCGAGTCTTCGTAGCGCATGTATCACTCACTCAACGCTGCCCATCCAATGGCACTTCCTCCGCCATCTTGATTTCGACAGCGGGGGGGGCTTCATCACACTTTCAGTCGCCCTCACTATATTGCGGCAATGTCTGCGGCTTGAAACCTTGAGTGTTTCGGTCTCCGGGCTACACCCCGAGTCAAGTTACCCTGGAACTCCAATTTACCTGGAATATATGCAGGAATTACATATCCGGATCCTTGACCCTGCTGGGTTCAGTTTGTTCGAAAAACTGGTGCTTCCGAACCTTCGCTGTTTTGAATATGCAGCCAACGATTCTAATGCCTTGTGGTTCATGCCCCTACTTTCCACTGCTTCCCTTGTCGAGTCCTTCACTCTCCACGCGTCACCGTCGGGTACGGATCTCGTTGCAGCCCTTCAGCTGATGCCGATGCTCCGAGAATTTAGCCTCGCGAACGATCCGTTATATAATGACAATACCTGGGTTGAACTATTCCCACTGCTGACTTCAACGGCAGCCGACGACTCCATTCTCTGTCCTCGACTTGAACGTATAAACCTGAAGAGAGTCCAGGCGCTTTCCGACAACATGCTCTTGGAATTTATCCAGGCGAGGACGGGCTCCCTTCTGCAGGATGTTGCACATCTGGGCAGCGTCCGAGTCCAGTTCTTCCGACCCATGCAGGTCGATATCATCCCCCCTCTTCGGCAACTCCTCGCAGCAGGCCTTGAGGTTTCGTTAAAATATGATGAATTTGACTTCATGACAGCTGATCGGATGCCATATTCACCTTCTGAAGGTATTGAACTCCATGGTCCGCCGAGCCGTTACCCATTGTCGAGCTATCCTCAGATTGTATGGTGATTTACTCAGTTGTCCCTCGCACGCAGATCTCCAGCAGGTCCCGCTACACTAGCTGCTTCAAGTTTATCCGAGGTCTCTGAATACTCCATGTCCACGTTCTAGTATATATCCTATGCAATGGTACATCATAAAGCATTTCGAGTGTGGATTCGCCGAGCAAACAGAGAACCACCGCGACGCGTTGTACAAGAAAATGTGACAAGTGTTCAATATTAATATTCACAGAGCATTCGATATCGCTATTTGTGCAATTACCTGTCTGGTTCGATTGTGGTTCCAACAAGGTTCGAATGCAAAAGAGCTGTCTTTTGATTGGCGTCTCTTCTTCACACGCAGTCATCCATCTTAAAACTTGGTTAAAACTGTCAATCTCATACTCAACGGAGGCCTCTTCCAGAACCTTCATTGAAGCCCCAGGATATCGAATTTAATCCGCTGGCCTATACTGTAGATTTGGCTTATCGAGCCACTTCTCCGTCTCTCCGTTCACCACTCTTGACGCCGACTCGCGTTCTAAAGCGCTTCAAGTGCACACTGCGCTCCTCTCCTCCAACTAGTCGGTAGAACGCCAATACTTCGTGATCTGTCATTTACTGACTTCAAAACTAGTAACATGGACTCCCCCTTCAAAGACATCCTCAATACCAACACCGTTCCTTCTGACGCGGAATGTCAGAGAATCCATGATCTACTGAGCGATCCGCGCAGGCAATGCGCAGACCTCACAGAGCAGATTGCTCGATTGCAGAAATCCCTCAACGATCTCACCCGCGATCGAAACGAACTACAAAGCTTCATCGATGCGCATCTGGCACTCGTATCCCCGGCGCGTAGGCTGCCCGACGACGTCATACGCGAGATATTTGTCGCAGCACTTCAAGTTCCGTCGCGCAACTGCGTTATGAGTGCCACAGAACCCCCTCTTTTGCTGTGCCACATATCCCGAGCATGGAGAGCACTGGCACTTTCGACGCCACAACTGTGGACGTCTGTCCACATCGCTGTCTCTACCGGCCTGCAATTGGAGAGAATGGCTAGTATGGTCGATACCTGGCTCTCTCGGTCGGGTGTCCTCCCACTTTCACTTTCTGTCTTTGTATCCCTTAGCGCGGATCCCAACACCGATGTGTCGATCCTTCTGGAGGCACTCATCTGCTTCTCTTCGCGTTGGAAAGAAATCCAATTCACTCTCCCATCCCTTCGATCCTTTGAGCCTCTCTCGAAGCTGTCCACAGAGCATCTTTTCATGTTGGAAAGTGTGGGTGTCAAAGTGGGACAAGTTGAATTCGGTGGTGTGGGCTCCGAGTCTGTGTTCGCGTTCTTGGGAGCTCCAACTCTGCGCAGTGCCTCTGTCAGCTCGCAACTGTCACATATTTCTATACCCCTCCCTTGGGGCCTGCTCCGCCATCTTAACCTTTTCAACGACAGAGGAGGGTACATATTCACGCTCGCAGCACTTCAATTGCTGCGTCAATGTGTTTTGCTTGAATCATGTGTCTTGATAATTTGTTCCACTGGGGAACCTCTTCCGGAAGCGCTGTGTCGCATGGAACATATGCAACATTTGTGTGTCACAGTTGTTGGGGCGTTGACAGGTCGGTCGTTTTTTTCAGAAAATTGGACCTTCCGAACCTCCGCTCTTTGGAATATTCCTCTTTCGAAAATGTTCAGCTGGCTTTCTTACCTATGCTTTTTTTTGCTCGCTCAGTGGAGTCTCTCACAATAATTTCATTACCCTCGATGACCAACCTAGTTGCCGCCCTCCGATTATTGCCGATGCTGCAGGAACTCCGTCTTGCAAGCCCACCTTATGTCCCGAATCCCCAGGACTGGGAGGTTCATCGCCACGATGAACTAATCACTCTGCTCACTCCAAAGGCGGATGCCGGCTCTGTTATATCTCCCCAGCTGCAACGCATAATTCTGAAGAACGTCCAGGTTCTTTCTGACGGCGCGCTCTTGAATCCAAGCCAGGACAGGTCCGGATCTCCGCGATATTGTGCATCTAGCTGCTGTTCACGTGCAGTTCCTTCGCCCGATGGAAGTCGATATCCTTCCCCCGCTTCGAGAGCTCCTCGCCGCGGGCATGGAAGTCACCTTGGATTATCAACCTACTCCCGGGCCATCGTATTGGCCCTTTGAAGGCTTGGAGTCTCATGACGCAGATTTTGCGCATGTGCGGATTGAATGGGATTGAATGGTAGACGGTCGCCTCAAAAATCATTTACTCTGTATCCGGTGAAATAGGTTTTATTGCCATATACATTTGACTGGCTTCAATCGTCGATGTAGAACAAATTATTTTTACTGCCATTTTCATATATGTACTCTGTTGCCAATCTCGAACCGGTTCTCTGAAAAATAATCAAAAGTGAGGGCCCTGAGGGGCGGCAAAATTTCTAAAGGTCGAAACTACTCGTCCATGAACAGGAACCTCGGGAAGCTCACGTTGATAAGTTAGCATCAGGCAGGTCCAACATACTCTCGGCGCCGCGGCCCGAATAATTCCCACGTATGACTTCCAACAACGCCCAACACTTGCCACCCAACACTGAAGCAGGCTTCAATGTTCCTTTTCAGCGTATAGGTCACCGTGCTCTTATTTGTAAATTATCTATGCTAACGTTTACCTCAGCCATGGACTCTCCGTTCCAAAATATCCGACTCAATACCAACGCCGTTCCCTCTGACGCGGATGCCAGCGTATCCTCGAGCTCCTGAAAGGTCCTCGCAAGCAATCTGCAGAGCTTACCTTGCAAATCGCTCGCATGCAGCAGTCTCTCAATGATCTCGCTCGTAAACGAGATGAATTGCAAAGCTTCATCGATGCACATCTGGCATTTGTGTCCCCTGCTCGTAGGCTGCCCGACGACATAGTTCGCGAGATATTCGTGGGGGCGCTTCCTTCAGATAAGAACTGCGTTATCAGTACCACCGAGCCACCCCTTCTGCTGGGCAGAATATGCCAGACATGGAGAGCCACGGCACTTTCAACACCGCGACTATGGGCATCTCTCCACATCGCTGCCCCTTCCAGCCCTCGGTTGGAACAAATGAACGGTATGGTCGATACCTGGCTGTCTCGATTCGGCGCACTTCCTCTATCGCTCTCAATCGCCCAATCTCGCCACCGTGGCGCCCCCATTGCGCTAGAGACCCTCATCCGATATTCCACCCGCTGGAAATACATTAGAATTGTCCTTCCATTTGACGATTCTTTCGAAGCTCTCTCCCATCTCACCACGGCCGATGTCCCAATATTGGAATGTGTGTCTATCGACGGTCCGCCAGACCTCGAACCTATGTCGCCTTCGATTTGCCAGGTCCTAGGCGCTCCGAATCTTCGCAGTTTATCTCTGAACCTCTCTCCTCTGATTACACTTGATGGACGACAGCCCCTCCGCTGGGAACAACTGCGCCATCTAGCGATTCCTGGTTCCAATGCCAAAGGCGCTCTCCCATCTCACGTTGCCCTCGATGTACTGAGGCAATGCGTACTTCTTGAAACGTGTACGCTTCGCGTTTACGTGCATACCGAAGACGATCATTCTGGACTTCCGTTTCGCCTGGAACATATGCAAGAATTGCGCATCACAGTCCGTGGGAGCGGCCAGCTTAGTTTTTTTGAAAAGCTGGTCCTGCCGAACCTTCGCTGTTTGGCATATGCATCCCCCAACGAAATGTCTCTCATGCCCTTACTTTCCTCTGCTCGGTCTGTAGAGTCACGCACCCTAGTATGGACACCGGGTAGGGATCTCGTTAGTTCCCTCCGACTGATGCCGATGCTCCAAGAACTGCGTCTCTCGTCCGTAGCATTCAGTGATTCGGCGGACCTATTCCAGCCGCTTGCAGCAGCTGACCCTCCCCTATGCCCCCAGCTTCAGCGCATAAGCCTGCGGGGCATCCAGGCGGTATCCGACATCGCCCTCCTGGACTTCATCCAGGCAAGGACGAACCTGCATCTGCTCAACGTTGCGCATCTGGCCAGTGTTCGCGTCGAGTTCTACTCACTGATGCAGGTCGACATCATCCCCCCTCTTCAACCACTAATCGATACAGGCCTTGACGTGGCCTTGATTTATTCAGTTGTTGAAGCGGTCAGGGATATATATTCACCTTCTGAGGGACTGGAACCTCATCTCTCGGATTTTGCGTCGGAGATCTGGTAACTGAGGGCAGTATATTCTCACTTGATGTAACTAATTGTGCGCTGAATATATTCACTTATGGATCAAGCTATCTACGTATCGCCTCATTTATAGAAGTTCATCCTGGTTCCTCTGCTGGTGGAGGTCGATATCATTCCCCTCATCGGCAACTCCTCTGGTAACCTCATAATATTTAAATAATGCCCTGAACCGTGAGCATATTCTGTCTTATTTCCGGGTGCTTAACCCGACTTGGGACGATGAACTTGTTTTGGAAACAACAGCTAACGAAGGCAAAGCCGGATTTTGTGTTTTACAAATTTCTACATGTTGCATTCGTGTCCATGATTAATACAATGCTACGATATTCCGTTATTCAAATTAATGGTCTATAGAGCTGTCGACGTGGCGTGTGCTGGGGTGTTAGTGAAAGCTCCTGGTGCTTCCCCCTGAGTTTGAGCAAGGGTTTTATCCGAAGCCGTTGGCTTGTGCCCACCCGTATGGCCGTTGTGTTTCTCTGTCGAGTGTGTGTCGGGGCCAGAGCCTTCTGTTGTCGACGTACTGTGTGTGGTTGCCGACTGCGGGGGCATGCTGGTCTCGCTACCCTTCTTCTCATCAGGATTGCTAAATGGGTCCGACGCCTTGAATGATTAACGCCGTAAGCGACGTTCACCATACTGAACCAGGAAAGGTTTACTCACAGCATCCGCATCCCGCTCCTTCTTCTTCAGCTCTCCTGTCTTGAGATCATGGCCATGGGTAGCGAGCTCAGGGTTCTTCGTTAGCTTCCCGATGACCTGCTCTTTCAGGCCAACAATTTTGTCGCTCAATCCCTGAATAAAAGTCCAGTGAGCGATGACGGGAGAACAAAGAAGTTTCGAAATATGCATACCGGTTTATCTGAGAAATTTGGACCTAGGCCAACTTTCCCGGCGTGCTTTTGCTCCGGATAATCAGGTTTCAAGTTGTCGTTATCGACAGCGCTTTTGTCTGTTGACGCATTTGGGGGTGGCTGCGTCTTTGTAGCGTCGGGCTGCGTGTTGGCGCCGATTGCAGAAGGATGGACACCCTTGATGTCGGCGATGTTTGGGGAAGATGATTCGGTGTGGGTTGTAGCAGACATGATTTGATGATGTTCAGCGCTGCGAGCAGCCACTTTTTATCGGACCCGCGGCCCCACCATGACGAGTTTCCCGCCATGACGCAAACTTCCGCTTTTGGGAGCGTGGATGAATCTATTTTTGTCGTCGCATCACTTGTGACTTGTGACTGAGTCCGATACGTCTAATTTTGTCCAGTCCTCCTCCACTGTCTAATCTTGGAACAACCTTCGTTGGTCTATTCAAGCTTACTCCAGCCTCGTCTTGTTCGGAATCGACGAGGAACCCATCAACTCGCAAAAAAAACGACGGTTTTTCGCGGCTTTGACAGTTGCTTCTCGATCTTGTTGTTGCTCCCTCAGTGGGATTATGGGGTCATGGAGGCTTTTTCCGGTACACAAAAAGCTATCCAGAATTGCAGGAATCGGTATCGGAATATTCTTAGATTCGGTGGCTCAATTTTATCCCCCAACTTCTGGGCGCTATTTTTCTGCTGAACGTGCGTGGCACTATTCTCAGCGGCCTTCCAACCGTCATGATGCTATCTAAAGGCCGATACGCGTACTAAATACCCTCTCTCTCTCTCTAAATGGTGTCCTCCGGGCGCTCGTGTGAGTGGGGTTAAGTAATTGCCAGGCGGGATTTGCGACCCACCGCCACGGGCCACGACCTGCCGCCACGAACGAACCGACTTGGCGCACCTGAAGATTTGCGGATCTGTCTGATTCTGCTCACTCGACATCGTGTGGGGTAGAAGTCCGCCGCCCAACACGTGGCCCGAATTGATCTGCAAGCACACTGGCGAGGACGTCCTTTCTCACATCTTTCGGCCAGGTTTTATATAGGAACGTCGTTCGCGTGGTTCGTTTGTGCGATGTTGGCAACGCTCTTCGTCGCTCTGGGTCTGACCGTACCCGCTCATGCAGTTGAATTAACATCCCTGGTCAATTTGTTCATTGGAACAGCATCTGGGGCCAACGGCGGCAGTGGAGGAAATGTTTTCCCTGGTACGGAGCGCTGCCTGTATTTTCCACCGGTCCTGACCGCAGTCCAGGCGCGGCAGTCCCCCACGCGATGGCAAAAGTATGTCTGCGATGCGCAACCGCCGATTTAGTTCTGAGCCCATCTCATAGGTCGGCATTGATGTCAGCACGGCACCCAGGTACGGACGGAATAGAGTGTTCAACGGCATGAAGCTCATTCAGTTGCAGACAAGCAGGATACATCCACGACAATAGCTCGATTACGGGCATATCCCTTATGCACGACGAGGGCACCGGTGGAAACACGAACGGCGGTTATGGGATATTCCCTCTCTTTCCCCTAACCAACTGCACCTTTGCATCATGTCCGGTGGGGATCGGCGCTCGTGCGGCCCTGCGGGCGGCTGGTACAGACGGTAGGTGCCACATGTGCCGTGCTTGAATGCTCGCAGTAACCCTCGTGCCAGCTGCCACCCCTGGTTATTTCACCACGACGTTCACCAATAAAATCAAAATCGAGACGACATCTACACGTCGATCTGGACTTATACGATTCACGTATCCGACGACTGGCCCCAACCACGTCGTCATCGACCTCACAAACGACCTGGGGCGCTCGTTCGAGGGCGGATCCATCTCTTTATCCGCAGCCGGGAGAGTGAAGCTTGGCGGGACATTCCTGCAGGTGTGTACGTTTGTACCCGGAACTCTGCAGCTTCCAACGTACCGGTGCCCCGCAGAGCTACGGTGTATCCAACTACACTGTCTACGCGTGCTACGACTTTGCGCCCCCGACAAACGCGCAACCCCTCACGGCGTTCGGGACATACCAGTCCGTCTCGACCTCCACACCCACCACCATCGCCGTCACGGCCAACTCCACCAGCCTGAACTTCCCGTTCAACAACAGCGTGAGCAACGTGCAGGCCGGCGCGCTCTTCGCGTTTAATCATACCGACACGGTGCTCGCGCGCTTCGGCGTGTCGTTCCACGACGCGGACAGGGCGTGCGCGAACGCGGAGGAGGAGATACCGGACTGGGACTGGGCGCGCGTGCAGGGCGCGTCGGTCGGCGCGTGGGAGGACGTGCTGGCGCGCGTTGCGGTGGACCTGGCGGTGGAGGACCCGACTGTCGTCGAGCTGCTGTATTCGTCGGTGAGTAGCATTACGGTCTTGAAGGTCGTGTCCTGACTGTGCCGCGTGGGCAGCTGTATCGCGTGTCCCTGGTTCCTGCTAACCTGACGGACGAGAACCCGTACTGGGTTTCGGCGGTGCCGTTCTACGACGCGTTTTTTCTGGTACACGTGTCTGAATCGTCGTACCTCTTGCCAAATATTCACCCCATTGCAGTTCGTGGGATACCTTCCGCACAGTGCATCCGCTCCTCTCCATCGTCAATCCTCGCGAGTGGGCGGAGATCGTGAATGCCTACGTGGATGGCTGGCGGCACACTGGTCGGTCTGTTGACCCGGATTTATCTCGCAGCGTGCTGACTTGACCTCTCGCAGGATACATCCCTGAGTGCCGTGCCAACACCAAACCGTTCGTCCACCCGCATCTCCACGCTGACCAATGCTGATGACACCCGCAGTGGCCATGTGCAGGGCGGTAGCGACGGGATGGTTCCCCTGGGGGACTTTGCGGTCAAGTACGCCGCTCACGCGCGCGCGCTGGGTGTGCCCATGGACGATCTGTACCAAGCGTTGGTCGATACCGCGGAGAACACGGTGCGTTCAATTCACTCTGGTATATATGTCGCGAGCGAATGCTTATTTCATTTATGTGCAGCCTCCGGACTGGCACCAAGTCGGGCGCCAGAACACTGCGTGGAAGCAGTTCAATTACATCCCTACGAACTGGGTCGACCCCTCCGGCGCGGTCGGGCTCACCACGCGCGAGGCGTCCAGAGCGTACGAGGTGCGCTGGTTTTTGCCATAACTCAATTACTTGATTAAGTCATTCATAACGCAGTACGCCCTGAACGACTTTGCGGTGCGGCAGGCGGCGGTGGTGCTGAACAAGGGCGCGGCCGACGTTGCGAAGTACGCGAACCGCTCGATGAACTTTGTGAACATGTGGGATCCGTCGCTCACCCACGACGGGTTTACGGGCTTCGCGCAGCGGCGGTACCAGAATGGGACGTTTGCGTTCAGCCCGCCGGATGCGTGCAGCCCTGTGGATCCTGTCCCGCACTCGTGTGCGCGGGGAGACGACAACGACACCGGGTTTTATGAATGTGCGTGCGCTCATTCGGTTATGATTACTTTTGCTGACGCGTTGGTGGTGCAGCGTCGTCCTGGGAAATGAGCTTCTTTGCACCGCACTCGATGTCGACGCTCGTTGGGCTGATGGGCGGGCCAGCGACGTTCGTCGCGCGGCTGTGAGTGTCGCGACAGTTCACTAACATTTGGCATGCTGAGGACTTGAGTAGAGACCACTATTTCTCCAAGGGGTACTTTGCGGCGGGCAACGAGCCGGGCTTCCTCGTGCCCTGGGCATATCATTATGGGAACAGGCCCGATCTCAGCGCGCTGCGCGTCCGCAACGTCGTGTACACGAACTTCAATACGGGCATCGGCGGGTCTGTCGTCTAGTCTATCTCGTCCCCATCCTTACCCCATCCACTCATTCATTCGTCTCGTAGGATTCCCGGAAACGACGATTCGGGCGCCATGGCCGCGCTGCTGACGTTCCACATCCTCGGGATGTACCCCGTCGCCGCGTCCAAGCAGCTGCTCATCGGCTCGCCGCTGCTCTCCGCGTACACGCTGCACAACGCCGTCCTCGGCACCTCCACCACGGTCCGCGTCGTCGGGTTTGATAAGACGACGCTCCGCGCGGCGCCGCCTACTGGTGCGCGCGTATTCGTCAAGCGCGTAACGGTCAACGGGCGCGCGCGCGCGAGCGTGTGCTGGATCGACTTTGAGGACGTGGTGGGGGGCGGGGAGGTGGTGATTGAGATGTATGGGGATGCGGAGGCGGCGGCGAGGGTGGGGTGTGGCGAGGGACCGGGGGCGCTGCCGGATTCGCTGGAGAGTGGGGGGTTTAGTGTGTGATTTACCTCTACTGAAATGGGAAGGGAAGAAGTGTATTGTATGTATCTCAACACCGTTTCTTGTTTGACCAGTCCGAGTTTAGAGCTAGGTAATCTGACTGGAGTCGTTAGATCTCGACGTCGAATCCACAAGGTGCGAATCAATGTGAGACCCTGCCGGATTCATTTCTGAGTTAAAGTATGCGCAGCACATTCGAGACGTCGACGCTATCGATGGCGCAGTTATGTAGGATGAAGATGCCGCTTTGACCATGATAAGATAAGCTCTGATGGCGGTGTTGTCCTATTTGGTTGATGTGTTACAAAAAGCCGTTTCATGGTTTTCGCTCAAAATCCATTGAGAAAAAAAATACGCGAGTGACGGTAGCATGCAATCTGATAGCGTGAACTCTCGCTACTAGAGTGTATTAGCCACAGAATATATATTGGAATTCTGCGATCCGATTGGCTGCTCCACAGCCCCAAGCCAATCAGAGCCTCAGAAGTTTCAATATTTATTGCAGCTAATACACTCTACTGTCGCGTATATCCCCTGTATCCGGTGTCAGTGGCTCATTAAGAATCACTATCGCTTACTAAGCGTCGGCAATCGCCGGTAATCATCCTTGGCAACCCAAGAACGTATCTCCTCTTCCTTGCAACCTAACCTCAACTACCATTATGGCCGACCAACTAGTGAGTTCTGCTGCCAATCCGCTGCGAGATATTGTACTGACCGTCCCCACAGTCTGAAGGTACGTCGCAGGGATGTTTGTGTGTACGATATGAGTGTAATCGTTGCTACTGTTTGTAGAGCAGATCTCCGGTGCGTGTGCTGGCAATCGATGGCGCAAGTGGCCCTGCTGACGGATTGCCCCCGCAGAATTCAAAGAGGCGTTTTCCCTATTCGACAAGGGTGTGTGCCTGCCCCCTACCCTCTTGCTGCGCTGGATCTCTGACACGGGTACACAGATGGCGACGGCACAATCACCACCAAGGAGCTCGGCACCGTCATGCGCTCGCTGGGGCAGAACCCCACCGAGGCGGAGCTGCAGGACATGATCAACGAGGTGGACGCGGACGGCAACGGGACGATCGACTTCCCCGAGTTCCTGACGATGATGGCGCGGAAGATGCGCGATACGGACAGCGAGGAGGAGATCAAGGAGGCGTTCAAAGTGTTTGACAAGGACGGGAACGGCTATATTAGTGCGGCGGAACTGAGGCATGTCATGACGAACCTCGGTAGGTGTTGCTGAACTGCAATTTGACTGACCCCTGTCCTGACTGTCCTCCTAGGCGAGAAGCTGTCCGACAATGAGGTCGACGAGATGATTCGCGAGGCAGACGGTGGGCTATACCCTTCACTAACTGTTTTTTTTGCTATACTGATGCGCCGCAGTCGACGGCGATGGCCAAATCAACTACGAAGGTATTGGTTATCCGTGCTGTTCACTGACATCGGCTGACTCTTTTGCATTGCATAGAATTCGTCAAGGTATGATGCCCGCTCCTCAGCTGTATGATTCTGACTCTGGTCGGCACAGATGATGCTCTCGAAATAATGTGGCGTATATGTATGGAATTTAACACCTCGAAACTTGTAGTGTACTATACCATCCCTCATGCTGTTTATGCGCCTCCAATAAATAAAACCGGACGAATTACTGTATCCGACCTGTGATGCGCACACAGCCTTGGCGCGGTGTAAATCAGCGCAATCCCCAAACGCATCTTGCTCTTCTCCACTCTGCACAGCGGTCCTGTTCCGCCTGAAATTCCAATCCTGTCTCGCTTGCAGCTCCAAGAATGGGCGATGGCTATAAATAACCCCTACTTTTGACGCCCGTCCGTTTCATTCCACCCACACCCCCTCCATCTCTACCTCCGCCCACTTTTACTACTACTACTAAACTATGACTGACCAACTGGTACGTTGTTCTGCTCAGTCAAACGTGTAGATACCCTAGCTGACCCCTCATAGTCCCCCGGTGCGCCAAGACGGTTCCCCGCCCATCATTAATTTTTACTGACGTTTTTTTTTCTGGGCCCACAGAACAAATTTCCGGTGGGCGCTGTCCGTGCTTCTCGTTACATGCCCCGCTAAAATTCCACAGAGTTCAAGGAGGCGTTCTCGCTGTTCGACAAGGGTGCGCACTCTTATCTGCCCCATCTCACACCTCAAATCACTTCTCCGATTCAATTCAATTTATTCAATACGTATTTGTTTTATTCGCAGATGGCGACGGCACGATCACGACGCTCGAGCTGGGTACGGTCATGCGCTCGCTGGGGCAGAACCCGACCGAGGCGGAACTGCAGGACATGATCAACGAGGTCGACGTGGACGGGAACGGCACGATCGACTTCGACGAGTTCCTTGCGATGATGGCCAAGAAGTTCCAGGACACGGACAGCGAGGAGGAGATACGGCAGGCGTTTACGGTCTTTGACAAGGACGGGAACGGGACCATTAGGTGGGTGTTATACCTTGTTTTCTCTCTCTCTCTCCGCTATTCGGCTTGGCTGATGGCGTTTGGGCAATGCTAGCGTGCAGGAGCTGCAGCAGGTCATGCGCAGTCTGGGGGAGAAGCTGACGGACAGGGAGGTGGAGGAGATGATAAAGGAGGCAGATACTGTACGTCTCTTCTTCACTCAATACCATTCCTTTCTGACGTGACAACTGTACAGGACGGCGATGGCGAGATCAACTACGAGGAGTTCGTCAAGGTACGACGCGTGCTTACATCGACTGTCACTCCTGCAATGCTCACCACTGTGTTTAGATGATGATGTCCAAGTAATCGGCAACGAACCCCTCCCTCAATGTACACTCGGAATCAATTTTGCGTATCTACCACTGAAAGGATGTACAATGTGCCCTGCGGAGAAAATAAAATATGTTGTAACGGGGTTTCTCCATGGCCGAGGTCAACGTCGTCGGCGGAAAATGTGGCCGATTCCTGAGCCTAGAGCGCTTTAGCGCCCTTCCAAAATTGACAGCAGAGATCGGCACGGTTTTCCACTTGCGCGGGGGAACTGAGAGTATGTACTTACTGCGCAGAGGTCCGGGGCTCAGATTCCACCGGATCTCGCGTACACGTTGTACTCCCGAAATATCGCGCTTGGACCGCAGTCGCAGCGTGACGTCATCCCAATCGATAAAGGGGCTGCGCACGCTCGTCATTGATTGGTCATGGATAATATAAGTACCACCCAAAGAGTGACGCCAGCTCGCACCTATCCATCCCACCCAACTTCCACCACACCACACCACCATGTCTAGCGTTGTATCCAACCTCGTCGACAAAGTCAAGGGCAAGAAGTCCGACGATTCCGCGCCCGACTCGTCCAAGGGCGAGGAGCCGGCGTACTCCATCCAGCCGCATCCTGCTGTGCGTGTGTTCCGAGTGGCTTGCGAGGGCGGGGAGGTGCTGATGTGTCTGTGATCGCAGAAATCGAACGACCCGGCGGACCTGATGCCGGAGGCGACGGGCGGGCTGGGGAGCGACCCCATCGGGAAGGCGTTCCACGCGCGCGACCCGCACCTCCCCACCGCGCAGGTTATGGCGGGGCTGGAGAAGCCAGCGGTGCGTCGTCTTTCTTTGCTTGGATTCGATTTTCTTTACTTGTATTTTTCTTTCTTTTGCTTGTATTTTTCTATGAATTTATCGTGGTTCTGATTCTTGGTGCGACAGACTCGCGAAGAGCTGCAGGCGAGGCAGGCCGAGCTGAACAAGTAGTCGTCGAACACCGCACGATTGTGTCTCGCTTGCCATATGTATCGTGTATATTACCCTGTACCATTTCATAATGACGAACTTGTACATGAAGCCATAAATGTATAGCTGAGCGGGATAAAACCCTCGCTCAAACTCAAGGGGAGCACCAGGAGCCTTCACTCACACCCACGTCGACAGCTCTATAGACAACGGAATATCGTAGCATTGTATTGATCATGGACACGATTGCGAGCAACATGTCATAAAATCCAGCTCCGGCTTCGTTAACTGTTGTTTCCCAACAAGTCCAACGTGTCCCAAGTCGGTTCAAGCACGGAAATAAGACGGAATATGCATCAACGTACTCGGAACCAGGTATTGACGGGGCATTATTTAAATATTATGAGGTTACCTCATATCTCCAGAGGAATTGCCGATGAGGGGAATGATATCGACCTCCACCAGTCAGAGGAACCAGGTTGAACTTCTATAAACGTAGACTCGAGCCAGTAGCGATTTTTTCTAAGATTGATGACAGTCGATCAATCCGTGATTAAAATAGCTACATCTTTGATCAAACGATTATCTTTGCTCATTTTACAATAGCGACTGGTTCGAGTCTACTATAAACGAGGCGATACGTAGATAGCTTAA
This sequence comes from Mycena rebaudengoi, assembly GCA_029282285.1. NCBI lineage: Eukaryota > Fungi > Basidiomycota > Agaricomycetes > Agaricales > Mycenaceae > Mycena > Mycena rebaudengoi. Next base: position 352,680 of record JARJCX010000148.1, on the reverse strand, counting down.
TCCATAAGTGAATATACTTGGCGCGCAATTAGTTGCATCAAGCGAGAATATATTCCCCTCAGTACCAGATCCTACCATATCTCCGACGCAAAATCCGAGAGATGAGGTTCCAGGCCCTCGGAAGGTAAATACATATCCCTGACCGGTGCAACGGCTGAATAAACCAAGGCCACGTCAAGGCCTGTGTCAATTAGTGGTTGAAGAGGGGGGATGATGTCGACCTGCATCGGCGGGCCGAACTCGACGTGAACACTAGCCAGATGCGCAACATTGAGCAGATGCAGGTTCGTCCTTGCCTGGATGAAGTCCAGGAGGGCGATGTCGGATACCGCCTTGATGCCCCGCAGGCTTATGCGCTGAAGCTGAGGGCATAGGGGAGGGTCAGCTGCTGTAAGCGGCTGGAATAGGTCCGCCGAATCACTGAATGCTACGGACGAGAGACGCAGTTCTTGGAGCATCGGCATCAGTCGGAGGGCACTAGCAAGATCCCTGACCGGTGCCCACGCTAGGGTGAGGGACTCTACAGACCGAGCAGAGGAAAGCAAGGGCATGAGAGACATTTCGTTGGGGGATGCATATTCCAAACAGCGAAGGTTCGGCAGGACCAGCTTTTCAAAAAAACTAAGCTGGCCGCTCCCACGGACTGTGATGCGCAATTCTTGCATATGTTCCAGGCGAAACGGAAGTCCAGAATGATCGTCTTCGGCATGCACGTAAACGCGAAGCGTACACGTTTCAAGAAGTACGCATTGCCTCAGTACATCGAGGGCAACGTGAGATGGGATAGCGCCCTTGGAATTGGAACCAGGAATCGCTAGATGGCGCAGTTGTTCCCAACAGAGGGGCTGTCGTCCATCAAGTGTAATCAGAGGAGAGAGGTTCAGAGATAAACTGCGAAGATTCGGAGCGCCTAGGACCTGGCAAATCGAAGGCGACATAGGTTCGAGGCCTGGCGGACCGTCGATAGACACACATTCCAATATTGGGACATCGGCCGTGGTGAGATGGGAGAGAGCTTCGAAAGAATCGTCAAATGGAAGGACAATTTTAATGTGTTTCCAGCGGGTGGAATATCGGATGAGGGTCTCCAGCAGCATCGACACAATGCGGGCGCTACGGCGGCGAGCTTGGATTGAGAGTGATAGAGGAAGAGCGCCGGATCGAGACAGCCAGGTATCGACCATACCGTTCACTTGTTCCAACCGAGGGCTAGAACTTGGGGCGGCGATGTGGAGAGATGCCCATAGTCGCGGTGTTGAAAGTGCCGTGGCTCTCCATGTCTGGCATATTCTGCCCAGCAGAAGGGGTGGCTCGGTGGCACTGAAAACGCAGTTCCTATCTGAAGGAAGTGTCCCCACGAATATCTCGCGAACGATGTCGTCGGGCAGCCTACGAACAGGGGACACCAATGCCAGATGTGCATCGATGAAGCTTTGCAGTTCATCTCGTTTACGGGTGAGATCATTGAGAGACTGTTGCATGCGAGCGATTTGCAAGGTGAGCTCTGCAGATTGCTCGCGAGGACCTTTCAGGAGCTCGAGGATACGTTGGCATTCCGCGTCAGAGGGAACGGCGTTGGTATTGAGGATATTTTCGAACGGAGAGTCCATGGCTGAGGTACACGTTAGCATAGATAATTTACAAATAAGAGCACGGTGACCTAGACGTTAAGAACCAGCATCAGTATTGCTAAGGCGTTGTTGGAAGTCACGCGTGGGAATTATTCGGGCCGCGGCGCCGAGAGTCCGCCTGATGCTAACTTATTAACGTGAGGTTCCTGGTCACGGACGAGTAGTTTCGACCTTTAGAATTGCCCTATTTGCCGCCCCTCAGGGCCCTCACTTTTGATCATTTTCCAGAGAACCGGTTCGAAATTGGCAACAGAGTACATATATGAAAATGGCAGTAAAAATAATTTGTTCTACATCAACGATTGAAGCCACTGGCAGTCAAATTTATATGGCAATAAAACCTATTTAACCAGATACAGAGTAAATGATTTTTGAGGCGACCGCCTACCATTCAATCCCATTCAATCCGCACATGCGCAAAATCTGCGTCATGAGGCTCCAAGCCTTCAAAGGGCCAATACGATGGCCCGGGAGTAGGTTGATAATCCAAGGTGACTTCCAGGCCCGCGGCGAGGAGCTCCCGAAGCGGGGGAAGGATATCGATCTCCATCGGGCGAAAGAACTGCACGTGAACAGCGGCTAGATGTACAATATCGCGGAGATGCGGACCTGTCCTGGCTTGGATGAATTTCAAGAGCGCGCCGTCGGAAAGAACCTGGACTTTCCTCAGAGTTATGCGTTGCAGCTGAGGAGATGCAACAGAGCCGGCATCCGCCTCTGGAGTGAGCAGGGTGATTAGTTCATCGTGGCGATGGACCCGCCAGTCCGAGTCCTGGTCCGGGACGTGATTTGGTGGGTTTGCAAGACGAAGTTCTTGCAGCATCGGCATTGATCGGAGGGCGACAGCTAGATCGGTCATCGAGGGTGATGAAACTATTGTGAGAGACTCCACTGAGCGAGCGGAGGAAAGCATAGGTAAGAAAGCCAGCTGAACATTTTCGAAAGAGGTGTATTCCAAAGAACGGAGGTTCGGAAAGTCCAATTTTCTGAAAAAAACGACCAACCCGTCAATGTCGCCAACAACTGTTACACACAAATGTTGTATATGTTCCATGCGACACAGCACTTCCGGAAGAGGTTCCTCAGTGGACCAAATTATCAAGACACATGATTCAAGCAGAACACATTGACGCAGCAATTGAAGTGCTGTGAGCGTGCCTATGTACCCTCCTGTGTCGTTGGAAAGGTGAAGATGGCGGAGCAGGCCCCAAGGGAGGGGTATAGAAACATGTAGTAGTTGCGCGCTGACAGAGGCACTGCGAAGAGTTGGAGCTCCCAAGAACGCGAACACGGACTCGGAGCCCACACCACCGAATTCAACTTGTCCCATTTTGACACGCACACTTTCCAACATAAAAAGATGCTCTGGGGACAGCTTCGACAGAGGCTGAAAGGATTGAAGGAATGGGAGAGTGAATTGAATTTCTTTCCAACGCGAAGAGAAGCAGATGAGTGCCTCCAGAAGGCTCGACGTTTCGGTGTTGGGATCCGCGCCGGGGGATACAAAGACGGAAAGCGAAAGCGGGAGGACGCCTGACCGAGAGAGCCAGATATCGACCATGCTGGTCATTTGTTCCACTCGCGATCTAGAAGGGACCGCGATGTGGAGAGACGTCCACAGTTGTGGTGTTGAAAGTGCCAGTGCTCTCCATGCCTGGCATATGTTGCACAGCAAAAGGGGAGGTTCTGTGGCGCTCATAACACAGTTGCGCGATGGAAGCGCTGCGACGAATATCTCGCGAACGACGTCGTCGGGCAGCCTACGCGCCAGGGATACGAGTGCCAGATGCGCATCGATGAAGCTTTGTAGTTCGTCTCGATCGCGGGTGAGATCGTCGAGGGATTTCTGCATTCGAGCAATCTGCTCTGTGAGGTCTGCGCATTGCCTGCGCGGACCGCTCAGCAGATCATGGATGCTCTGACATTCTGCGTCAGAGGGAACAGTGTTGGTATTCAGGATGTCTTTGAAGCGGGAGTCCATGATACTAGATTTGAAGTCAGTAAATGTTAAAGCATGAAGCATTGGCGTTTTACCGACTACGAGGAACAAGAAATTGGGGGAGACTCGGTGTGCTTCTCTGACGCCGAAGCAAATCAAGGCGATCTTAGAGGCGGAGAATGGCCTCAATAAGCCAAATCTACCGTATAGTCAGTGAAGGAAATCGATATCCTGGGTGCTCTTTCGGCTTCAAGTTCGAGCAAAATTTGCAATGCTGGTTCTGAGGAACAAGATGACTGCGTGAGAAGAGATGACAATCAAAGGTGATAGGCGGCGACTTTGAACCGCAATCTCGCAAAAAAAAAAAAAGCAATGAATTGGTACAATGGGGAAGTCAAAGCGGTTTCAGGGGACCGCTTCTGGTTCGATTCTGGGCTCGATCTTAGGGCCGATTCTGAGGTTTATTTTGGCCGAAAGTCACTCCAGAATCCACAGAATCGAGAATCGACTAGAATCAGTATTCCTCCTCCAGAGGAGGAACAGCGATTCACGAGAACGTCGATTCTGACGCCAAGATCGACATGTCAGAATCGACGCCAGAATCGACGCTTGAAATACTAAGCTTTGACTTCCCCTTTTAAAATAATAATTAAATATGTCCCGGGACCTCCCGGGACGAACAATATTAATGGCCATTTTTTTTTCTCTCGCGACGCGTCGCGTTGGCTCTGTTTGAATCAACCCAGTGACACGAAACGTCTCTCTTACATCCGAGTCGGCAGTCTTCCCTCACCACCTTACTTAACCCCATATTTATCATCCCATACTCTAGTAAAGGGCCGCGACCATATGTACTAGGTGGTATCTACGTTCCTTATTCTTTTCCAATTTAACGGCCCAACGCCAAACTGCAGTTGAGCATGACGGAGTTGGAACTGGCCCTCTTGATCATCGTTTCATCATCGTCAGCCAGAGCTACGTGGGTGCCTCGTAAGTTCTTCACGTTTTCTTCGAGTTTCCGTCTCGAGTCGGACACTGAGCGCTATTGAGCACCGCCGTTATTATAATTAGAATATTCTTTTTGACGTTGCTTTTGGCCTTGTTCTCCATTTGGTGCTACTTGGCACCCTTTCAGATGCTGCTCCGCTCCTTCGCCCCGTGCGTTCTACAGTCTAAGGAAATACCAATGCATGCCATGTTATGCCACTTAACGGTCTCTCCTAGATGACATTCACGAGCACTTTCTACATATATTTTCGTTCCAACTTCTACACCTGATGCGCCTTCAACACAGCATCCACGGAATTGCCAAACATCTCTACGATCTTCTCCACCTCCTCCGCTGTGACATTGTATGCCGGCGCCATCAGAATAACGTCCCCCTTCGTGCCCTGCAAGTTCGCGCCGCCCGTCATGGCCATGATGACCAGCCCGGCCGCTAGCGCATGCGCCTGCACCAGCATCGCGAATTGTTGCCCGTGGAAGTCCACCGCCGCCGCCTCCGCACAGTCGAAATCGAACTCGATGCCCCAGAACAGCCCGCCGCCACGGATGTCGAAGGTGAACGGCGCGGACGGCGCGTTGGGGCCCTGCAGGCGAGCTTTGAGGAGCTTTTCTGGGAGAGCGGGACGTCAGAACGCAAAAGGCGGCGATGGCACTGGGGTAGACCACCCACCGAAATACGCGCCCTGGACACGGCAGTTCTCCAGCAGGTTCTCTGCCACGATGACCTTTTGGACCGCGAGGGAAGCGGCACAGGAGAGCGGGGTGGCCTGCAGCGACGTTATAAGGGTTAAATGGATAGCGAGCGAGACGACGTGCCTGATAAGTGTGTCCGTGTTTCCAGATGCCCGACGCGTCTCGGATGCCGTCCGCGACGCGTTTCGAGACGAGTACGGCACCGATAGCTGCGTATCTGGAGGCGCGTCAATGCGTGTTCCTCTGCAGTGAGAGAGATTTACCCTCCGCCGAGGCCCTTCGCGACCGCCTGAAGGTCGGGCTACGAAGTAGAGTAAGGGGATATTGGGGCTGGTTGTTTGTACAGTATACTGTATACGCACTGCAATACCGTCGCCGAAGGACTGCCAGGCATGCAGAGTGCCCATTCCTGCAAATCATCTCATTTAGCACGAAATTGTTTTGCAAAGCGTTAACTTACGGCCCATTCCGCTCATGACCTGCCAGGCGGCGTGAGTCTAGTGCGCGTTGGAAGTGCAATGAACGCTCCACACACCTCGTCAAGAATGAACAGTGCCCCGTATTTCTGGCACACGGAGTGCATCGCCTTAAAGTAGCCTTTGGGCGCAGGCACCACGCCAGTCGTAGCTCCGACGACGGTCTCCGCCACGACTACATATGATCGGCCGCGGGGCGCTGTAAAAAGGAATCTGGCTCACATCCGATGACCGTGTCAGGGCCGAGAGCGATGAACTTGGCCTCAAGCTCTGCGCGCAGGCGCTCGACATAGTGCTCCTCGGACTCGTCCGGGCGCTGGAACCGCGCCGCGTACGCGGGAGAGACGTGGTGGAAGTGCACGTCGTCCAGGATCGCGGCATACGGAGCCCGGCGCGTGGGGTGGTACGCTAGCGCAAGAGTGGAGAGCGTATTACCGTGGAATGACAGTTCGCGCGCAATAAAGTTGGTGCGCTGCGCCTGCCCTGTCTCTTGGACATACTGCGCACGTTTAGTCGGAATAAAGGATACTTAGAAGACACGTACTTGGCGGGCCAGCTTGATTACGCCCTCCATCGCCTCGGAGCCTGAGAACGAAAGCTAGTGTGACTACAGATAAAGAATGGACATCGAATGCACGAACCACCAGAGAAAAAGCCACACAATTCGAACGCGCCATCGGAGGTCTCCGTCAGAAATTTGGCAAGCTCCTCGGCCGGTTGGTTGGACAACTGCATGTTGTACACATCTGGCCCGAGTCAAAAATATATCACGACGACCGACTCGGACACGGAAAGACTTACAGGCGACGCGGTCTACCTGATCTTTTATTGCCTCAACAACGACAGGATGCCCCATTCCAATACATGCGACCGCCGCGCCTCCGATTGCATCCAGTAATTTGCGGCCATCCTCCAGCTCGATATACGATCCCTTTGCCGCCACCGCGATTGGGGGGACCCACGGGGTGCGGACAAGAATCGAGGTTGGCCTACGCTCTGGGGTCTTGGCAGAGTCCATATTGTGTTTGAAGCACGTTTAATGGCGTATGCCTCTGCTCTTATACGAATCGATAAGACGAAGCTGGGAACGAGGCAGACACGAGACTGTGGTCCGAGGGGACGCAAGCTTCCCACCGGCGAGCTGAAAAATAGGCAGAGGAGCAAGTAAAGCTCAAGACGGTCTTCAAACCGGCGCGTCGATGCTGCCGGCGGTGTGGCGAAATATTATACATGTGACAATTAATTTCTCTCAGGCGATAGGGAAAGTGAGATCCAGAAGTACTTAATGTGGCGATTAAGCAGCGATTCAGAGTCGCTTTGAATGCGCTTGATGGCGGGAGGAGGAGGAGGATATATTCCTGGTATACGTTCCAAGTCTGAATCCATAACTCGAATCTTTGACCGCAATTTGACCGGTCCCGATACAGAAACCTCAGAGTCTGTCAGCGGATCAGCTACGGCAACGCATATTCCCCTGAGCCGGAAACACCACCTTCCTTGTAATGTACGCGTCTTCCACACGCTACACGTTTTTGCTCAGGCTTGTAGCCTCGCGAAAAGCAGTTCAGCTGTTCGCGAGGTACGTCTTCGACACCCTCAATGTCTTCAACGAGTCGCCCCGTTTCTTCCCCGTGGTTTACAGGGTTCCTGGATAATCAGCTCATCCGTCGGTTCGTGAGACGTCTATACTTGTAGGCTATCAAAGCGCTAGGGCTCCCGATATCTGTAACTGTCTGTAACGTACATACGGACGTGTTGTACGTAGGTACAGAGCCTGCTTGTTTCCTGATGGGACCGCTGCAGTAATACATCCTCCTCCTCCTCCTCCTTGTCAGCCGCTCTTCTTATCCAAAGAAACCGGCTTTGACATGCTCCGAAAACTGCTGGTCCCGTTCCGTTCACTGCCAGAACGATCAAAGGCCAAGAATCTCAAGCTACAGGTGACGCATATTGCGCTCCAGTATGATACATTATTACCATGGTGCCCAACCTCCCTTCATTCTTGACTCATGCCTTCAGAAATCCCTTTTGAAGTATGTACACCATGTTTTACCGGTGAATGGTGGTGGTACGGGAAAACGAAGTACGATTAATTCATGCCTAAACATCTTCGCAGAATGTCGCACCCGCCCTGACTACGAGAAATAATGAGAAATAACGTAGAGGTTTTTTTTCGAGGAAAGTTTGGGGTGGTGGTGGCCGATAAAAAGCAGTTGGAGTTCTGGCTCGCCCAGGCGGCAACTTCCCACCCCTCTTCGCGGGCAGATATAGTCTGTCATCTCCCCCAAATCTCCCCCATTAGTTTGAAGCCTGGGAGGCTTCATGTTGAAATATCTGTCTAGGCGGAGACTAATCTCAAATCGAACCGCATAGTTTGCGCGTAGTTGTACTATATGGGACTGTGTATATACAGGCCTTATACCGGATGTTCGGAGGGCCTCATGAATCAGATAAGTCCGTTCGTATCAAATCGTATACATGACATCAGTCTGGTCCCGATGGGCTTGCTTCAGATTCTGATTGCAATGTCGGATCGTGGTGATAATGGAGTTTTGGTTGTCGTACACGATCCTATTTTCAAGGATCCCCTGGGTTGCAATCGTCCAACATAACTGGAATGTAGGTAAATTGTGGAAGCCAAGGCATCATTCAGGCCACGTACCGACAAAATCGGGGCCAGGTATTGAAAATCATCTAATGCGAACGTGCTGGAGATGCTCACAATCTCAAATATGGTGTCGCGAAAGCGCCTTGACGATTCTGGGTGGGAAGGTGCAAAGATGGCATGCAGGTCGGCAAGAGCCGTAAGAGCGAGGATCGTAGAGAGTTCAAAAACTAGTTGGATGGTATGGTAGTCTGGAATGAATGAAACCTTCAGGGTTGCTGACTGCAGGAGTGCAATGTGTGAATGTAGTTGCTCGATCAATTTCCAGTATTGGTCAAACCACAATGTAGGCGGACGTGGACCTATTATGGGATAGTAAGCGGTACTATTGGTACGATGCAATGTGGTGTACTTGATGCTGAACCATTCCACGTCGTCGTCAACTGGCGGGTTTCTGCAAAGAGCCGGACACTCTTGGCTCTCATGAAATTGGTGTCGATATGTGTAGTCACTTGAGTGCTCTAAGGAAAGAAGAAAGAGTGAGCAAGCTAATGTATTACGCATGTCGGTTTATTTTTAAAACACATACCATTAGGAGGCTGAACTTATCCACGAGCCGCGCATCGACCACTGGCGGGTCCTTGATCATCAGGTGAACGACAGTCCCGACATAGATCAGATGGGAAAAAGCAGCGCGCATTTCATCGGTATCATTGTTGGGGAAAACAGAAAACCCGTGGTTTATCTCGTCCGAATAAACGTTTCCCAAACACGCCAAATCCACGTCATATTTGAGAGCTGTTTTGCTAGCAGCAGCAAAAAACTCTTTGCCTCGATCGAACTGCCCTTTTTGAGAAAGTAGAGATAAACAGTAAGATATGTTAAGAGGGATGTGGTTGGGGTCGGAGCGGGTCCAGACATCCCGTCAAGCGACTCCTGGATCAGCCGCATGTATGTTGATTCCTCTTCGATTTCAAAGTGGGCCGCAGTTCCAGTTTGTTCCAGAAAGTCGAGAAGATATCCCCAGAGGTGACAGACGTGTACCAGAACAGGATGAACGACGAGACCCGTCATATCACCCTTTGCAATGGCATCGAGTTTCTTCAGTGAGAGGCTGAATCCGTACTGCGGGGCCACCTGCAGAAAGAGAGCTCGCCTTCTTGGAAGATTGAGTGGGGGAAGGAGGTAGACTTTTAAGGAAGAGTACTGACAAGCGAAGTAATTTCTCTTCTTCGGTCTCCGTTGTGATGCCAAGATTAGGAACCACATCAAGAGAAACGCCGAGATCGGGGTTTCCGACAGTATTATGTGCCAGTGTAACTGGTAGAAAAGAAGGCCCAGCTTCGTTACTACTAGCGACGGCTTCGGCGTCTTCCCGAATTGTGAGAGGTACTGGATCCGATGCAAATCCCAGTTGATCCAGTTCATTTAAGACGTCCGGGTCTAGCTGGTAGTCCAAGAAATCTGGACGCATCTGTTTGGCTTTATGAAGAAGTTTCTCCAGTTCGCGTGCCCGCTCAATGAGGGCTCTCGTGGAGCTCGACGGGCTGTCATCGTCGAATTTGCAGTCATCTTTCTTTCGGGCGACAACGCATGCGTGACATGGCCACTCTCCACTGCATTTCTGAGGTGGACAGGTATAGGTCAGAAACAAGTTCTTCGGTGAAGATAATCAACTGCAGTACCTTCTTTTTACGCCTGCATTAGCTGTAAAATTCAGCGTGTCCATTAACGAGAACACGGATGCCCACCGACAAGCTGAACATGCTGCGCCTTTCCGGAGTTCGGATACATACGCAGTGGTCGAAGTTTTGGTATAATCACAGATCACTTCGGTGCGCGCTCTGGAGCACGGACCGCAAGGATCTTTGCCGTCACATCGCTGGCAGAAACATCAGGGAGCTCGGGCTAATTAAAATGAATCAACTTGCAATCTTCATCGCTCGACATCGTGCACAGGGTGAAGCTTTCTTGTCCATGACTGCCTCGTGAAACAGAAGGGGCTTTAAAGCGCCGCGTACACATGAATAAACGAATTGCCGTTAACGGTGACTCCGACGCCGATCGTAATGGATATACTTCTCGCACAATGGACCCAACTGGGCTGATAATTTATCCTGCTTCTAGGAATTGTTTTAAAAAAAATCCAAGTGGCGTGCTAGTCTGGAGTTGAAGTTACTGTTGAAGAGGGATCGAGAAGAGTAGCCGTAATGTAGGAGATGGGCAAGAGGCAACCGGGAATAAAGTTTCCGACCTCAGAAAAGTTTTGACAGCTGTCAGAGGGGGGGACGACAAAGTGAGCCTCAAAGAGGCACCCTCAAAGCAGAGAGCAGAGGGGTCATTGGTCAGCAGTTAAGCGCGGTCAGCCGAGGATTAATTAATATTGATTGATCGCATCACAAATCTTCATACATACCTACCATGCAGTAGCGGATGAAAAATAATATTCTGAGTCGACAGATCTTTTCATTATAGGTGTGAATGGGGGTAAGCAAAATATCTAGAGCACATGAACGGAAATGAAAGAGGAATGAAAAGTTTAGATCGGTATCGAACAAAGTTATCGCCGGGTCCGACATTCCCGATTTGGGGGCACTGTCAAGGAGTGTCAAGGAGGTCTAGATTCTATGTCCGGCCGGGAATTGCTGCTTCCCTGTTCCCGAGCACGGTTCGTGTCACCCCAAACTATAGACCAGTGACCGATCTCTCGTACGAAGACAATCGTTCATACGAGAGATCCGGTCTAACCCCAAACGGATTCCCTACTGTCAACATATCAGCTTTTCTGCCGCGTTTCCTGACGAACTCGCATTCCCTCGGTGCATTTGTAGTCAGATGAGTGGAACAGCGCGTGCAGATAACCAGTCCCCACTACACCAGTAATGCTTACATTGGCCTGCACACCCCATCAGACTTTTGACAAAAAACCTGTGACCTTGTGACCCTTGTACAAGTTCAAACAAGGGCACAAAGCTCCACCCATGGCCACAAGTAGGGCTTAACAAGGTCGAACAAGGTCAACAAGCTCACAACCCACAACCTATGTTCCAATTTCCACAAGGTGAAAATTTTCCCCCAAAAAATTTTTGTTCGAAAATTGATCTGGATCGCATTCCGCATTTTGTGCGGGGCATTTTTCATTTTTCATGTTTTTGACCTTGTTGTACTTGTCAGCAAGCTCACAAGGCCAAAAAAGGCACAAGTTTTTGTCAAAAGGCTGATGCCCCTTATTTTTTTGGCATCTTTGTTTTCCTTCAACCTCAGTGGGCGGCACACCCTTCGGTAATTGCCCTAGGCGGGTCATCTTCAAGCGGTTCCAGGCGCCCCTGCAGTAAATATAATCTCGGGGACGAGGCCAACTGAAACTCCGAAAATTTCATGCCCGAGATATAGACTGATTTCTCCAAAATCGCACATTTAGCGGGTGTTAAATCAGGCAGCGAAGGAAGGTCGACCGGGAATGGCAGCCTTCCAAGCGCATAGATAAGTTCCATCCAATACCCTCTCTTGCCCTCCAAAAACAAGCTGTAGGAGTCCTGAAGGGTAGACTGGTAACGAGTCTACCTGAATGGCAAGCCAAGCAGAATGATCATGTGCGAGTTCAACCAGATACTGCAGATATCTCAATGCTATCATCAGCCTTCGGTAACGAATCGGTATGACTCCAAGCTCAGTAAATAGCGGGGCACGAATAGAATGAGCTCCCAACCCTAGAAGGCGCCGCAGAAAATTCAATTGAACTTTTTCCAGTTCAAGCAGCATCACGTCGGTGACATCCACCACGATATCCGCCCCACTGATCAGATGCGGATCGACCCACGCCATGTAAAACAGACGTCCTGTATATGCTTCTATCCCCAAGACAGAATAGCATGTGCCCCTCGCTACTTTGGCCTTCTCCGTATAATTGCAGCAAAAATATTACGCTCGGTGGATTGGAAAGTTATGCCACATATGTATGTCTATCTCTATATTCTATCAAGTTCCCGTTCAGTGTAAACATCGGAATGTTGGACGGCACTGGGGTAAAACAAGACAACAAGCTGACAAGCCGACAGGCTATGTTCGAAACCCGACAAGTGATTTTTCTTTTCTTTTCTTTTGAAGTGCGCATTAGATCTTATTAGTTGACTTTTACCAACTCGCTGTAAATTCTCCCATTGGCTAAAAAGTGTGGAGTAGCCAATCAAATAATTTACAGCGACCTCGCACAAAGTTAACTAATAAGCTCTATTGTCTTCCAGCACTCATTTCCGCGGTCTTTTTTTTTTTTGAACAAGAGATAATCCTTTACCACCTTTTATAATCCCATACTTATCATCCCATACTCTAGTAAGGCCCACGACCATATGTAGGTGGTATCTACATTCCATATTCTTTTCCAATTTAACGGCCCAGCGCCAAACTGCAGCTGAGCATGACGGGGTTGGAACTGGCCCTCTTGATCATCGTTTCATCATGGTCAACCAGAGCTACGTGGGTGCCTCTGAAATTCTTCACGTTTTCTTCGAGTTTCCGTCTCGAGTCGGACACTGAGCGTTACTGAGCACCGCCCCTATTATAATCAGAATATTCTTTTTGACGTTGCTTTTGGCCTTGCAGGCGGCAACTTCTCACGCATCTTCGCGGTCAGATATAGTTTGTCATCTCCCCAAAATCTCCCCCATTAGTTTGAAGCCTGGGAGGCTTCATGTTGAAATATCTGTCTAGGCGGAGACTAATCTCAAATCGAACCGCGTAGTTTGCGCGCAGTTGTACTATATGGGACTATATACAGGCTTTATACCGGATATTCGGAGGGCCTCATGAATCAGTTAAGTCCGTTTGTATCAAATCGTATGCATTACATCAGTCACGTCCCGAAAGGCTTGCTTCAGATTCTGATTGCAATGTCGGATCGTGCTGATAATGGATTTTTGGTTTTCGTACACGATCCTATTTTCAAGGATCCCCTGGGTTGCAATCGTCCAACACAACTGGGATGTAGGTAAATTGTGGAGGACAAGGCATCATTCAAGTCACGTACCGACAAAATCGGGGCCAGGTATTGAAAATCATCTAATGCGAACGTGCTGGAGATGCTCACAATCTCAAATATGGTGTCGCGATAGCGCCTTGATGATTCTGGGTGGGAAGGTGCAAAGATGGCATGCAGGTCGGCAAGAGCCGTAAGAGCGAGGATCGTGGAGAGTTCCAAAACTAGTTCGATGGTATGGTAGTCTGGAAGGAATGAAACCTTCAGGGTTGCTGGCTGCAGGAGTGCAATGTGTGAATGTATTTGCTCGATCAATTCCCAGTATCGGTCAAACCACAATGTAGGCGGACGTGGACCTATTATGGGATAGTAAGCGGTACTATTAGTACGATGCAATGTGGTGTACTTGATGCTGAACCATTCCACGTCGACGTCAACTGACGGGTTTCTGCAAAGAGCCGGGCACTTTTAGCTCTCATGAAATTGGTGTCAATATGTGTAGCCACTCGAGTGCTCTAAGGAAAGAAGAAATAGTGAGCAAACTAATTTATTACGCATGTCGGTTTATTTTTAAAATACATACCATTAGGAGGCTGAACTTATCCACGAGCCGCGCATCGACCACTGGCTGGTTCTCGATAGTAAGCAAGTGAACGACAGTCCCGACATAGATCAGATGGGAAAAAGCAGCGCGCATTTCATCGGTATCATTGTTGGGGAAGACAGAAAACCCGTGGTTTATCTCGTCCGAATAAACGTTCCCCAAACACTCCAAATCCATATCATACTCGAGAGCTGTTTTGCTAGCAGCAGCCAAAAACTCTTTACCTCGATCGAAATGCCCTCTTTTGAGAAAGTAACAGTAGACGGTAAGATATGTTAAGAGGGATGTGGTTGGGGTGGGAGCGGGTCCAGGCATTCCGTCAAGCGACTCCTGGATCAGCCGCATGTATGTTGATTCCTCTTCGATTTCAAAGCAGACCGCAGTTGGAGTATGTTTCAGAAAATCCAGGAGATATCCCCAGAGGTGACAGACATGTACCAGAACAGGATGAACGACGAGACCCGTCGTATCACCCTTTGCAATGGCATCGAGTTTCTTCAGTGAGAGGCTGAATCCGTATTGTGGGGCCGCCTGCAGAAAGAGAGCTCGCCTTCTCGGAAGATTGAGTTGGGGAAGGAGGCAGACTTTTAAGGAAGAGTACTGACAAGCGAAATAATTTCTCTTCCTCGGTCTCCGTCGTGACGCCAGGATTAGGAACCACATCAAGAGAAACGCCCAGATCGGGGTTTCCGACAGTATCATGTACCAGTGTAATTGGCGGGAGATCGAAGGAAGCGGGCGTTAGAAAAGAAGGCCCAGCATCGTTACTACTAGCGACGGCTTCAGCGTCTTCCCGAATTGTGAGAGGTACTAGATCCGATGCAAATCCCAGCTGATCCAGTTCATTTAAGAGGCCGGGGTCGAGCTGGTAGTCCAAGAAATTTGGAGGCATCTGTTTGGCTTGATGAATAAGTTTCTCCAGTTCGCGCGCCCGCTCAATGAGGGCTCTCGTGGAGCTCGACGGGCTGTCATCGTCGAATTTGCAGTCATCTTTCTTTCGGGCGACAACGCATGCTTGACATGGCCGCTCTCCACTGCATTTCTGAGGTGTACAGGTATATCAGAAACAAGTTCTTCAGTGGAGATTATCAACTGCAGTACCTTCTTTTTACGCCTGCATTAGCTGTAAAATTCAGCGTGTTCATTAACGAGAACACGGATGCCCACCGACAAGCTAAACACGCTGCGCCTTTCCGGAGTTCGGATACATACACAGTGGTCGAAGTTTTGGTATAATCACAGGTCACTTCGGTGCGCGCTCTGGAGCACGGACCGCAAGGATCTTTGCCGTCACATCGCTGGCAGAAACATCAGGGAGCTCGGGCTAATTAGAATGAATCAACTTGCAATCTTCATCGCTCGACATCGTGCACAGGGTGAAGCTTTCTTGTCCATGACTGCCTCGTGAAACAGAAGAGGCTTTAAAGCGCCGCGTACACATGAATAAACGAATTGCCGTTAACGGAGACTCCGACGCCGATCGTGATGGATATACTTCTCGCACAAGGGACCCAACTGGGCTGATAATTTATCCTGCTTCTAGGAGTTGTTTTAAAAAAAATCCAAGTGGCGTGCTAGTCTGGAGTTGAAGTTATTGTTGAAGAGACTTAGAGAAGGATCGAGAAGAGTGGCCGTAATGTAGGAGATGGGCAAGAGGCAACCGGGAATAAAGTTTCCGACCTCACAAAAGTTTCGACAGCTGTCAGAGGGGGGGGGACGACAAAGTGAGCAAAGAGGCACCCTCAAAGCAGAGAGCAGAGGGGTCATTGGTCAGCAGTTAAGCGCGGTTAGCCGAGGATTAATTAATATTAATTGATCGCATCACAAATCTTCATACATGCCTACCATGCAGTAGCGGATGAAAAATAATATTCTGAGTCGATAGATCTTTTCATTATAGGTGTAAATGGGGGGTAGGAAAAATATTTAGAGCACATGAACGGAAATGAAAGAGGAATAAAAAGTTTAGGATCGGTATCGAACAAAGTTATCGCCGGGTCCGACATTCCCGATTTGGGGGCACTGTCAAGGAGTCTAGACCCTATGTCCGGGGTCCTGGTGCAGTGTCCTGGCGCGTCACCATGTCCTTTTTTGGGCATGGATTTCCGCCTCCATTTGGACATGATCCGAAGCTCCGCAGCTCATTCCGCTCCGTTCGTCGCTGCTTCTGCAGCTCTTCAAAGCTTCACGCAGAGTCCACGCAAGGCACGGAGACCCCTCGCAACTGGTTCACGGCCCTATGGCCACGTCAAGCCTCAAATTCAACAATTATCTGACCGCCATTGATCTCGCCGAATCGTGATGTCGTTGTCGTGGCCTACTCCCCGTCGACCTGCCTGCTACTCCTCACCTTCGCATGATACGACGGCGGCCTCCTTGCGCGCACATGGTACGACGGTGAGCTACTGCCCTCACCACCCCGTCGACTCGGCGCTACGTCGCGCGCCCCCATCGCAGAGGTCCCTACGCTTCACGCCCGCGGAATCGCAGACGCCGCTTGCGCGCCGGGGCGCATATCGGGGATGCAGCGCAGTAAGTCTCCTTTCTTCTTTTCTTCTTCTTTTGATCTCGCCCGCGCACGTTGCGGTGTGTTCTCGCCTCGCGCGCGACACGCAGGCCATGCGCACGCTACGGCCAGCCGCATACACGCCCACGCCGGCGAAATCGCAGACGGGGCGAACGTCGGCGGCTCGGTCTCGAGTCGCACGCCAGCACACCAGTCACAGCCCTACTCGTTCCCACCACGCAATCGACAGACGCGGCTGCCGTCTGCGGCAGCGCATGACTGTGCACGCCTCGCCAGCACAAACCGCGCGCGCACCCAGGGCGTGATATCGCTGTGGTTTGTGGTACGACGGCGAGCCGCCGCCATACACCACTCTGTCCTATCCCCAAAATTTACATTGCTAATAAATATGCATGTATAGATGCAAAAGATCGACCCGCCTGCTAGAATTCTGACTCGACGGCCCGTGGAAACAGAAACCCCAATGCTGGCCCATCTGAAGAACGCGCACTCTACCTCCTCGTGCCAAGATGTGACAGACCGAATGTATGTGCCTTGGCGCTGCTCCGCGGTTTCTTCGTCGATGTTCAATTCCCCCTACCACATCATCTAAACGGACATATAAGTATTTATTCTTGGGTAGGTACAGAAAAAATAGCAGTCTTTTCAATAAATTTTCTTTTGCGGTCTTTGGGAGTGCGCGCGTCAAAACCCGCGCCTTTTCTCCTCAATCAAGTCAACCACAAGAAAGATGGCCGCGGCCGCTGTTATAAAAGTAAGTCTGGGCATTCTGCTGGGGCCACGCGTCGCGGATCCGGAAAAGAAAGAAAAACGAGCATGGCTCTCACTGCAAAGGAAGTGGGGGCCATGAGCGGTGCCCGTGGTACGGGACTCCAGGTGCAATTGGTCCGAAAAAGACGCATCCTTGCCTGCCATGTGGTTCGAGGGGTTAACGAGGCGCTGTGAGGCGCTAAGCCAGGAAAGCAGTTCATAAATTTATTGAATTTTTGTGATACATCATACATGGAGATTTTGCATTGACAATAAATCAGTACATTGTGCCTGCAAGGATTTGGCGAGGGGGACGAGGTGGGGGGGAAAGGCAACAACACAACTCACCAAAGAAAGGCCCGCGCACCAAAATAATGCCATCGAAGCGCTGCTTAAACCATGCCATCGTATCGTCCTTCTTGATCCGATGCGAAAAGACAATGCGCGCCTTCTGCTACCGCCTCCTCGCTAACAGCGCACCCGGGCGGCCCATAACGACATAGAAGTCCATGCCAAAGATACCGATGCTGGGGTCATAGCGTGCGCCCAGGTCGATGTGCTCCTGGATGCCGCAGCCGAAGTTGCCTGTTTCCGAGAAGTCGCTGCGGCGGAGCTCGTACTCCTTGACCTTGAGCCCGCGCTCGAGGATTCTTCGGGCCCGTGGATGGCGGCGTGCACGGCAATTTTCTCGTTGCGTCAGATGCCGAATGTGCGGACGGTGTAGCGCGCCTTTGAGGTGACGGGCGTGGTGAGCTGCTCGAGCACCTTGGATGCGCACGTGAGGTAATCGCCGGACTCGCCCACTGAGATGTCTGTAAAAAGTGGTTAGTGTTTCTCGCCGCCGTGAAAAATGAACGCCCTGATTGCGCACATAAAAATTCATGTGAAAGATGCCGATGCTGGGGTTGTAGCGTGCTGCGGATGGCGACCCGCAGGGCGTGACGGCGATCTTCTTGTTGCGCCCAGGGACCCGGATGCAGATGGTGCAGACGAGGCGTGCTGGGTGACTCGGAAGCGATCGTGGACGTTGAGGCTGAGTGTGCGCATGACACCCGGCGAGCAGCAGGAGGCGGGGTGTAGTGTATTGCTGAGGAACTGAGGCCTAAGAGTATGTAATAGTGAGAGCCAGCGTAGAGCTAAGATTGAGACCAATATTAATGTTCGCCTTGGTGTAAAAAAGAAAGCACGTACCAAGTGTCGAACGTGTGACACCCGGCATAAGCAAAAATTCATGGGAGAGCGATGCAACACCTGAACTAAATAATATTTGAAAGCAGAGCAGTTTAGCTCATCTTAACGCACCCACGCCGAATATTTGAAAAGAATTTGATTTCAAATATTCGCCAGGACATAGCACCAGGGCCATGTCCGGCCGGGAATTGCCGCTTCCCTCTTCCCGAGCACGGTTCGTGTCACCCCAAACTATAGACCAGTAACCGATCTCTCGTATGAAGACAATCGTTCATACGAGAGATCCGGTCTAACCCCAAACGGATTCCCTACTGTCAACATATCAGCTTTTCTGCCGCGTTTCCTGACGAACTCGCATTCCCTCGGTGCATTTGTAGTCAGATGAGTGGAACAGCGCGTGCAGATAATTAGTCCCCACTACACCACATTGGCCTGCACACCCCTTATTTTTTTGGCATCTTTGTTTTCCTTCAACCTCAGTGGGCGGCACACCCTTTACCATCTCCCTGGCTCTATAGCATAGCACTTGTGAACGACTGTCTTCCAAGTGCGTGGTCCGCTAGAGAGGCTGGTATCGAGCCTACTCCTTGGCGACACTTGGATTGATAATATTCCTGCAATAATCCTCTACTCGCCCTACGATCTTCTACTACAGACGCTTGGCACCTGGTGCCACGCTGAGGTACAGAACAATTGAAGTACAAGGGAATTTCTATGAGAGTCGCTACAGGTCCAGTTGCGAAAAGTTAACATCCCTAACGACATCTTTCCACTCGTTCAAATAGTCCAACACCTTCTTACACTTCGCACGCACATCCTGTTCCGCGTCCTCCCCGAGCACCAGCCGCCCCGGGAACGCACGCCCGTTGGCGGCGCCCTCCCCGCGCACGACATCCACCACCGCCTCCATCGCCTTCGCTGGGTCGCCCTTCTCTGTCCCGCTCACCGCCGCGAACCGCGCGGTACTCATTGCGCGCAGCGCGTCGTACTCCGCGAGGTGGTTGCGCGCATCCCACGCCTGGCCATAGATGCCTGTGCGGAACGCGCCGGGCTCGACGAGGAGCACGCGCACGCCGAACTGCGCGACTTCCACTGCGAGTGTCTCCGTCAGCGCGTGCACCGCAGCCTTGGACGCCGCGTACGGCCCTGCGTGCGGCGCGGTCAGTTTACGTGTACTAAATAGAGGCTCAGGCCCTGAGATCCGAGCGTGCACATGCCTAGTCCCTACGTCGATGCATCGTCGATTTAGATCGAATTCATAAATACATAATTTGAGAGAAGACTTACGGGAAGCTCAGTCTTCCAGGCGGAGCGGCTCCCAACGACGATGATCGTACTTTCCTTGTGCACGCGCAAATGCGGCAGACTCGCCTGCGCGACGTCCATGACCCCGAATAAATTCGTCGCGAACTGTTTGCGTAACAGCGCCGATCTTGTGGCGAGTTAACTTGACGCACGATACCGGGAAACAGGAGGAGTGGCTTACCCGCCCTCTTCAAGAAGCCCGGGATACCTGTACATGCATTAGATCTGAGGAGTTCTGCAGACTACTGAGACTAGTCGTACTCACCCCACCCCCGCATTATTCACCACGACGTCCAAGCGGCCCCACACGCTCGCCGCCTCATCTATGATCTCGGCGATGCGCTCCGCGCCATCGGCGACATCCAGCTGGCGGATACAGACATTGTCGTTTCCCTCCAAGTGCCGAATCTTATCGAGAGATCGCGCCGTCGCAATAACGCGGTCGCCGCGCGCTAAGACGGACTGGACCAAGCAGCCGCCAAAGCCTGAGGACGTGCCTGGAGAAAATATTCATCTCGTCAGCTCGGCCGACGAGTACTGCAGGCGGCAGCGACCTGTAATCAGCCAGACGCGGGGACTGGTAGCCATAAAGTCAAGAAACAAAGGTGAGGGTGGGGCGGCATCATGTTCATGCGGTAGACAGGATAATCGGCTAAAACTCCGGCGTGCGCCTGACGGAACAAGTTAGAGCCGCCGACAAGAAACGGAAGTTTGGGACGAGTGTAGGGTGTTCGTAAGTAAGCAAGAGACGAGTAAACCGACAGGAAACGGAATAGAAATAACCAACAAAAAACGGAGAAGGATAGACGCGACGTTGGTGAGTAAGCAACAGAGATGACCGACGAGAAACGGACAAGAAATAGCCAGCAAGAGTCTTATCCTGGGCGAGAACAGACAGCGTCGGTAACTTAAGACAAAAATACATCGAGTACATATTTTATGTATAGATACAGGGGAAATCAATACACAAACGTCGACCGCTGCTGGCCGGAGGACACCGACACCTCCACCGTCGGGGTCATCGGCACCTCCTCAGGCTTGTCCGTATCACGCGCGAGTAACGAACCCCACTTGGTCCACCAGTCGTCCACCTTCTCCGTCGCAAAATATGAAAACATCTCCATCTCGTCGCCCCACTGTGCACCAGTCAGCTAACAATGAACGTGAATACGGCGAGGGAAGAGACGTACCATCTCGAGAAACCGCTGCTCGTTAATATGCGTCCAGTCATTATAGGCCATCATGCGGCGCAGGCCCGCGTCGCGCTTCTCCTGCTGTTTCCCGGGCGGCGCGGTCACCATCGCGCGCCTGCGCAGCTCCCAGTCCTGCGCGTAATTGGACCGCGGCTGGCGGATCTCCTCGTAAGCGGCGAGCATGCGCGAGATCTGCGAGCGGTGCTGGAGGCGCGAGAAGAGGCCGCCAAGAGTCTCGGCGTCTTCGATGGCCATGCTGGCGTTGTGCTGTCCTGCGGGCTGCAGGCAGAGGGTTAGCCGATAGTGGAGGTAAGGGGGCAGAAGGGACGTACGACGAGCGGGTGTGCGGCCTCGCCAACGATGACAATGCGGGCGCGGTCGCAAACGCACGATTCAAGGGTGGGGCGACGGATGTGTACAGTCGGGATAACGTGTCGTGCCAGTTTCATGAGTTTTTGCACTCTGCGAAGAGCATTAGGAGGAGTATGGTAATAACGTGGTCATATAAGTGCTATGGACTGCTGTCAAGCGCCTAGGACTCAGGAGGCCCAGTGACAGCCGTTCATAGCACTCTTAGATCCCTTTCATTCCTGCGTACCGTATGTCATAAATGCTCCAGTCAATGCCAAAATATTCAATGGGGAAATTCGTGTCCCAGGTTTCTTCGTACTTGTCGAGGGTTTCTGGCGGGAGCTGCAGACCGATGACGATCGCATATTGTTTCCGTCCAGACTGTGGTAATATCAGTGGAATTGTTCCAGGAAAAAAGGAGAGCTAGCGGAGGATTTAGTCCATCCCGACATATCCCCGCATGAGGCGTTAAATTGGCCCTTCAGGCCCATCGCAGAAAAATAAATCGGAGTAGAAGTTCCAATGGAAGAGAGAAAACTCGCACGAAGGAAAGAAAACATAGTCTCGGATCGCCGATGATCGGAAAATAATGTGTCCCAAAAATGTACGGGAAGTTCCCCGTAGTTCGGAGGCAGACTGGGTGGTCATCATAGTACTGCCTCCGAGCTTCGGCGGCACAGGGACGCAACCTCTGCCTCCGGTACGCAGTGAAAGCGGAAGACACCATTCCAATCGAGAAAGAAAAACGGGCTTACCACTAGACTGCCGTGAAGGACTAAACTTGGTCCAAACCAGGCCCACCACTGCGAGCGAGTCAATAAAACAGCGTAAAAGGCGCGGTTTCCACTTACATTCCCGTCCTTCGTTAATGGTCGTAAATCGTCGTCGTCCATCATCAGTTCCGTCGGAATGCCTATTGACAAGCTTAGATGGCCGTCCCGCTCGCCGGTGATCTGCTCGCCCATGACCTCTGTCCGCACAACACTGTCTGGCCCATCCGCGCCTACCACCAGGTCGGCGTACAGCCGCTCGCCATCGGCGAGGGTGACGGACACGCAGTCGGACTCGACGGACTGGACGCAGGTGTTGTAGCGGAACTCGACGCCCTCGCGCGTGGCGAGGTCGACGAGCATGGTCTGGAGTTCGCCGTGCTGGATGAAAACAAAGTCGGCCATGAGATCGACGAGAAAGTCCTCGTGCAGCTGCACGAGACCCAGCAGCTCGCCGTCGGCTGTGGATTTGGACGTCAGTCACTGCCTGCGACCCGGCGCACCAGGAACACCGCGGTGAGCGCTAGAGCGCTCGTCGATCCCCCTTCGGCGTTCCTGATGCGTCCTTACAATAATTAAACCTACCCTTGTGGAACATAAACTGGGGGCATTTCACGGCTGCCTTTGCGAGTAGTGGTCCCAGCCCCCACTGGTTGAGAATGCGGGTCATATTGGGTGGTGAGCTACGCGCAATTTAGCACGCTATAACCTTTCGCGATTTGTACACACCGAAGTCCACCGACACTCTGTGCCGACGAGTCAGCAAGACAGTTGGTTCATCGCAAGCAGTGCTGCTCACCCGCGCCTTGCCGTCGCTCCGTTCAAGAACTGTTACATTGTGTCCTGCGCGCTGAAGAGTAAAGGCCGAAGCAATTCCTGCGAGACCACCACCGACGACGACGACGCGCAGCGACGCTTGAGCCCTGCGGGGATTTATAGAAAGCTGACCCGGCATATGTGTGTGGAAAAGGGAAGGGAGAATGGACATCGAGGTATTTATGTATGCATGTGTCCTTGTCCAATGGATCAGTTGATCACAACAATTCTTTGCCAGTTTCTTATCATGATCATGTCCGTTTTTGGGCGTGTCTCCGCTGCAGCAGGTGCCTGGTGGCAGCGCGGGAGTCGAATCTTCGTCGGAGACAAAACATAGGCGAGTCGAACTTTCCAAAGGACTTAAGGAGCCCACAAAGCAGTGCATGCGAGACAGTATTCGACTACACAGCATCTTTCTCAAGCCTTACGCGTTCCAAGGTTCATCAACGTTTAACTGCTGAACGGTTTATGCGCTATCTTATCTTTGCCTACATCCGGATGCCGCTCACCTTTACCGCGATTAGTTTCGGCTTTTACATTCGGCGTCCTTCGCTGCAGCATTCAGGCCATCCGCAAGTTTCTCGCATTCCCCCCGCCAAACGCTCAAGGGCGGGGTAGCCGAGAGGATATCCGATTCGGGCGCGCGGAATCCACTGTGGTCCACAAGGTAGATATCTTAGATATCATACGTTACTGGACTTTGAGCCGACATCAAATGCGGGTTATCGACGTTGTCGACAACCTGTTCGCGCTAGCCTCATCGATACTCTCGATCGGCGGAGGCTAATAGATGGCCGCCGTCCGCCAGTCATCCAACGGTCCCAAATAGGCAACTCTAAGGCTGCTGAGTATCTGGAAAGCTTCTGGTGCGCACAAGGGAGTACCGCTCGCCCCTGATCCGCGGCGTTCAGCCATCTGCCATGGGTCAAAGTGCAGACATTCAGTTGTCTTTTTTTTTTAGATTTGCCAGAGACAGTCATTGACGCGCCGTACCTCTCGTGTCCTTCAAAGTTCAGGGATACTCCTCTATAGACACGGTCGACACCGGCAAATTCCCTCGCCATGGGCGGTCGCCAAAGGCCTGTCAAAATTTAACGTGCCGCTAGGCGGGACGCTGTCATTTGCAACTCGGATCCCGAACCTCCAACCAAGCACTGATCCGGTCAAGGCACACTCACTCCGATCTGGCTGCACTAAAATAGGATTCTTAACGCCATCCATCAGATTTTTATGTTAGCTCGGGGGTCGCGGGGAGGGCAATTATACCAGTAAACGGCGGTAATGGAATCCAGGCCTAGCCCACGCCAACAAAAATAAAAAAAACATCAAGCATGTCAAGTAAACATTCAGAGGTCGGCAAATCGATGGCAGGTACGTTTCATTTCACGGCAGAATATTTATGTGCTAATTCAAACGAGTTCCGAACTTAAAGAGATGACCTCCTTATGGAATTTAGCCAAACGGGTTATAAATGAGACAAGACTTCAGCAATCACCACACAATATATTGTTCGCTCGGGGTGGATTAATTATAATGACAATTAATCGACAACGGTGACGATCTTCATTTATTTTGACAATTGACCGCGGACCCGCAACGGCTAGCATATAACGCTTTTTAGTCTTTTGAATCCCCGGAACTCACATACATGTAACCACCCATCTGGAATAGCGCCATCATGGAAACATTCTGAACACAAGATTCGAGTTGTTGCTACTCCCGCGCCTACAACGTCTCCCTCCCAAGAAGAGAACGAAATTTATTCCGTGCAACACCGCACCCAACCACCCAAGGACCAAGCAATAGCAGTCTGCACCCGAATGCGCCACGGTGGCAGTAAAAAACAGGCGCCACCACCGCGCAGTTGATGTTGCCACCATTGCTGTATGTATGCGGGTCATGCGCCCCCCTGCGCAGGCTATAGCCGGCGTAGCTGCGCGTCGGAATATCCGATTACCCCGCCAAGCGGTGCGTGCACTCCGAGCTGAGATACGGCCGCGCCAAAGGTAGGGATGGTACAGGATGGTACGTATGTTGCGATGGTACTTATGTTGGCCTCCCACGGTAAAGGTGTTCCGCTACTAAGGATGCCGCAGGCAGCTGATTACCCAGCGGTAGATTAAACTTCAGTAAAGTGAGGTTGTTTCATCAGCCAAGATCGTCCCAAGTAGTACTTAGTGCTCCACGGTCGGAATATTCAATTGGGGAATGATGGTGAGGCTCCGGCGGCCATGAGCCCCGGCCCGCCGCTTGCGTGTATACGCTAGAGAAAGTTGCATGCGGAGAACCACTGTTACAAAAATAATGCATCAAGTATATAGCGCACTCGGCCTTTCAAAATGCTTGATCGGGTGGTTCAATCGACCTAACCAGATCCAGACACGGATAATGGATCTGAGAATCAGATTTGAGCCTCGGAACGGTGCGTGCTATCGCCAAGGAGACCCGCAGTGAGTGGATGCCGGTGTTTTTTGGAAGCACGTTGATTCTGTGAGTCCGAGGAGAGCGTGCCAAGAAATTTCGACGCGTAATTGAACTGAGATTGCGTGGAGTGCGGGGTGGACGAATTTCGCTCATTCTGTGCACATCGGGGACCTAAAAAGGCTGCGCTGAAACGTCCGCCCCTCAGTTGACGGAACAACAATGATTGTCCCTTTTTACACGCGTGGGTCCCGCACCGACACCTGAGTCTTTTCCATCCTCCCATCGACGGCCCGCGGCCCGAAAATCATCCGGGCACAACAGACCGTCGCCCCAATTGAACTTCTTCGAGCATCCCGGAAGTTATGTCAGACAGAAGCTACATACAGCACTGCGCCACCGGGATGTCGATTGTCTGGAAGTTCACCACAGGATTGGAAGATGTCATTCTGAATATAACCGTCAGAGAAGTAGCTGTATGCAGAAGTACCAGCCCGGGAAGTTGGGTCCATCTGCCAGCGAGGAAGAGGACACAAAGTGGAGATCCTGAGTCGCATCCGAACGTCGCAGGAAGCGAATGGAATCAGTTCTCACGGCCGACTTTCATGGTGCGGTGAACCTTTCTTTTCTTGTCTCAACCTTTCCTTCAAGCTTTCCTTTGCAATCAAATGGCTCCAGAATTTAAATGAGTATAATGAAAGCAACTGCCGGCTATACGAGGCCCTGCAAAATCTCAGGACCATACCTAGACTGTACCCTGACGATGACTCCGAAGCGGGCAAGGAAGAGGACCGGCAAAAAGCCTTATCCTGCAGCTCGAGACCATTTTTGCCAGCGCATCTTCATCTAAGGTTTGTACTACCATATGGCTTGACCAAAAAATAATCAGTTTAATGCAGTCGGTATCCTTCTCCGAGTCTACTAGAAGAAGGATTAGTAAAGTAACGGGCGAGATTTTGAGAGGCGTCTTGGACATGAAACCTTGCATTTCGAACGGGGACCTTACCCTGAAGCCACAGGAGGATATCGTCACACTGGCGACACAGCGCTATAAGTGTGGCGAGATCGTTGGAAAACTATGTTCAACGGCTGGATTTTCTTGAAAGGACTTTACCACGGCACGTGCGTCAAACAACTTTGAATCATCCTCGCTTTGGCCTCATGCGACTGCCATTACTTAGTGTAAGGCGCCGCGACATTGGATCGACACGGTTTTTTTCTGCGCATCATCTTGTGTTCCAAATTCGGACGCGCTTGTCAAGAAGCTCTCTCGCCGTCTCTGGCGTTATTGATTCTATTGCGTGTATTTCGGATTCGGATTTGTCAAAGGGAATGTTCTTGACCAGGCGCAGATAGGGAGAGATTGCGAGACTGTTCACGACTGAGGCGAAACAAGGTGAGGATCTTGAAGAAGAAGTGGATAATACAAAGACTCGTCAGATACAGACCTGAATACTCATAGCTTGTCATAATACTGGTCCAGTGGAGGCACTGCAGGCTAGAATGGCGGTATTAGTATCAAGGAACTCAATGGAACCAAAGTACCAACACTGAGACCCTTGCGCACACGAATCTTGGTCACCAACGCCTCCATTTTACTGCCTTTCTCAAGAGGGTCTCAAATTACGGTGTCAGGGTTGAGCTAGAGGAAGGATAAATAGCCCTACCTCCATTCATCACCTCCCAGTGGTCAAAGACGCACTGGGGGAATACCTGACCGCGCGTGGCGGCGCGTAGAACATCAGTGAAACCAAACGACTCGGCGACAGGCAGGTAGGCTTTGATGGTGAACATCGCCGATCCAGGGCGCTGATCTTCGCTATCACGGTCGCTCAACACTTGGGCACGCCGATTGTTCAGGCATGCGTAGACGTCTCCGACAACGGCTTCGGGACACTGGATTTCCACTGCACCGATCATAAATCAGGATGGAAATTAAGCAGGGCGGTGAGAAGATCCTTACTCAGGTATACGGGCTCCATGAGGGCAGGCTCTGCGAGAAGACACGCTGCATTCATGGCACGACGGACAGCAGGTATAATCTGTCCACCTCCTCGGTGAATTGCATCTCCATGTAACTGAGAATCGGTTAACGACGAAGCGGGGAACATGCATGGTACTACTCACCAGAACGTCGATGAGGTTGAACCTAACACCGCGCATATTTTCTTCTGCACATACGCCCTCTTTCGCCGCCCATTGAAGACCAGCAACACACGAATCCTTGATCTCATTCAGATACGCAACACCCTTCGTCACGTCCACAAACACGTTAGGACCAGTGTTATCAGGCCCAAAAGCCCAAATCTTCCTCGCGTCAGTGATATCCCATCCAAACTCATCCGCGAGGAGACGTGCACGAGTTTTGAAGTCTTCCCGAGGGTCAACTTTCCCTTCCTCGATGGCCTGGATAAGCTCATCCCCGAGAGGCGTAGCCTTGATGTACAGCCGATTGTGCTTGTTTTGCGACTTCGCGAGCGCAACGATGGACGATTCAGTCATCACGGTCTCCCTGTATGGAACGACAGGTCTCGAAACCTTCAACGGTACGCCGGCATGATCTTCCTCGAGGTCCTAAAGTCTATTGAGTCGAAATGAACAGTGGAAATGAGGCACGCCGACCTTCAAGCACACGTTGATATGTAGCTCTCCCGCACCAGCAACGATGTGTTCTCCTGTGTCTGAAATCCAGGTCTGAACACACGGGTCTGACTTCGATAAACGCTTCAATCCTTCGACAAGCTTTGGCAGGTCCGCTGGGCTTTTCACCTCAACAGCGACTTGCACGACAGCCGCCACGGAGAACCGCATGACCCGCATGTTATGCGCCGTGTCGGATGTTGTCAGCGTCCCGCTCTTGAGTAGGAACTGGTCAATGCCAACAATGCCAACAATATTACCCGCGGGGCAGTCATCTAATGCCTCGACGGTGCGCCCCATCATGAGCACGGTGCGCTGAATAGGCTTAATGAATAGATCATGCTTCTTGCCCGGGACGTAGTTTGGACCCTGGATGCGGACCTTGAGGCCGGCACGTACGGTACCTGAGAAAACACGTCCGAGGGCGTAGAAACGGCCCTTGTCGCTGGTCGGAACCATTTTCGAAATAAAGACCACGAGAGGTCCGTCGGGGTCACAGTTCCGGATGCCTATAGCAGATTCGTCGTCCATCGGGCCCTCGTACAGCGTGTCGACGCGGTACGCTTGGGCGGTGGATGCCGAAGGAAGATGGATCACGATCATTTCGAGGAGTGAATCTCCTGCAGGTAAAAACTTCTGCATGACCGCCTTCAGAAGCTTTTTGTTCTCGAAGTCGCGCTCGCTCTGGTCCAGCTTGATGTCAAGTTTATCTAGGATCTTGTCGAGGGCGGCGGGATCTGAGTGGAACATGACGACGTCGAAGATCTTGAAAATCGGGTCGAGGACAAACATGTTGAAGCACCTCTCGAGAGGCTTTCCGTTGGCGTCCGCGCCGCTGGTTGTCCACTTCTTTGTGGCCGGATTGAAGTAGTTTTCGCCCCACAGTTTCTTCATCAACTTCTCTCTGTCGATCCCAAATTTCTTCGCGTATCGCGCAGAAAATTGTCTGAGAGTAAATCCCCAACCGTGGAGTCCGGAGCCGAAGGCGACAGTGCCTTGATCCGGATAAACCTGCACGTCGCCCAGAGCAGCATCCTGGTATGTTGAGATAATGACATTGACGCTTTCTATGGTGCGGCAGAAAGACTGGTAGAGCACTTCTTTGGAGATCTGCAATTCCAAAAGAGCACGGTCGACCTTGTTGATGATCACGATAGGTTTTATACGCTCGGCTAGGGCCTGACGAAGTACGGTTTCGGTTTGTACGCAGACACCTTCCACTGTGTCGACAACAACGAGTGCCCCATCCGTGATGCGAAGAGCTGCGGTAACCTCTGAAGAAAAATCGACGTGTCCAGGGCTCTAGAAAATCAGTTAGGGTTTCGAAAGGCTACAAACACTCGGAGCACCAACATCGATTAAATTCACCAAAAATGACGCTCCGTCCGTTTTTTGCTTGATGACCGAGAGCTCTTCCTTTTCCAGTTCAAAGTACCTTATGACCTGTTCACGATACCACCTTTGAACAGGAATCAATGCTCACATAGACAGGGCTGTCGATTTTATTGTAATCCCTCGCTCCTTTTCATCAGGGCGAGTGTCTGTGTACCGAGCAGTCCCAGCGCTACTGTGAGCGATGATACCAGCCTTTGACACGAGTGAGTCCGTGAGGGTCGATTTTCCGTGGTCGACTATATAATTTGAACAACGGCGGAGCCTGATCAATACAGTTCTGGCTCACCATGCGCGATAACACTGATATTGCGGATATTTGTTGGTCGATCCATGAGGCTACGTACCTCCTCTGAAGAATGCAAGACATCGGATTGGAATCAGACGCCTGCGATGAACGACTGACCAACAGTAAAGTTACTATGGGTTGGGAAGTTAGATGAAGACCCCTGTCCTTTGAAAGACATATTCGCACACCATGGTTGTCCGAGCAACTGTAGAGAAGTTTGCGATGGAAAGAGGGAAAAGTCAGAGAATCATTGTTGGCTAGGTTATGTATTGCGTTGTGGTTTTAACGGCTCCGAAAAGGGAGTCATTGGAGCGAAAACTTCGTGAACCCCAAATGGGTGTTTGATGCGTTTCTACCGCACCAGTTTTGATTTGGAAAGCGTGTTCAGAGGTAGGGTTGCTTGGTATGGACTCAGAGGACTGGCATGGGCAGCTATTCGAATTCACATTAATTTAAAAATTAAGAGAAAACGGAAAGACACGCACGTACAGACACGGAGAGAGGGAAATGCTACGAGAAGGCGCAAAAGACTCTCCAGCTTCCCTTATTTATCAAATGCGCGTTATGGTCAAGTCAAGGTTAAGTAGTCGTGGTTGGAAAAGGAGTGGTGATGTGATTACCAAGAATTCTCACGTTTATCAAGCAATCACAACGAGTGTTCACACGAACGTTCAGCCGTGTCTCCCATAGAGTACAAGGTATTCAACGGCTTGTCGAAGTTTTTCGAAAAGATGGTACTCCCGAGCTTGCGCTCTTTGGATTATAAAAGTGATAGCGTGGCTTTCCTGCCTTTGCTTTACTCTGCCAACGTAGTAGAGCGCCTCACTTTACAGGAGTCACTGTTGACCACCAATCTCGTTGAAGTCCTCCGACTGATGCCGATGCTTCAGGAACTCCGCCTTGCGGAAGAACCAGTAGAAGTCTCGCCGTCGGGGCACTGGTCATTTCCTGATGGTCGACTACTCCCGCTACTCTCCGCGGTAGCAGATGCAGGCGAACCCATTTTATCCCCTTGGCTCCGACGCATACACCTGAAAATTTTCGAGCAACTGTCGGATAAGGCACTTCTGGAATTCATTCTGGCAAGGACAGGTCCACATCTCAGCGGTGATACTGCGCATCTGGCCAGTGTTCGAGTAGAGTTTCATCGCGCCATGGAGTTCGATATCATACCCCCACTTCGACAAGTCCTCGCAGCGGACCTCGACGTGTCCTTGGATTACACAACTCTCCCGAAACCCTATCCGCCCTTCGATGGCAAGTATTCACCTTTTGAAGACAACAGGCCTCATTTCCCATTTGCGTTAACTTGCTGGTGGTCTGATTGGTAGTCGACGTGCTATGCATCACATACGCGTCTAGTCAAGGGGACATTTCAGCACACCCGAGCGACGACTCTGACCACTCTCAATATTTCGCTACATTGTATACCG
This sequence comes from Mycena rebaudengoi, assembly GCA_029282285.1. Lineage (NCBI taxonomy): Eukaryota > Fungi > Basidiomycota > Agaricomycetes > Agaricales > Mycenaceae > Mycena > Mycena rebaudengoi. The sequence goes on along the minus strand of JARJCX010000148.1, from coordinate 321,674 downwards.
TCCCATACACCTAGATTCTATAATACAGACACTACGTGTACCCCGCATCGTCAATCAAAACGCTGCCTGAGCAGCGGTCCTCTCCGCCACCGACCCTCGCGGCTCCCATGCCCTGACATGCTTCACGTCCTCACTGACAGCGCCATCAGCGACGCCCCAAGCTCCCCCGCCGGGCGTCTCAATCAGCAGCCGATCGCCCTTGCCCATCCACACCGACGCTTTGCCCCCGATATTGATCTCCCGCGTGGTGAGCGCACCGTTGGCCTCAGTGAGGTCCCCATCCTCCTTGCGCAGTTGCTTTACCCACGTATTGCGGCCCATCGCGCCCGGGCCGCCGCCCTCGAGGCCGTACGGCTGACGGGTTCGTCTCTACAACAGAGTCAGATATTAAAGACCATGCATAAAAGCGGGCGCACTTCGGAAAGCATGGACACCTGCATCGGCTCGAGCACCTCGAGCTCGCGCACGACGCCCTCGCCGCCGCGCCATTTACCAGTCCCGCCCGACCCTTGGCGGAGCCCGAACTGATGCAGGAGCACAGGGTACCGCCGCTCGAGGATCTCCACATCACCTAAGCGTGGGTCAATGACATGCAGATGCGGATCGGGAAGGGAAGTGGACAAACCTATCCTGGTGTTGGTGATGTGAGTGTGGACGCCGTCAGTACCGTGCCAAGTCGGTCCAGCACCAGAACCTCCCGCGATGGTCTACAAGGCTAAATAAGCTGCGCTGCCCAGGAATAAACGGTTTGCGGTTCACCTCGTAGTATCCCCATCCAGCAATATTCTTTCCATCCTTGTCCTTTCCACCCGCTCCGAATGTAAGATTGCTGACGATGATTGAATAGAGGAGCAAAGTCGGCAAGAGGGAAAACTCACTTCGTGCAGCCCTGGCTCGCAGCTGCGGCGTTGAAGGCTTTGAGCACCACATCCACGATTCGCTGGGATGTCAGGACGTTTCCTCCGCACACGGCCGCCGTCCGAGATGGCGAGAGCAGAGACTTGGGTGGTATCTTGACTAGTGTAGGTTAATTTCCAGGTCACCTGTACTCAGGGGGACGGCTCACTTTCTAACGGAACGAGGCATCCTGCGTTCAGCGGGATTTCGAGGTCGAGCATGGAGCGCATGCAGTATATCACGGCTGAATGCACTACGGAGATGGGCGAATTTAAATTCCCGCGTACTTCGCAGCCTGTGCCTTCGAAGTCGAGGACCGCAGAACCTTCCGATTCGTTGATGTCGACTTTGAGTTGGATTGGGGAGCCGTCGTCAAGGTAGTCTATAGCCGCGAGTGTAGTGGACCCCGTCCGCTTCACGACCTCGCGCAGAAGATTCCGGACGGACATCTCCGCATTAGCGCGGATATGATACATGTACTCCTGGACAGTTTCCAATCCATAATCTTCGACGACTACGCAGCAAATTAGAAAAGCCCTGCCATTCGGAAGAGGAAGGGGCGTACTCGCATGAATAAGCTGGATGCCTTTATGATTAGCCGCAATTTGCTGGTGTCAGAATGATGTCAACGGCAAGTTCAGGTAGGTAGAGAGAAAGACGCATACGCACCGCCTTCAGGTCGCTCTCCACGTCCCGGATGTTTCTACACCCTGAGCTTCCCGGGTACTGGCTAGGCTTGTCTACCATGTATTCAACAAGACCCTTGCGGTCGAATATGCCTCCATCGACAATCTTGAAGCTGACGATCTCGGCGCCTTCTTCGAAGATGTTCACAGACGTAGGCGGCATGGATCCAGGTAAAATTCCTCCGATGTCAGCATGATGTCCTCTCGACGCAGTGAAGAAGATGATCTCCTTTGAGTTGGAGTCGAAGACCGGCGTAATGATGGTTATGTCGGGCAGATGCCTGTGCAGTGAAATCGTTGAGCTGCCACGATTAAATCCTCCTTTATAGCACCTACGAGCCGCCCGCATGTGGAGAGTTGGTCATGAGGACGTCACCTTCCTTGAGCGACTTCCCGTACAGATTCATCTGATACTTGACGGCGCTGCGCCGGATATTAATGTCGAATGAAAGCAGCGGGGAAGTAGGAACATACAAGCTCATAGATCCCAGATGAATCGGAATAAACGGGGCGTTCGCGACCAAATCGCCATCGGGGGCAAAAAGCGCACAAGAAAAGTCCAGCCGCTCCTTGATGTTCGTTGAAATCGATGTCTGCTGAAGACTGCGACCCATCGCTTCTGCAACGCTCATGAAGCGATTCGCAAAGAGGGTCAAGATGATGGGGTCAGGTCCGCTCGACGGAGTTGCTGGAGGGGCCATATTGTTGGATGAGGTTGGTCAGACGGTCCACTAGCAAGTGTGATTTTTCTAAGCCGATTCTAAGCTGCTTTTATTTAAGGTCGACGAAGTTCCGTGTGTGTTCCGGTCAATATTCCGATTTGAATTCCGGTTTGGTATTCAGCCAGAGAATCAATGTATTGGCGGGAAACGTTATCCGGAATGCTTCGGAATAAGGAGAGCCGCTTTCAAGGTCTCCAGAGAATTGGGGAAGTGGAGAGCGGAGGAGCGGAGCGGAGTCCCGGCGTGACCTCTGCGGCATGAGTGTGACCACTCGCGCTTTCCTCTTGACCACTTCCATCTCGAATAACTTGCAGAGAAGGTACCCTTTCGACACAGGAGAGCGAGTATCCATGTCGGAGACGCTCGCAGAGTATGTGGCCTCACAGGATGAGCTTGTCAAGGAGGCTGTGAGTTGTCACATCGAGCGCCTGCAAATATTTACAGGAAGTTCAAGGGTCTAGCTCTCCCGCACCAGTTCTCTCAGTGTTCTTACGCGTTAGGACATATACGGTGTGTGCCTATGCTTGCAGGAATATTTTTATTGGTTGACCGATTTTTGTTCACTGTTAGACAAGCCGTATATCTATGCCTCACATGTCCAGAACCGAGAGGGATTTGCTCCGCGTGCTCCATTGCATGCCACACGGACCACAACCAAATTGAATTGTCCGTCTACTTCCTGTCAAAGGAACGGTATTCTCAAAGTCAGAAACAGGTTTCCCAAGAGGAACTTCCGCTGCGACTGTCCGACCTCTGCTATCGCGCACGACTGCACGCTTCACACGCAAAAGGAGTCCGAGAACGCGTCGAATCAGTATGGCCAAAATTTCCAGGCCAAATTCTGTCGGTGCGGCCGTCCGTACGACGCGAAGACGGAGCGCGAAACTATGATCCAATGTCTGTCATGTGAAGTATGTGTGATACACCTTGCACGCCGGGAAAGGCAATTTTGAACAGTATGTCTTAGGACTGGTTTCACGAATCCTGCTGCATGCTTCGCACGCGCCCAGAGCCTCGACCGCCCACACCGGAACCCGAGCCCGAGCCCGAAATGAATACAGAGAATGTCGCAGATGACGGCGCTTCTGACGCGTCTTCCTCTGGGCTCCCGCCTCCCCTCATCTCGTCCTCCGACTACGATTCTTTCGTCTGCCGCACCTGCGTGATGGCCATCCCGACGCTCCGCCGATGGGCGGGTACGCCGGGAGCCATCACTGTTGTCCGACAAGATGTGTCCTCTCCGTGGACGCGTTTAGGCGACGAGAAGACCTCAGAGCAGGAGCCCGTCGTCGTCGCGGACCCGGATGACGCGCCCCCGAACACCGGCACCAAGCGCCCGTCGTCCCCTCCCGCAGACGAACCGCCGAGCAAGCGCGCACGCGGCTCCGCCGACCAATGCCTCGCTCCGCCTGCGAACACGCTCGCACAAGAAGCCTACGCGGACGCCACACCGGACTGGGACACAGCGCTCGGCACAGGAGACATCTTCCTCACAGACAACTTCCGCGACCGTTGGTGTCGTTGTAACTCTGTACCTTCTCTCCCTGTGCTACCAGTAGCCAACTAACGGAAATATCAGTGTCTCCCCTCTCTGGAAAAAGCACCCTTATCTGCTGGAAGAGGAGGACACCTACGAGCCGCCCGAGGACCCTGATTCTGGTGTGTTCCCGCCCATTCCTACTGTTTACGTCCCTCACATTCCTTGCAGGCCTCTCCCTCGAAGAACTCGGGATGCGTGCCCTAGAGCGTCTACCGCGAGAAAGGGCGATCGACGGGATTCTTGCGTTTAATGCGATGCGGTAAAGCAACTTTCCATCAGTTCCACCGCAAGCTGACCCCCAGTTTCAGAGACAATCTCCGAGATTACTTGCGGCCATTCGCCGAGGAGGGAAAGGTAGTTGCGGACGCAGATGTGCAATCCTTCTTCGAGGCGCTGAAGAAAAAAAATGCGGAAGCCAAGGTAAGCCGACTCTCCTCCCCGCACCACACCACAAACTGACGGAACGATAGTGAAATAAGGATACAGATACATGTACAATATTCTTGGATATAGGCGCGTGTACGTAGATGAGAAAAAATGATATGATGATATGTAGCGCTGTACCACCTACCAATAATCTGGCCGCCTATGTGGCACCATCTCGTCCTTGCTCCGCTTCTTCTTCTCTGCCTCCCACTTCTTCACCCACGCACCCATCTTTGCCCGCGAGCCCTCGCTGCCCACGTTGACCGTCGCGATCATGCGTCCCCACTGCAGCGACAGTGCAAAGCACGTCAGCTCGAAGAACGACGAGTGCTCTGAGTACGGGACGGGGAACAGCTGCAGCGCGGCGCTCGTGCTGCGCGCGGGGCGGAGGTTAGCGTACGTGAAGGACTTTTGCTGCGCGTTCGAGATCAAGAGGCGAAGATTGGGGGATTGAACCGCGCCGGCGGGCGGACTAAATCTGTACATTAAGCATTAATCAAGAACATTAGGAGCGTAGAGAAGGAGAGGCGGAGGAAAAGACTAACGTCCAGCCCGTCGGCCGGAATCCGACCACTTTTGTGAACTTCCCCTTGAAGCGCTCGAGGTAGATTTGGAGCTTCTCGAACGATATCATGCCCAGCGGGAGAATGTGCACGTCTGCGCAAAGCGGATCCGAAGTGAGCATGGCGTGCAGCTCGGGATCTGGCTGGCAGCGCAATATCGCCGCTTTGCGCGAATCACAGTATATCTTGGATTGCAGCGCTTGCGCGATCGCTGGCAAGTTGAGCCGTCAGCAGTGGAAGCGCTCAGGCAAATGACTCTATTTACCTTTGACGATCCGCTCTTTCCCGACCGAATATGTACTGCAAAAGCATAAGGGCCACATAAGTTAAGCATGAGGGTATCCATACCCAACGACCATTAGTATTCGCTCGGGCTGCGCCTTCTGTTTTCCCTTCGGGTCACTGGGTGCAGACGTGACCCATGAATCCATCCTCGGCGCAGCGCTATCGTGCGTTTTCCCCGCCGCGACGCGCTTCGCCAACTCGGCACAGGCAGCGATGACAAGCGGCTGCGGGGGAAATGAATACTGCGCAGATAATTAGTCACACTCTAGGAACATGTGCCACACCATACTTACCTTGGGGTCGAGATATGTCGTGTCCAAGTACACATGGTCGATGAGTTTTCCCTTGACGGCAGGATGCAGGGTATGCTGCGGTGATGCGCGGAAGTCGCCGCAATGGAGGTAGCGGAACGTCTTTGGGGAACCGACGAATGGAGACTTGAACGCGCTGTCTCCGGCGTTAACCGTTTGGGGGCCCTCGAACAGAAAGAGGCAGGAGCCGGGGCAATGGTTCGCTTCGATGAGTGTGACGTGCACACCGCCAGTGTTGGGGATGGGGGTGGACACGTCCATGGGCAGCGGGTTCACCCACTTCTTGTCGACGGAGAGCATGTGGATAATGAGGTTTGCCGTGCCTTCGGAGCAGTAGATGGGGCCATGCTTCCAGCTCGAGGACAAGTTGGTGTAATGATCTGAGTGTGCGTGGCTATACAACGGTCAGCGACAAACAAGCAGAACACCAGTGCACGTCTCACGTCAAGAAATAGGCATTGACGCCAGGGATGCAGCCGTATCTGAACGCATCCACGGCGATGGGCATCCCCTGAAGCACTTTGTAAAACGGTGCTTTGCGGCGATTATTTTTCGTCGCGCGGGAAGCCTCCGCGGTGGTTGCTTCGTTCCAAACTGCAATCTCGGTGCGGGAAGTCATGAGAACGGAGAAGGCGTTCGATTGCGCCGTACGCATTTGAGGAATTTGGAGGGATAATAGAGGCTTCAAAGGTAGCTTGGAAGGCCCTGGTTTCCCTACATCCAGACACGCATTAACGTGATCTTGACGTTCCTAAGTGGCCCGTGAACAAAGGCAAACGATAGAGATGGAACACCGACCAACTCCGACAACGGTCCCAGAGCCGTTTGGCAAAGAGGGCACGGTGAGATATCCTCCGCAGGCTCCGAGTCCTCTTCATCCTCCGGGTTTGAGACCATCTCATCGTCGCCCATGCCCCAGTCAATCTCGCCGTCACTGACATCAGGTCCTTGCGGTGGCGCCGAACAGTCATCGTCGGACACAGACCGCGGTTCACCCAGCAGGGACGAGGGTTTACTGAAAGTCAGCGGAGCGGGAGCGTCAGTCTCCTTTCTTGGACCCCCGAGCAACGACGACGGTAAGCCGAATGAGATTGTTAGGGCAGAGGGTTCTGGCGATCCCAACGGACGAGTCAGGATGGAGGATGGTTTCCCGAAGCTCAGTTTGCGTTCCTTGACGGGTGCCTTGCCTCCATTTCCGCGTCGAGCGGGAGTCTCCACCAGCTCAATGTCGCTGGAGCTCTCGCTGCGTCTGCGCTTCTTTTGTGCGGTAGGCAGAACCTCTACGTCTGAGTCCGAGTCGATGACAATGATTTCGTTGGAAATTGGCGCCTTTCCTTTCGTGTTGGCGGTGGGTTTCTTGGGAGTTTTCACAACCGATTTGGACTTTGTTGAAGGACTCGCAAAGAAGTTATGCAATGTAACGCTCGACTTGCTCGCGTCTTTCGATTTCTTCGTCTTCTTTGAGGACGCCATCGTCGGTCAAGCAAGCGCGTTCATTGTCCTTGTTTGGCTGGGACTTGTTTGGTTGGGACTTCGAAACGCAACTCGTTGGCGCCTCAGCTTAAACCAGTTGCACTGAGCTCTGGGTGAATTATAGACAAGAATTTGTGCTCATTCAAGGAATAATCTCCATCCGACCCTTTGTTTATCGACTTTCGGTGACGCAGGCGGCAGGGACCGGTGGTAAGTATTTGCAAGTTTGCTCAACTCACACAGGAGCCTGCGTCTGTTGGTTCCTTCTTGGTTCCAGTTGGGTTTGGTCATCGTTCGCTGGAGAGTAGAAACTTATCCTGCTTCGCCCAGACGCAAGTCGGTCCCTCGGCGGTGCTCGACTGACGACCACTGACGAACGCTCGACGACATTATTCCCTGAAACTGCGCCTCAGGTTATAAACAGCCATGAAACTTTCAGAACCCCTGCCAGCACAAACTCCGACCCCTAACAAAAAACCGTACCATTTTCGGCGATCACCCAGAATTGCTTATGGATGCAGACTGGGTTCACTCTAGCTGTCGTGTTTTTTCAGGCCCACTACACTTTTGCAAAGATTCGGCTAATGCGACATCCATCTAAGCACAAACCTGTGTTCCGCGGTCCAAGAAAATCAACGACGTATTTCGATCGGCAGCGAATACGTCCCCGAGATGCCCGATTTAGCGCTCAGCACCTTTGCATTTTCTGACAGCAAGGAACATAGGGTTCAGTTTATATCGGTTCATTCATGGCCGGTATGCCCGTTCTCACCTAGCCCCACAGCTATAAAGTGTAGGTGCGTGCTAGTAAATTCTTCAGCAGCTTTCGGTTGTTTTCCTCCTTTCCTTACTTCCTCCGTTCCCCAGTTCCCGCCATGAAGACCGCCTTTGTTGCTTTCGCGCTCGCTGCAGTCGGAGTCGCAGCAGTTCCACACATTCAGCGGGCCGATGCGGTTGACGGTATGTTTTTTTCTTCTTCTGTAACCTTTCATACTTATTCCTCTCCTCCACAGACGATACAGTGCTCAATTTTGCTTTGACCCTTGAACATCTCGAGAACGCCTTCTATTCTGAAGCCCTTGCGAAATTCGGCGAGGCCGAGTTCGCGAAGGCTGGGCTGCCACCGTGGGCCCGCGGCCGTTTCACTCAGGTGGCTGCCCACGAGAAAGCCCACGTCGAGTTCCTGAGCAAAGCGCTCGGGGACAAAGCAACCAAACCCTGCAACTATAGCTTGTAATTATGTAGAACTATCTCCGATTTCCGAGTTTCTAACATATTTCTTCCAGTCCCTACACTGATCCAAAATCGTTTGCTGGTCTGAGCCAAGCAATCGAAGGCGTCGTAAGTGTATTCACACTCTTTGTGTCGTAATATACTGAACAAATTTGACAGGGTGTATCGGCCTACACTGGCGCGGCCCAGTTCATCACTAACAAGGCCTATCTGACCGCCGCCGCGAGCGTCCTCGCGACAGAGGCTCGGCATGCCAGCTGGATCGCCGCTGCTGTCAACCACCATGCTGGATGGAGCGGCGCACTCGATGCAAGTTCCCTTTGTAATCCAGCGCACCCGTTCTGACAATCCCTTAGGTTCCTCTTGGGCTAAACCAAGTCTTCACCATGGCTGCCGCTTTTATCACTTCGTGCCCATCCACCAACCCCGCCCTCCCGGTCAAGGCCTTCCCCACGCTGACCGTCACGACCCCCAAAATTTATCCCGGTCAAACGATCTCCCTGAAATATACGCCCGCTACACCCATCGCCGCTGGGACACCTCTCTTTGGCGCGTTCTACACCGGCCTCGGAGTGGAGTATGCACCGATCAAGGATGGTGCCATCACAATCCCTGAAGACCTCCTCGGCCAAGTCTACCTTGTTGTCACCACGGACAGCACTGGCGTCAACGACGCAAATACTCTCGCCGGACCTGCTATCCTCCTTCTCGAGTTCGACTCGCAAGGAAAACCCGTGATGTAGACGTACTAAACCCAGACCTTATTATACTCGTCCTGTATTTTCACGCATACTATACCAATTCGTTACAGTCTCACCGCGGCTTTACCTTTTTTCGTTCCTTGATCACAGATATACTACCTTTGGTAAAGAGGAATGCATTACTCCTGTTCACTCGACAAAGGCTTGAATAAAACATTCACTTCGATTTGCAAGAATGTTGAACCACGACTTGTGGCCAGACCAATCTTATTACTGCGTTCTCAGGCTTCTTATTTAACGTTCTTCAAGATTATTATGCATGTCCGAAGACTTTTGAATTCCGCCGGCAGTATGGAAGGATGGGAGCTGTGAAGCGCTTTGGTTATGATATTCAACGGAAAGGATACAACCGTGAGAATTTTGCGACGGTAATCCCCGATGTGCGCTGGTGTGTGGCGGTGTAGTCGTTTTTGTTGTTGCGGTCGCCTTATGTCATCCTTTGTAGCACGCGATCCACGCCTTCTTAAACTTTCATCTAGGCTCGTCCCCATCCGGTATCTGGGCAAACATGCGCACATTGATTGCTCGGGAACTCGCATCACCAGATACCGGCTGGGCCCTCACGGAACACTTTTGGGTGATGAATTTTCTCCCCGCCATTTGAAGCGCTCGACTTAGTCAAAAATCCTCAGAAACTTGAAAAAAACGACCCCAGATATAGTAGGTGAAAGATGCGTAGTTTTCAATTCTCTATCGAACGCGATATACATGTTTTTTTGGCCAAAAATAAATATTGTCGTCGTCGTCGTCGACGGCGGCGGCGGCGGTTTCGCAAAAAAAGTATAGGAAAGGGGTGAGAAGTGGTTAGGGGAATGGTAAGGTATTTTGTGGTGCATCTGGTATGTGTTCTGGGGGCAGCCCCCATCTTTGTGGAGGGAAACTGACGGGTGCTCGCCCGAACGGCGATGCCGCTGCCAACGCCGCGTATGGATTGCCGATGAGAGACGCTGGCGTTCGAGAGATTGGCAAGGGGTATTGGACCGGAGGATTGACATATGGTGACAGATGCGGAGGATATTGCCCATAGGAATATGGAGCAGCCGAGCGGGGAAGATGTGTGTAACTGACGCTGGGAGTTTGGGGAGGATGATGAGGAAATGGAGTAGAAGTGGGAGTAGAAGGGCCGGCGATGGGTGTTCGCGGGGCGTAGTGATATGGATACGGATTTTGATATACCTGTGCAGGGGGAACTGTTACGGATGAGCGCGCGGATGGGGTGGACTGAGTTGGAGCACGTCGTGCAGTGGCGCGCACAGTTTCCGTGACGGTACGTGCCCGCTTGTTTGCCGTATCGGGGTCCACCTGCCGTTTACGAGTGCGGGCAGTGACAGGTGGAATGTCCAGGGTCATCATAAACTTGAAGAGGGATGTCCCGAGGGCATCCCAGCGCGCCCAGCCCACCAAATGCTGACGGAGTTGATCTTGAGAGTGGATTGGACCGATGGCGGACAGCCGCTCGCAGGTGTCGTCATCCAGAAGAGCTTGGGGAGCAAAGAGCGCGCGTGGATAGAGCTCTTTCTTGCAGTTTCGTCGCCAGTCGTACAAGGCCTGGCGGACCGAATCTACCGGTAGGCCTTTCTTGGCTGTCTGCTGGCGTGGCATTGGAATGGGTTTCGATGGGCGAGTGCGATCGAAAAGACTCGGGTTGCAGATGTCGCAGCATTTCTCAGCTTCCACAGCTACAGATTGAGTTAAGATACAGAATGCGACTGTGAAAAAATAAACTAACCCGGCTTCTTGTTCTGGAAGATAGTTGCCTGGACTGCCCGGCGGCATGTCGTCGCTTGAATATAGATGTAGAGCGCCTCGCCAGGGGCATCTTCGGGTATAAGGGGCTCAGGCTGGCGGGTAACTGCGTCACTCTTGCCGCCGTAGGCGCCGCGCTTTTGACCATGAAGCACTGCGTAATCTTTAGTATGCTTTGTTCCCCCGCGCCCTCGCCCTCTTCCGCCACGACCTCGACCACGTGAACGTCCTCCGCGAGCCACCCCACGACCTCTAGCTTCTACCTGTGACTCCACATTTGCGCCGGCATTTGAGTCTGCACCAGAACTGACTTCGAAGGCCGTTTTTTCCACTAACATCACTGCAAGTCCTTCTCTTCCCCGACCCCTGGCTGCACGGCCTGCACGCTGTATCCATGCTGACATGTTCGCGGGGGCCTTCCACTGCACGACGATATCGACGTCTGGAACATCACATCCCTAAAAAAGGTAAGTAGGATACTTGAAAAAGAAGGCACGAATCTCACCATGCCTGCAGCGTCAGTGCAGACCAGGACACGAACGATCCCAGCCCCGAATAGTCGCATGACAGTGTCACGATAGTCTTTTGACATTGCTGCGTTGTACGGACGAACGAGCCCGCGTTCTCGATATTGAGGGTGAACGCGGCCATTGACATGGTCGACAATTCCCGCACCGTCTTTCGTGTCGTCGCAATAGATGAATGCTTTTGGCATGTCCACTGGTGAGGTCATGGTGTCTGGGGCCAAGAAGTCCAGGTCCCGGTACGAGTTCATTGGATGTTCCATCGCGCGCACTACTTGAGCGACAGTCGGACGATCATTGCCGATGTTCACATATACATAGTCCTTGGGATCAATTTGGAGTTTTGCGAGTAGGTCCTGATGAACGCGGGGTGTAAGAGTGGCGGAGACGGCAATAATGGGAATGGCGCGTGGTAGGAAGGCACGGATGATCCCGATACTGGCATATTTTTTGCGAAACGAGGCACCCCAATGAGAGACGCAATGAGCTTCGTCGATGAAAACTGACAGGCAGCGGCTGCCGAATTCAGGTTTCCGCAAGACCCCATCAATGAAACGGCGCGACAGGAGCATTTCCGGTGAGATGAGAACTATTTGATTCTCCCAGCAACAACAGCCTGCCGCCGAAAATTAACTCCGGACCGAAAAGGGGAGGTAAATGGGCGTACCTCCATTATCTCCGGTGTGCACCCACCATGAGCGCTGTTGATAGCCACCGCTTTGAGGCTGAATTCATCTTGAAATGTGAGAACCTACAACAAAAAATCAGCGATGCACTGAGAATTTAGAAAGGAGCGGGCGCACCTGCTCTTCATGAAGAGAAAGCAGAGGCGAAATCACAAGGGTCACCTTACCCTTGCTTGAAGGAAGTAGATGTGGCCCCGCTGCGACACCAGTCTTTCCTGCACCGGTCGATGCATGCAAAACAGTATCCTGCCCAAGAACCTGGCTTTCCATGCACTCAAGCTGAAAGTCGGTGGGGCCGTCGGTCCATTTGGTGTAGTGCTTCTTCACCAATTCGGGGAGCAATTTCAGCTCTTCTCGGATGGCGGCCCACTGTTCCTCGGTCCGTTTCGATGAAGAGACCGGCAGGATCTTCCGTGCTGGCTTGGCTCGGATTCTGTGTGCTGTTCCGCGAGGAGGCGTACCCGATTTGCTACGATTGGGAACTGGGTGGGGATGGGGAGACATGACTGTACTTCCACGAGATCAGATTTACGATTTAAAATTGATCGTGAAATTTTACTCCTGACTACCATGGCGGATGAGTCTGGAAGCTCACCCCCTATTATGCGACGTGCACGGCGCCGGCAGATTATTCTGTCCTCAGATATCAACAACGACCTCAGGGATGGACCAGACACCTTACCTCCTTCTGATCCATTCAGTGAAATGGACGAGTACAAAGACATGCCAGGGTTGAACGAGATCCAGTGCTCTGATGGTGAAGAGGAAGAAGAAGAGGGACATGCAGGCATGCCAGCACTCCAGAAGGTCCCAGAGAACGAGCTGACCGACGACGACGAGGATTCCGATTGGGAGGATGACGAAGATACACCTAAAAAAATCACCCCTACCGCCTCCGCATCTTCGCCGTTGTCACAGGCTCCCGATACCCCTCCTAAAAAAATCATTGAGGCACAGCTCCGCTTCTTCCCATCCTTCTCCTCGCCGCTTTCACCAGTACCATCGTCCCCTCCCACTGGACTAGCCATGCTGTCGTCGAGTCCAATGTACACACCCCGCGTAGAGCGGAAGATCACACTCGAGAGGATTCAGAGAGCACGCTTCGAGACAACACAGAGAAATAAGGCGGCGCTGCGCTCCAAGGAGGAGGCAGAGGAGGCCACGGAGAAACAGCGGATGACCAAGGAGCAGGAGAAGAGGAACTCCTATTTTGACAGGGTGTTGAGCGGACTCCAGAACAGGAACTACACACTTGCTGACTTGGTCGAATACGTCTTCAATCCCACGACGCGCTTCACATCAGGCTTCGATTGGCGGTGGCGAGGCTTCTTCTCGCAGAAAGCTGCAGTCAAGAATATATTCAGTTACTGGTCCACTTCACAAACCAACAAAACGACGCGTGCCTTGCTATGGGAGTGGGCATACCAACTTGTGAAGCGGACCATTTCTAAAGAGTCCAAGGAAATCACAAAGTCAGGGCTGCTCAACAAAACGAAGAAGACGGTCAACGAGGCGTTCTTCCTGGGCTACAGCCTAACTGGATTGAGCAAGACGCTCCGTGGACTTGCTCCTGCTGCATTCGGAATATTTGATGCATTCTCATCTACCAAGCGGCAGATGAAGGACCCGTCGAAAGGATTTCTGAAGAAACGGGATGTTGTGAGTATCCACAAGCAATTTATCTCACATTATCTTACCTCGCTTTCCAGCTGAGCGGTTCGGCTGCCATTGCGCTGCTCAATGGCGCCAGTCAGAATAATTCATATGCGCAAGCTGTCCACAGTACATACCTCATGGCCACTGGTGCTCAACGCCAGCATTTCAGCATACTCTCTGGGTTCCGTCTCACGATGGGATATACAAGTGTCATATCGCGGGGAACGAAGCTAAAAGAAGTGACCAAGGACGCTACGGCATCAGACGTAAGTACCAAAATACATTCGATGGCTGTTTCATGGGCTCACGGTACATCTCCAGGATGACACCTCGAATGAGATAGACGGCGTAGATCCTCCCGAACCAGCGTTGCCTGGACGGCACGCTAGGAAGAACAAAAAGCGACGCGATACAAAAAAAGCTAAGAAGAAGCGAATTCGCAGTCCTGGGACCCTCTCACTTCTTTCGGACGCATGCAGAGCTACAGCTCGTGCAATTGCTTCGACGGGCTTGTTTCTGGTAATGTACGACAATGTGAATATGATGGTGCGCGTTGCGGAGCAAATCTTAGGGCGGAAGAGTCAGTTATGTTCTTCTCAAACTTGTATTCCGATGACTTACGGGACCTTCAAAGATACGCAGGAGAACGGAACTTGTGCAACTGAGGTCCCGCTCCATGACACAAAATTGGAGGCGCTGCTCACGGCCGACCTCGACGAATTCATTGCCAATGCCCGCCCTCTCACCATCGAGACCCTCGAACTTACGGATGCAGAGGCCAGCTTCTTCCGCAAGAATATGATCCATACGATCCTGCGGATCCTTGTACGCTATGGTGGCGAGGGCTTCACGCGCTGGAACGAAGATCTGAATGAGTCCCAGCCAGTCAGCGCCGACAAAATAACTCTTCACCAATCATCGATCCACCCTCTACCAGCAATGGAGATTGATGAGAATTCAATCAAAGGGAACATAGAGGTGATAGAGGCCATTAACAAGGAGTTGGGCTTGGATGAGAAAGACCCAAACTACGTCAAATATGTGAAAATCATCGCAGGAGACCAGCTTACAATCGCACGGCAGCGATCAATTCTGCAACTTCGTCTCGGCCACGAGTCCGGTGCGCAAGCTTGGAAACACTTTGTGCTAATGCCTGGTCTCTTCCATGCAAAGATTGCGGACTGCCATGGAGTTCTGGCCACCCACTTCGGCAAGCCTGGCGCTGGAAAAAGGAGTCCTGGCAGTCTCGGATTTCACAACACAGTCATGGACCGGCTACCGATCACTCTCACCTCACTCCCTCCCTTCCGAACCTGCCGAGACCTGATTATGGTCTCGCTGTATGCACGGATCCTTCACTGCTTACTCCTGGTCTCTGAAACAGCCTCGCTGGAAGAGTACGCCGGACAGTGCGACTCCTGGGCCATGTTATCGTCGCACGCCGAGCAGATATATGACCGCTTTGCCAATGCCGATATTGTGCAAGAACTACGGGAGTGTCGCGTGCCAGAGGAGCGCCAGCGGGATGCGGAACTTGCAGCCAAAGCCAAAGGAGCCAAGAAGTCAGCAGATCCGAATCAGCCTGCGCTGAAGAAGGAGCATCCACCGCATGTCAGAAAGGGCGACATGGTCTTTGAGAATGCCCTGCTCTTCATCCGTGACGCGCTACTCACTCGCGAGTTTGCCGACGCCATCAAGGCCGGTGATTCGGGCCGCGTCGTTCTTGTCCTCAAGCTGTTCGCCTTCACTTACCGTGGCAATGGACGGACAAAATATGCGCACGAGATGCTGCACGTCCTCCACAATCTCGTGAACGTGTGGTCTGACGATCTCCGGTGTGTATTCATTTATATACAAATTACTCTGAGTCTTCGCGTGTTGACAAGACTGTAGGCACGTTATCCTGCACAACTGGCTACTGAACCCCAGCGGCAAGATCAATGCATTCGTCGAGGTGGATCTTGTCCAGGAGCACCTCAATTTGTGGATCAAGGTACGAGCTTAAATGCACCACATTATTTAGCTTCTGACCGACTATTACAGAGAATTTACAAAGCCGATGGTGATGCCCATTCATGGGATTGGCTCGCACTGGTATCACCATGTGTCGACGTTCTTCGCCGGCTTGCCACGTCAATTAACGAGGACCTCGGAGCACGTCAGGGAGACAAGCACACGATCCCGGATCTCAGCAAGGACATCGATAGCTTGATGGCAAGTCTGTGTGAGCATGAGGTCTACGTTTTGAAGGAGGGGCGGGTTCTTGACGACGACGAAATGCCGGTGCCAGACGTGCTCTCAGCCGGGGCTGCTTCCCTGACACATGGAATCTCAAGCAATCCTATCGACGAATTTAACGAGCTTTTTGATCAGCTCCGCCAGCGCCGCACTCTCATCCCCATCTCTGAACTCCTCCAGTACCAGTCTGAGGCGACCTCTAGTGACCCCGCAGCGTCCCCTCCTGCATCTCCGTCACCCCTGATTTCTTCGCGCCTCGCATCCCCCGCCAGATCTGATGACTTCCCCGAGTCCATTCTTTTTCAAGCCGGCGATCATCTTACCGTGGAATCTCTTGGTCAAGACGAGTCGCCGGACCTCACCTCTCCCACATCTACTCCACCCGCCAGCGATGACGAGGAAGACGCGGCCGATGCTGATGTCGACGAGGACCTGTTTGCTCAATCTCCGACCTTGACGCGTCTAGAGGCTGAAGACGTGGATCTAGATATGGACGATGATTGGCTCCTCGACGGTGGATATGGCTCGGGAAGTGATTATGATGAGGATGGCTCAGACGATGAGCTGAGCGGCTCCGAATCTGATTAGTTTACTGTCCTTGTCGACGACGACGACGACGACGACCTCAAAATTTAGCCAAAAAAACATGTTGGGCTCGTTCGATAGAGAATCAAAAATAATTTATGTTACATTGAGGTCAAAAATTTTACAGTTTTCATGAATTTCGACTAAGTCGAGCGCTTTAAATGGCGGGGGGAAAATCCTTCCGCCAAAAGGGCGACGAGACGGCCCAGTCCGCTAGCGATTGATCGTTGTCATTGTTCCTGTTTGCCTGATGTTGCCTGAGTTTGGTTTCTTATTGGCTCTGTTTGGTTGTGGTCCAGATTCGGAATGTGAAATCGCTAGCGTCGACTGGTTCACGAGTCTAACTTTCATCATTTGCAGGCGGCCGGCGTTCCTGCATCGTCGTTCTGCATCGTCGTTCTTTCTCAATTCTGCCGAATTCTCGGTCAAGTATCTCCGAAAGACGGATACCTTCAGCTGTCGACCCATCGTCCAACTTGTTCGCTCCTGGTAAGGATTCGCTTCAAACCGTTGGCCACCTGCTTCTGCTATTTTTGAATCATGTCGCTTTTTGTGCCAAACGAGGTATTTTCCTCCGTCCTCGACGCGTCTTGACCCTGTTAAAACTGGATACAAGATGAAATCTCAATAATAAATTTCTCAAACCTCTGGCCAAGACATCTGCCATGTCGAAACCGAAATACGATGACGCCTCACTATAAAGCCCGAAACCACATGTCTGCTCCCGTCTCTGTCAGTCTCTGTCCCGTTGATGGTTCTCGACCTCATTAGAGCTTACAATGCAATGCTGTGTTCTGTTCCATCTCGCCTCGTCGTGACTGTTGCAGTATAAAGCTCTGCGTACGCCCCCCGACATTTTCCCATTCAGATGCTTAAATGTTCAGCTGTCAGATGTTTATTGCAGCCGCACGGCGCTCTTAAACCTCGGGTTTCTCTCAGTTCAACTTCGGACAATGTTGAACGGAGCTACGCCGTGAGTATAAATACTTGCGAGACTCATTGCGTGAAATTGCCCTTAACTGTGTCATCCATCTCTGCCAAGCTTGCAATGAGACTCTCCATCACTCACGTTCTTCTGGCAGTCGGGCTTGTGGCGGCCGCCTCTACGGTTGAGAAACGTCAAGCTGCCCAGAGTATCGACAAGCTATTCAAAGCCCACGGGAAGCTCTTTTTCGGTACTGCTGCAGACCAGAACCGTCTCAGGTATGTACCACAAGTTTTCCCCAATTATACCGGAGGTGTTAATTCAACCTTCACAGTGTCTCGCTGTTTGCTTTCATCACAGCTGCCTATTTTGGAGGAGTGACGCCTGAAAACTCGATGACGGTGCGTGCGGTACTTATAAGCGCTTTTCAGTACGCTCATTTTTCTTAGTGGATCTCTATTGAGCCCTCTCGGGGATCGTTCAATTTTTCGGGACCAGACTTCCTCGTCAACGCAAGTATATATGTTCTCGACATTCACCGCGCCTGATAAGACCACAGTGGGCACAAACTAACGGGAAGACGGTTCGCGGGCACACTTTCGGTACTTGATTTTCACTTCGCAGGGCTCATTTGAGTTGACGGATAGCTTTTAGTCTGGGCTCAGCAAACCCCCGCTTGGGTCACGTCCATCAATGATGCGGCTACCCTGACCACTGTTCTCCAGGCATGTACCGACGACAATAACTCGCCCTTAAAATTTCTATTGACACAGAAACAACGTAGAACCACATCACGCAAGTTATGACCCGCTACAAGGGCAAGCTCTGTAAGCTGCTTTGGGATCAACTTGAACCGTCGTGGCTGAAGTATATTCATAGATGCTATCGACGTCGTTAACGAGCACATTGCAAGTTGCTTTTCCTAAATTCAGCTACTCTATGCTAATTTGTTTATTCAGAACGAAGATGGGTCGATCAAGGTGCTTACATATATCAAAAATCTCGCAGACATGGTGTTCATCTCGAACTCAAATTATTTAGAGCACTCACTGGACTCAAGTTCTGGGCAACAACGTCTTCTCCATCGCCTTCAAGGCTGCACGGGCCGCTGACCCCAGCGTCAAGGTATGCGTAGGATTGTTATTCAGCGGCTGCATCGGCTGAACCACGATATAGCTGTACATCAGCGACTACAACCTCGATTCCAACAACGCCAAAGTGCAGGGCATTGTCAACTTGGTGAAGAGTCTGAATGCGAACGGCCAAATTGTTGACGGGATCGGCTCTCAAGGCCACCTTGCGGTCAGTCGATATCCGTCTGGGCCACTTCGTCTTTGCTGAAGTGCGGTGGATACATGACAGGCCGGTCAAGGTGCATCGGCCCAAGCTGCGCTCACTGCTCTCGCGAGTGCGGGTGTCGAGGTTGCGATCACTGGTGTGTATTTACTTTCTCTGGAGTACATAGATATTTACAGCCTCCCTAGAACTCGACATTGCCAACGCGCCCACCGCGGATTACCAGAACGTCGTCGAAGCCTGCCTTGCCGTCCCGGCCTGCGTCTCCATCACCGTCTCGGGTGTCCGCGACACCGACTCGTGGCGCGCAGCCACAACCCCGCTCCTGTTCAACTCAAGCTGGCAACCGAAGTGTGTTCAACCTCACGCGTCAGAGTGCGAATGCTGATGCTGAGCATCCAGGGCGGCATACAACGGCATCGTCAGTGTTTTGAGCGCTGGGATCACGACTACTATCGGCCCCACGACGACACCAGTCACGACGACGACCCCTCCGCAAACGACTAGCACTCCACCCCCAAGTTCCGGAACAGCCCAACACTGGGACCAGTGTGGAGGCGAGTTTTTTTTTCATCCACTGAAACAGACCTTCTCTAAACCATATGTTTTATAGGCCAAGAATGGACTGGGGGAACTGGTAAATCCACTTTCATCTTTATTGTTCATGTCGACCAACCGAGTTTCAACAGTTTGCGTGTCGCCCTTCACCTGCCAGGCTATCAACCCCTTCGTAAGACGTGCATTGACACTATTATTGCTGCCTGCTGCTAAAATGGTATCAACAGTACAGCCAATGTCTGTAAAAGACCAAGGCGATATTGCGGATAAATTTTATGTTCACGCTGTGGTATATCTAATCAAATCAATTGCTAGCCCAGAATCCGGCTCTCAGAATCCTTAGTCATTTGAGCAACGGCCGAGCTCTGTTCACATTTCGGAATGTCCGTTCCTGGAAGTCCGAGCGACAAGCTGCTTCTGCGCCGACATTAAGATTATATGGAGGTCCTACCTACGACGGCAACGGGAAGGACATGCCAAAATTACTCATTTGCTCACCTTCGAACTTGACGAGGCACGACAACTTTAGCAGCATAGGCATTCAGCGATGCCTATTGATGGCGTGAAAGCCTATCCCATCAACTGAATGCCTATTGTATCAGTTAAAACAAAAGCTCTCCTTCTGCGTCCCCTATCTCGGTGAACCAATCTCTATGATGACATCACATATCAGTCGGAGTTGGCGCCTCAGGCCTGCGTCCTTGAAACCAGTTGCACTGAGCTCTGGCACCTTAGCATGGCGTTATGATATATCAAGAGCCTCCTGTCATAAGCAAACCCTGATGTATAAACGCCTACAGTTGGAGAGCGGTTTTGATATATCAGCTCAGTACCTAGCTCAGGAAGCGGCGTGATTACCGTATTTGTTACCGTATCTGGTTGGCGATGTACTCGAGGTCGTCACCATCGTAGGAGACGATGAGCTCGACGATGTAGTTGTTTGTGCTCACATCCGCATTTGGTCAGATCTAAAAATACAGAATACCTAGAATACGTGGAGAATTAAAATAAAATAAAATAAAATAGTATCGCTAAGAGTCCATATATGCCGCCTTCACGGGGCGAAAGGGTAGCGCCCCAATTTCCTCCTCCTCTTCATCCTCCCCGCTACTGCTCTCTCGGGCCTCGGCCTCGCCATCTTCACCGTCGTCGGCCTCGCTATCCTTGCCGTCGCTGTTCTCCTCCCTGCTCGCAGCCTCTGTCGTCGCCAGACGGCTCGCGCGACCACCTGCCGCCGCTACCACCGCCGCTGCTTCCGATGAGACGCCCAGCCGCCCAGCCTGGATCAAGTCCGGGAGATGCAGACCAATCTTATTATTGCGTTCTCAGGCTTTTTATTTGACGTTTTCCAAGATTATTATGCATGTCCGAAGACTTTTGAATTCCGCCGGTAGTATGGAAGGATGGGAGCTGTGACAGCTAAGCTCAAAACGATAGACACAAATCGATTTGAGAGCTGAGTTCGGGCCGAGCGCCGCCCCCGACTAGGGTTCAACACGGGTATCGGGTCCACGCGCGGGTTTGGACCCGAGGGTCAGCCGGGTTCGGGTACGGGTTGAGATTTTCAACCCGTCGCAATACCGTGGACCCGCACGGGTAAACCCGCGGGTTTTCGGCCGACAAGAGCTTACCTACAAGTCGGTCGCCTTCGCCCGTATACGACGTCAAACCATATATATACGGCTATTTGAATCTCAAAACTAGTACAAATAGGATGAAAAAAGTGAGATGAGTGACGAAATCCGGCAAATTGCGAAGAATTCAAGTGCTGCAAAATGATCGCCGCTGATTGAATCAGAGTCCGTCATCGTCTCGTACCAGGTTCTGCCTTCACTCTGGCCTCATATCCACTCAACCTTTCATTCTTTGTTCAACTGCTACATTACACCTATCAAACACAACACTCATATGTTTCTCAACTCACCAACGGACGCTTTTTTTTAGCTGCATACCGTGGGTTGACCCGACGGGTTTGAGGTACCGCGGGTAATGGAGCACCCGCGGGTGACCCGTACGGGTTTGAGGCCCGCGGGTTGGTCGGGTACGGTATTGACGGGTCCGGGTACGGGTTGACCTTTGGGTACCCGCGGGTGGACCCGTGTTGAACCCTACCCCCGACCAAACAAATCCTGAGGCGCCACCCGCTAATTTGTTGTCTCGTCGACGTCCTCCACAAAATAAACTCTTAATGACGACTCTCCTTACAACGACAGTGGGGCTCCGACAGAATAAAATGGCCCTCTCGCAGCTCTACATTTGTCGATATTGATGGCGGCGGCGATGGCTGTTGGTTTGGCCATTATAACGACCAGTTGCCTTTGCTCTTCTGATATGTGGCGTCTGTTGCCAGCCATCGTGGTAGCAGTCGGTTTATGATTGGATCAAGTGGGTCGTTATCTGCCAGTTATCTGCCACTTTTGCCTCGTTTTCGTAGTCTTACTGCCTCTCATGTGGAGTAAAAAATATAGCGCTCTGAACAAAGACTATAGGATACTTCTATCTCTTCATAATACCATGAAGCGTTCAGAAATGAGCACACTCGTCAAATGTCAGATAGCTGTGTGACTGGCAGATAGTAACCGTGACGTGACATTATCTGCCATTTCCTTCTACGCTGCCTCATCCTGCGCTTCGTGCTCGACAAGTTTCCGGCCGTCTACTGCCTAGCTGTTGCAGCACACCTCTGGGAATCTATTATAGCTCTCCTGGCCTCCAAAATCTCACAAAAACCCGCTACTTTCCTGCAAAAATCCGACGTCTTTGGCTTTGGCTGGGTCTTGAGTGGGGGCGTTTTGTGCTCCCCGACTGTGTTGGGTGGGCTCATGTTGACGTTGTCCACCCCCTGGGCAATGTCGTCCTCCATTTTCTCGTCGCGTGCACACGCCTTGCCTCTGGCTCCTTGGACGATGTGACAAGCGCCTCCTGCTCCTCACCAAGGATGCACCCCTTATCCTTACCTTTCTTAGGTTACTATACAGCTGTTGCTCTTGCTCATCGTCCTCATCGTCACGCACATCCATCACTATAAAGCTCATCTGCCATGGAGTCTCCGTCCTGGTTGATGTGGTCGCGCTCACGGTCCGCGCCCATTCCGATCGCATGGATGGGCCTCACGCTACGCGGGCGCACGTGTGCGTTCGTCCTTGCGGCGCCGACGCCTTCGTAGCTGTAGGGCGTTGCAGCAGCAGGGTATGCGCACAGCGCAGACGAGAGGGGGGGCTGCACCGCGCCTCCCAGTCGCCGTTGCGCCCTCCTCCGGGATACAAGTCGTCTCGGAGTCCTGCAGGCAAGCCTGCTGGGCCGGCGGGTGCCGGCGCAGGCACGGGACGCTCCGCTCGCCCGAGGGATAGGCTACCAATGTATACCACTGTGCATCATCCTATTGGTTCTACAGTAATACTTCGTGTTCTGTAGTGCTCAGTATCATAATTTGTTGTCTTTCATCCTAAAATTCATGTACATGAGCTACCTCAATGAGTCCTTTGAATCTCTCTCACTTTCCTTTTTTGAATTCTTGGTGGAGTGGATGGAGCTTTGTTTGGTCGGGGGCGGTGCTCGGCCCGAACGCAGCTCTTAAATCGATTTATTTAGCTGGAAGCGCTTTGGTTATGATATTCGACGGAAAGGATACAACCGTGAGAATTTTGCATCGGTAATCCCCGATGTGCGCTGGTGTGTGGCGGTGTGTGCGTGTGGGTAGTTCGTGTTTGTCATCCTTTGGTCCACGCCGCGACCGCCCAGACGAGTTCACCGACCTTCTTTAAACTTTCATCATTTGCAGGCGGCCGGCGTTCCTGCATCGTCGTTCTTTCTGCCAAAGTCTCGGAGAGAATGGTCAAGTATCTCCGAAAGACGGTATACCTTCAGCTATCGAGCCATCGTCCAGCTTGTTCGCCCCTGGCAAGGATTCGCTTCAAACCGTTGGCCACCTGCTTCTGCTAGTTTTTTAATCATGTCGCTTTTTGTGCCAAACCAGGTATTTTCCTCCGTCCTCGACGCGTCTTGACCCTGTTAAAACTGGATACAAGCTGAAATCTCAATAATAAATTTCTTAAACCTCTGGCCAAGACATCTGCCATGTCGAAACCAAATACAATGACTCCTCACTATAAAGCCCGAAACCACATGTCTGCTCCCGTCTCTGTCCCGTCGATGGTTCTCGGCTTCATTAGAGCTTACGATTAAATGGTGTGTTCCGTTCCATCTCGCCACGCCGTGACTGTTGCAGTATCAAGTTCTGCGTACGCCCCCCGACATTTTCCCATTCGGATACTTAAATGTTTTGTGCAATCAGCTGCCAGGTGTTTATTGCAGCCACATGGCGCTCTTAAACCTCGGGTTTCTCTCAGTTCAACCTCGGACAATGTGGAACAGAGCAACGCCGCGAGTATAAATGCTTGCGAGACTCATTGCGTGAAATTGCCCTTAACTGTGTCACCCATCTCTGCTTTTGCAATGAGAGTCTCTATCACTTACGTTCTTCTGGCATTCGGGCTTGCGGTGTCCGCCGCTACGGTTGAGAAACGTCAGGCTGCCCAGAGTATCGATAAACTTTTCAAGGCCCACGGGAAGCTCTTTTTCGGTACTGCTGCAGACCAGAACCGTCTCAGGTATGTTCCACAATTTCACCAATTATACCAAAGGTATTAATTCAACTTTCACAGTGTCGCGCAGGGTGCTGCCATCACAGCCGCGGATTTTGGAGGAGTGACGCCTGAAAACTCGATGAAGGTGCGTGCGGTACCTATAAGCGCTTTTCAGTATGCTCATTTTCTTAGTGGGACTCTATTGAGCCCTCCCGGGGATCGTTCAATTGGGGGGGACCAGACTTCCTCGTCAACGCAAGTATATATATCTTCTCGACATTCACCGCGCCTGACAAGACCACAGTGGGCACAAACTAACGGGAAGACGGTTCGCGGGCACACTTTCGGTACTTGATTTTCACTTCGCAGGGCTCATTTGAGTTGACGGATAACTTTTAGTCTGGGCTCAGCAAACTCCCGGTTGGGTCACGTCCATCAATGATGCGGCTACCCTGACCACTGTTCTCCAGGCATGTACCGACGACAATAATTCACCCTTAAATTTTCTATTGACGCGGAAACGACGTAGAACCACATCACGCAAGTTATGACCCGCTACAAGGGCAAGCTCTGTAAGCTGCTTTGGGATCAACTTTAAATGTCGTGGCCGAAATATATTCATAGACGCTATCGACGTCGTTAACGAGCACATTGCAAGTTGCTTTCCCTAAATTCAGCTACTCTATGCTAATTTGTTTATTCAGAACGAAGATGGGTCGGTCAAGGTGCTTACATATATCAAAAATCTCGCAGACATGGTGTTCATCTCGAACTCAAATTATTTAGAGCACTCACTGGACTCAAGTTCTGGGCAACAACGTCTTCACCATCGCCTTCAAGGCTGCACGGGCCGCTGACCCCAGCGTCAAGGTATGCGTAGGATTGTTATTCAGCGGCTGCATCGGCTGAACCACGATATAGCTGTACATCAACGACTACAACCTTGACTCCAACAACGCCAAGGTGCAAGGCATTGTTAGATTGGTGAAGAGTCTGAATGCGAACGGCAAAATTGTTGACGGGATCGGTACTCAAGGCCACCTTTCGGTCAGTCGATACCCGTCTGGACCACTTCGTCTTTGCTGAAGTGCGGTGGGTACATGACAGGCCGGTCAAGGTGCATCGGCCCAAGCTGCGCTCACTGCTCTCGCGAGTGCGGGTGTCGAGGTTGCGATCACTGGTGTGTATTTATTTTCTCTAGAGTACATGGATATTTACAGCCTCCCTAGAACTCGACATTGCCAACGCGCCGACCGCGGACTACCAGAACGTCGTCAAAGCCTGCCTTGCCGTCCCGGCCTGCGTCTCCATCACCGTCTGGGGTGTCCGCGACACCGACTCGTGGCGCGCATCCACAAACCCGCTCCTGTTCAACTCAAGCTGGCAACCGAAGTGTGTTCAACCTCACGCGTCAGAGTGCGAATGCTGATGCTGAGCATCCAGGGCGGCATACAACGGCATCGTCAGTGTTTTGAGCGCTGGGATCACGACTACTGTCGGCCCCACGACGACACCAGGCACGACGACGACCCCAGGCACAACGACGTCCCCTCCGCAAACGACTACACCCCCAAGTTCCGGAACAGCCCAACACTGGGACCAGTGTGGAGGCGAGTGTTTTTCATCCATTGAAACAGACCTCTAAATCATATGTTTTATAGGCCAAGACTGGCAGGGAGCAACTGGTAAATCCACTTTTATTCTTATTGTTCATGTCGACTGACCGAGTTTCAACAGCTTGTGTGTCGCCCTTCACCTGCCAGGTTCTCAACCCCTTCGTAAGACGTCCATTGACACTATTATTTCTGCCTGCTGCTCATATGGTATCAACAGTACAGCCAATGTCTGTAAAAGACCAAGGCGATCTTGCGGATAAATTTTATGTTCACGCTGTGGTGTATCTATCAAATCAATTTCTAGCCCAGAATCCGGCTTTCAGAATCCTTAGTCATTTGAGCAACGACCGAGCTCTGTCCACATTCGGAATGTCCGTTCCTGGAAGTCCGAGCGGCAAGCTGCTTCTGCGCCGACATTAAGATTTCTTATATGGAGGTCCTACCGAGCGGCACGTATGATGGCAACGGGAAGTGCCAAAATTACTCATTTGCTCACCTTCGAACTTGACGAGGCACGACAACTTTAGCAGCATAGGCATTCAGTGATGCCTATAAGCCTATCCCATCAACTGAATGCCTATTGTATCAGTTAAAAACAAAAGCTCTATTTCTGCGTCCCGAACCAATCTCCGTGATCGCATCACATTTGCATCACATCAGTCGGAGACGCCCGAGACTGAAAACCTGACGGAAGACCAAATATGACCAAGCGACCGAAGCTAAGACCGAAGGGACCGAATCAGACCCCGTGATCTGTCATTTTGTTTGGCGCGCAGCCTCATCCCTCGCGGCATCCTGCCACTGGCACCGGCCATCCAATCCGCCCCAAAAACACCGCAGGAAGTTCATTTATGGTATGATACTCGATTAAAAGTACCTTTCGAAGCGTAAATTAATTTATCTGCTCTGATATAGCTTTTCAGACTAATTTTTTCGTGTCGGACGCGAAATACACTTGCTTATATATTTGGGGTGCAATGGTGGACCTCAAACAAGTATTTCACTGCATGGGCTGAGGAGCCAATTGTGCCCCTACACGTACACACGTATTTGCGGAGTGGAACGGAAACTTCGGCCCAACTTCGGCTTTCTCCTTTCCTAAAACCTAGTGGCTAGGCCCGAACGAACCCCAAGTAAAGTATTCACAAGGCTACAAACCCCGCCAGGCCAGTGCTGCGTAACGCTGCCCGATTTTTAAAAAAAATCAAGAACTCGCCGACACGTTCAGTGCTGGAGCTGACATCCTAAAAGATATTAGGACTCGTAAAACCATATGGCGGCTGAAATACCATGCCTCTGATATTCGCGCGGGTAAGTGATACCAAAACCGAAATACGATGACGCATCACTATAAAGCCCGAAACCACATGTCTGTTCCCGTCTCTGTCCCGTCGATGGTTCTCGGCCTCATTAGAGCTTACGGTTAAATGGTGTGTTCCGTTCCATCTCGCCACGTCGTGACTGGTGCAGTATAAAGTTCTGCGTACGGCCCGACGTTTTCCCATTCGGCTCCTTAAATGTTTTATGCAATCAGCTGACCGTGTTTCTTGCAGCCACGCGCTGCTCTTAAACCTCGGGCTTCTCTCAGTTCAATCTCGGACAATGTTGAACGGAGCCAAGCCGTAAGTATAAATGCTTGCTCGACTCTTGGCATGAAATTGTCCTTAACCATCTCTGCCAAGCTTGCAATGAGACTCTCCATCACTCACGTTCTTCTGGCAGTCGGGCTTGTGGCGGCCGCCGCTACGGTTGAGAAACGTCAAGCTGCCCAGAGTATCGACAAGCTATTCAAAGCCCACGGGAAGCTCTTTTTCGGTACTGCTGCAGACCAGAACCGTCTCAGGTATGTACCACAAGTTTTCCCAATTATACCAGAGGTGTTAATTCAACCTTCACAGTGTCTCGCAGGATGCTGCTATCACAGCTGCCGATTTTGGAGGAGTGACGCCTGAAAACTCGATGAAGGTGCGTGCGGTGCTTATAAGCGCTTTTCAGTACGCTCATCTTTTTTTAGTGGGACTCTATTGAGCCCTCTCGGGGATCGTTCAATTTTGCGGGACCAGACTTCCTCGTCAACGCAAGTATATATATCTTCTCGACAGTCACCGCGCCTGACAAGACCACAGTGGGCACAAACTAATGGGAAGATGGTCCGCGGGCACACTTTCGGTACTTGATTTTCACTTCGTAGAGCTCATTTGAGTTGACGGATAACTTTTAGTCTGGGCTCAGCAAACCCCCGCTTGGGTCACGTCTATCAATGATGCGGCTACCTTGACCACTGTTCTCCAGGCATGTACCGGCGAAAATAACTCGCTCTTGAATTTCTATTGACACGGAAACAATGTAGAACCACATCACGCAAGTTATGACCCGCTACAAGGGCAAGCTCTGTAAGCTGCTTTGGGATCAACTTTAAATGTCGTGGCTGAAGTATATTCATAGACGCTATCGACGTCGTTAACGAGCACATTGCAAGTTGCTTTTCCTAATTTCAGCTGCTATATGCTAAATTGTTTATTCAGAACGAAGATGGATCGATCAAGGTGCTTATATCAATGAATCTCGCAAACATGGTGTTCATCTCGAACTCAAATTAATTAGAGCACTCACTGGACTCAAGTTCTGGGCAACAACGTCTTCTCCATCGCCTTCAAGGCTGCACGGGCCGCTGACCCCAGCGTCAAGGTATGCGTAGGATTGTTATTCAGCGGCAGCAGCGGCTGAGCCACGATATAGCTGTACATCAACGACTTCAACCTCGATTCCAACAACGCCAAAGTGCAGGGCATTGTCAACTTGGTGAAGAGTCTGAATGCGAACGGCAAAATTGTTGACGGGATCGGTACTCAAGCCCACATTGCGGTCAGTCGACACCACCCATTTGGACCACCTCGTCTTTGCTGAAGTGCGGTGGGAACATGACAGCCCGGTCAAGGTGCATCGGCCCAAGCTGCGCTCACTGCTCTCGCCAGTGCGGGTGTTGAGGTTGCGATCACTGGTGTGTATTTATTTTTCCCTGGAGTGTACATAAATATATACAGCCTCCCTAGAGCTCGACATTTCCAGCGCGCCGACCGCGGACTACCAGAACGTCGTCAAAGCCTGCCTTGCCGTCCCGGCCTGCGTCTCCATCACCGTCTGGGGTGTCCGCGACCCCGACTCGTGGCGCGCATCCACAAACCCGCTCCTGTTCGACGCAAACTGGCAACCAAAGTGTGTTCGACCTCATTCGTGAAAGCTACGAATGCTGATGTTGAGCATCCAGGGCTGCATACAACGGCATCGTCAGTGTTTTGAACACTGGGGTCACGACTACCACCGGCCCCACGACGACCATAGTCACGACGACGACCCCTCCGCAAACGACTAGCACGCCACCCCCAAGTTCCGGAACACAACAACACTGGGACCAGTGTGGAGGCGAGTTTTTTTTTCATCCACTGACACAGACCTTCTCTAAACCATATGTTTTATAGGCCAAGACTGGACTGGGGGGACTGGTAAATCCACTTTCATCTTTATTGTTCATGTCGACCGACCGAGTTTCAACAGTTTGCGTGTCGCCCTTCACCTGCCAGTCTCTCAACCCCTTCGTAAGACGTCCATTGACACTATTATTTCTGCCTGCTGCTAACATGGTATCAACAGTACAGTCAATGTCTGTAGAAGACCAAGGCGATCTTGCGGATAAATTTCATGTTCACGCTGTGGTATATCTATCAAATCAATTAGCGCAGAATCCGGCTTTCAGAATCCTTAGTCATCTGAGAAACGGCCGAGCTGTCCACATTTCGGAATGTCCGTTCCTGGAAGTTTGAGCGACAACAGCTCCTGCGCCAACATTAAGTTTATATGGAGGTCCTACCGAGCGGCGCGTACGACGGCAATGGGAAGGACAAGCCACAACTACTCATTTGCTCACCTCGAACTTGACGCCGAGTTCAAGGGGTAAGCGGTTCGGCAATGAGCATCGCGATTCGAGTTGAAGTTGAACCAAATGTGATGGCAGGATTGATGTGATCAATTGACCCGCCTTTCTGAGGCAGGCAACTTAAGCTTTGATCAGAAAGACAAAATATTGTCCTTAATATTGTGGATAAAAAACAAAGAGCACAAGGTACACACACTATTGAAACCAGCCGCCACAGCGCAACACATAACACAACATGGCCTGGTATTTATGAAAAAGAAACGATGAGGAGTGACGCGCGAAGCCATCCAGCGGCGGTCCGTTCAACGCGCTCGTATATACCGACCCTCAATCAATCTCAATCCCAATCCTCGTCATCTTCCTCATCGTCGCTGTCCCCAAGCTTCTTGTTGCGCAGCATCAGCGCCTCCGCGAGCGCAGTCGTCAGGTCGCCCCCTGGAGCCGCGCCCCCTCCTCCGCCCGGCGACGTCGGCTCGTCGGGTGCTGCAGGCGCCGAGCGCGCAGGCGACGCGGACGGATCCGTCTTGCGCAGCGAGTGGATGCCTTTGCCCTGGATGGAGTCGAGCAGCGCGTTGCGCGACGGGTCACCCGTCGGGGGTGGGGGAGGCGGCGGCGGTGGAGGAGGCGCACCAGCACCACCACCGTTTGTTGGAGGGGGAGGGGGAGGTGGCGGCGGTGGCGGCGGCGGCGGGGGTGGCGCGCCGCTGGAGGCACCACCGCTGGTACGGGGTGGAGGAGGCGGTGCAGATGTGGTGGGGGCCGTCGCTGGCCGGGGCGGCGGCGCGGGAACTGTGGTGGTGCGGTTCGACGGGCGGGCAGGTGGTGGAGGGGGGCCCGCGGCTGCTACGGGAGTTGGGCGCGGTGGCGGGGTGGGCGTGACAGGGGACCGCACAGGCGGAGGCGGGGGCTGGGATGCGCGGCTGGCTCGTGGCGGCGGCGGGGGTGGCGGAGCAGCCGCGGCCGGAGTGCTTTCAGCTGGCGCCAGGGTGCGCCGTGAGGGCGGCGGCGGCGGTTTGGGCTTCTTGGGCTCCTTCGCCGCCGCCTGCTGCGGATGTTGGCGCACAAAGTCCTTGATAAAGTCCATTTCTTTGGCGATGATCTGCTTGTCGATGCCCGAGTTTTCGAGCTGACCGAGGAACGCCGTCCACGAAGGGTCGACGCCCGTTGACGTGAATCCCTGTTCGTCGTCGTAACCCATGTGCGCAACATGGACAAAGGACCCTGAAGCGGGGCCAGAAATCATTGACTTGTCAATTTTGCCCCCCTTGCTCGACTTCTTCTTCTTCTCCGAGGCTGGTTTAGCTGAACGGGTGCGCCTAAACATCAGGTATATTGTCGAAACGCGGGCAACTCACAGCTCTTGACATCCTTCCTCCCGGTGACTTTCTTCCACAGCGTCTTGGCCTCCCGCTCATCCGCAAAAACGAATCCAATCATACATTCCTGAATGAAAGAAAATTGGCGATGCGCAACAGAGATCAGCGGAATAACTTACATCTGCGGCAAAGGAGTGGAAGAACGCCCTGTCCGGAAAGTACTCCAGTCCGTCGTAGAGCTCATATTCCCAGATGATACCGCGCGTCCCACTCAGGTCCACCATTCTGAACGCATAGCTATTCTTGACGTTATCCTTGACGAAAGCGAGTGCTCCCTGAAGTCCCGCGTATGACCATTCGTCCGGCCGTGGATGAGCATAGTAGATGCGGGCAAGGGCAGCGAAATGGATTTTATTGGAGCTTGCAGGGATTGCAGCCTTGATCTTGTTCTTCTCCTCAGTATTGAGGGTGGATTGTGGCGGCATGAAGGGAGGATTCAAGAGCAGTGATCACTTCCAAACAAAACGTCCAACTCGGTGTTTCATCTCTTGCTGCGGACAGTCAGCTCGACTCGGAGTCACTATACGCAGCTGAGGGCCTCTGACACTGTCGCTGGGGAGTCTGGCCAAAGTCTAATGCGAGACCTCAAAATCTCCGGAATCCAATTGAAACTGAGCACTGGGGCTGGTATCTCACAAAGCAAAGCTCGTTTGTCTAATTATAAGGAGTCGCTTTAGCTTTGTGGGACTCTCAATATTTTTGGACATCTGGATTCAATCTGAATTCCTCGGCTTCCTGAAGGTTGGACTACAAACTGACCACAGAAGATCGTAGTCAAGAATATCATACATACAAGCAGTACAGACCCATAAAATATCTACCACATTGCGTCAATAATCCTCATTTTCCTCCTCCTTAACCATGAGCCCTTCGAAGCCCCACCGTCCCCCACCCGCAGCATGAGATGGCTCAGCATCAACGCTCGGTCGGGGCTTAAAGCTCTCCCGCCTCGCGCGCCCCGCCATCCCCGCCGCATACCCGCCCCCGCTCGCATACCTGCCCCCGGCGCCGTACGACGAACCGGCGCTGGAGATCGACGACGATAAAGACGCTGAGACGCTCCTCGCGCCCGCGTACCCCCCGCTCGGCCCCCGCCCGTGCCCCAGCGCATGATACTGCGCCTGCGTCCCCGCACCCGGCCGCGGCAGCTGGCTCACTCCAAACGTGGGCACCGGCCCCCCCGCGCGCCCCGTGGGCGTCGTCCGGCTCATCGGGATCTTCGATGGCGACGCCAGCCGCCCGCCCCCACCCCCAGTCCCAGTCCCATTCCCGCCCCGATGCGCACCGAGCACCGCGGGCTTGTTGTTGAACAGATAGCTCGGCGTCGTCGCGTCGGTGCGCGCGCGCTTGCTCGGCTGCGAATTGGTGCTGTTCCCCGGCGCGGGACGCACAGCGGGCGTGACCACGCCCGTGCGCGGGGCATATGAGTGTGTCGGTGTTGTCGCGCGCGCGGGGACGTTCACCGTCCGGCCGCCTGAGGGTGACGGCTTGCGCTTGCTGTTGTTGTGGATATTCGGGGCGGCGTTCTCCTGGTCTCCCGCGCTCGCAGTCTGCATGAGGATGTGGAGGATGCTCTCGCCATGGACGAGGAACGGGCGCCCAGTCTCCTGTTCCCAGGCTGGGATACTCGTGAGTAGGTCTTGCTCAAGCTGTGGGAGTTATCGTTAGTTTATCCGGATATCGGATAGATGAAGGGACGTACGTGGGGTTTCTCCTTGGACACGCGTTTGCGCATCTTCTCCTCGCGGAGCAGGCGCCCCGGGTCTCGCGAACCACGTCCCAAGAGCCTGGTTTGGTCGGATGCGGCTGCAGCGAGCTCCCTCTCTTCTTCGCAAATGTCGAAATATCGCTTGATGCCGGCGAGCAGTGGGGCCTTCATCCGTTTCTCCTCCTTCAGTCTTCTGATCTCCTCCTCGTGGATCGTCAGCAGTTCCTCCGTGTGCTCGTCTAGGGTAACACATCAGTGGCAGACTTCCGCAATATTAAAAACAGCATACCATCCACGAACGGCAACCACTCCTGTCTCTCTTCCTCCCCAACCATCAGCTCTCCCCACAATTTGTCGATCTCCTCCCTCGCGCTGCCCACGAACACACCCATACGCTCGCGCTTCAACTCAAGCATGCGCTCCAGCTCGTCCTCGTACTCGCCGACCGTCTCCTCCGTGCTCCCGCGGTGCGTCTCGACAAACGCGTCCATATCCGCCTCGGCGACGCCCAAGCGCTTCCAGAGCCCCTCGAGCTGGTCGTACATGGCCTGGATGTGCGTCTCGCGCCGGCGCTTCGTGTCCTCGAGCGACGCGCGCAGGTCCGCCGCCCACGTCAGGAGCGCGGGCGTGGGTTCCACGTCGAGGCGCGGGGCGGTGTCTTCCGGGAGGGACGCGGTCTGCTCGATGAAGGACGCGAGGATGCGGTGGTGCGCGGCCTCGGCGGCACTGGGCGCCAGGAACGGGTCGCTTCCGATGCTGCTCCGCGAGCGCATGCTGGTGCTGGCGGAGGCGGAGTCGTCGGGGATGGGCGGTGGCATGCCCAATTCTGTGTAGAGCCAGTCGATTTGGACGAAGGTGTCGGACAGGTGCGCGAGGCGCTTGGCCTGTGAAGCCGTTAGAATAGAGTACATGTATTATTCCAGCTCAAGGTATCTCACCACTTCGCCCTTGCCGCGCACGAGCTCCTTCTCAAGCCTAGAGAAGCGCTCTGGAGTGACGTCCCGATATTCCGCGTCGTCGGTGATATCTTGCGAGTAGAATTCGGGGCCGAGCGTGCGCGAAAGCGCAGGCCAGGCGGTTGGACAGCGTCGTGAGTTGCTCGAGCTTCGTGTGATACAGCTGCCTCCGCAATAAGTATTTCATTTCCGCGGGTGGCACACATTCGACGAACCTGTCTGAGCTTCTCCTGGTACTCCTGTGACCATCTCATACCGCACGGGGAGCACCATCTCCTTCTGCAGCTCCCCGAGGCTGCTCCCGGTGGCCTTGATATTCCCACCGAGCGCCTTGGTGTAATTGACGCATTCCGCCTCGATCGGACTCGCATTTTTCCAGCCAGTCGCGGACCTCCTTTCGTCTGGAGTCTATCTGGGCCTCGACGCTGCGCATGAGCTGCTGCTGGAGCGTCCTGAGCTCATCTTCGAGCGCAGAAGGGGGGCAAGCCGAGCTGGGAATGGAGGGTGGGTAGGAGTTGAGTTTGGGACTGCAAGTGTGTGTGTAGGCTGTTGAGCAGCGTCGTCAGCGACAAGGGCGGTCCCGAGGCCATGGCGGCGAGGAGGAGGTTCAATCAACAAGAGTCAGGTGATCGTGACCGCGAAGTTCGGAGATAGCCGGCCTCGGTCAAAGCGAGATTAAACGAACAATGTAGCATTTATATATTAATTCCTTCCAGTCGAATTTAAAGCCTGGTACGGCGGCGTTGTCGAGCTCTTGATATAAGAGTACTGTCGAACAAGTTCGACACGCCAACCTTGTCGGCAGAACTTTGCTCAATCCTTGCTTGGAATATTCAAATCGTAAAAAGTACACGTCAGTAAATGTACATCTTCGTTTTCGAATTTTGTGGGCAAGGGAGATTCATGTTGAATGGAATATATACTGTTACTCACTGATAGTTTTGCGAGGAACTCCCTCTAAGAGATAGCTTTTTAGGAGTTGTCGTTGCCGTTATCGGAAGATTGATAGGAATACGAGGTTGTTTATTCGGAGACCAACTCAGAGCTGCTGAATCTTAACGGAATACAGGCGAGGATTTGAAACTTGAAGAAGTTGAAGGGGCTTATTCAAGTATGGTGGCCGTGGGTCATAAGTTTCAGGTGGAAAGGAAGCGGCTGCAAACCTCGCGAATCGTGGATTGTGCGGTTGGCGCCACATTACACTCATCCGGAACCAGATACACAACCCCCAGGTAAAGCTTCAAGTTTCCAAACTGTACGTGTTCTTCTCCAACTGCAACGCATCACTTTTCGATTCAGCGACTGGCATGACTCCGAACTTCGCTTACCTCCACCTCGAGCTCGCGCCGGACGCGGTACTCCTCGTCGGCCTTGATGACGAGATGATAGTCGTCCAGATCCTCAATGATAAAACTCTCCTTCTCGTTCATGGAGATGAGTATCTCCTTCACGGCCGGATCGCTAGGTAAGGCAAGTCAAGGTACGGGCGACGCCACAGCAGCGGAGATAGCTAACCAAGTAAGAAGAACACCTACGCGGATGTGAGTTGGATATGTGGTTTATTGAAAACGTACTCTTTATGGCGCGCATGGCGACTGGCGAAAAACCAACGATGAAGTTATGGAACAAGCTGCGAACACCCAAAGTAGAAATATATTCCCACGCTTGAGCTTGTACATCTCCTGTCCCCCTCCTCATCTCCTGCAGTGCCAGTGGAATGGTTTCACTCGGAGAAAATTTGCCACAGGAACTCGTGGACGAAATCCTGGACTCCCTCGGACCATTGGGCCACTATACCGCGCGCTCTTACTCTCTAGTATGCCGCTCATGGGTTCCACGAATGAGGGCCCAAGCCTTCAAAGAAGTTAGACTTAAACCCACCAATATAGAGCGCTTTGCAGTGCTTCTTCGTGCCGACGAGTGCACCTTCAGCTCCCACGTTTCTTCCTTGAAGGTGGACAGAGGCGGCCTGAGTACCGGGAAAGTGGGCATATACTTGGACATTTTTGTTGGGATTCTCAAGCGTTTGACGAATCTACGGACTCTCAAAATCAACCTTACTGGCCATATCAGCACTATGAAGGTGTCCGCAAACGATCCTCCTGCAGAATTCTGTGGCGTTATGATGGCCAAGGCTCTTCCCCTCGTCACAGAGCTGCACGTCAGTTATACGGGCAACCAGACCAGCGACGTCGTCGACATGATCTGCACATTCCCGTTGCTTCAGCGGCTCCGCACCAGAAGCTCATACCAACGCCATTTCGCTCCCCCCTCTCTTCCGATGCCGCCTCCCAAACTACGCAGTATCGACGTATGCCGATCCAGTGTGCGGCCCATCTTGTCCTGGCTACAGGCATCTGATCACCTGCGACACATCGATTCCCTCCTGTATTCAAAGAAGGTGGATGCCGCCGACGTGGCTATTGTGCGCGCGTCGCTGCGACAGCTTGGATCTTCTCTGCGTCACCTGCACATCATGCCGAGTTGGTACGAAGATGGCGGTAAGCTGGTATCCCGTCGGACGTAGTGCCCTCCTCACTCAATTCCAGTCGACCCCCAGGAAGTCTTTGGCTTGTCTAATCTCAAGGGCTTGAACTCCTTGACGATCCACGAGGCCTACGAGGGATGGGGAGCGATCAACCCCAAGTTTATGCCTTTCATCTTCACGCTTGCATCACCATCGCTTGAAACCCTCCATATTGAACTCGACGCCGACGAGGACTGGCAGGACTGGGCATCCTTCGACGCCTTTTTTTCAAAAGAAAAATTTCCCCGGCTTCAGAGTATCTCCTTCCGCAGTTCTTACACGGATGGTCAGATGGCGGCGCGCCTTCCGCTTCTCACCAGCTCCGGCATCGTTAAGGTCTGATTAAATATTCGAAAGGCATAACAAAGGAAATCACTTTATTTCAGAAAAATTAAAAGAAGCCATGATTTGTGAATCGTCTACTTGTTGTGAGCCCGCATTGCATCTATTCCGCCATGGGACCCCGGTCTCCTTCAAATTGCCGGTGAAACTGCTCTCTACTTTGTCCGCCGGTGAGAAGTTTTGTATCAAGCCTTGATAATACAGTCTGGTGTAAGCGAACAGTGTAGCATTTATTATATCGATTCCTTCCAGTCGAATTTAAAGCACTGGTGCGACGGCGTTATCGAGCTCTCGATATGAGAGTACTGTCGAACGAAGTTCGACACGCCAACCTCGCCGACAGAACCTTGCTCAATCCTTGCTTGGAATATTCAAATCGTAACAAGTACACGTCAGTAAATGTACATCTTCGTTTTCGAATTTTGTGGGCAAGGGAGATTCATGTTGAATGGAATATATACTGTTACTCACTGATAGTTTTGCGAGGAACTCCCTCTAAGAGATAGCTTTTTAGGAGTTGTCGTTGCCGTTACCGGAAGATTGATAGGAATACGAGGTTGTTTATTCGGAGACCAACTCAGAGCTGCTGAATCTTGACGGAATACGGACAAGGATTTGAAGCTTGAAGCAGTTGAGGGGGCTTATTCAAGTATGGTGGCCCGTGGATCATAGGTTTCGTCTGGAAAGGAGGCGGCTGCAAACCTCGCGAATCGTAGATTGTGCGGTTGGCGTCACATTACACTCATCCGGAACCAGATACACAACCCCCAGGTAAAGCTTCAAGTTTCCAAACTGTACGTGTTCTTCTCCAACTGCAACGCATTACTTTTCGATTCAGCGACTGGCATGACTCCGAAACGCTTACCTCCACCTCGAGCTCGCGCCGGACGCGGTACTCCTCGTCGGCCTTGATGACGAGATGATAGTCGTCCAGATCCTCAATGATAAAACTCTCCTTCTCGTTCATGGAGATGAGTATCTCCTTCACAGCCGGATCGCTAGCTATCGCTAGGCAAGGCGAGTCAAGTTACGGGCGACGCCACAGCAGCGGAGATAGCTAACCAAGTAAGAAGAACACCTACGCGGATGTGAGTTGGATATGTGGTTTATTGAAAACGTACTCTTTATGGCGCGCATGGCGACTGGCGAAAAACCAACGATGAAGTTATGGAACAAGCTGCCAACACCCAAAGTAGAAATACATTCCCACGCTTGGCTGCAACAGCTTGTACATCTCCTCTCCCCCCCCCTCATCTCCTGCAGTGCCAGTGGAATGGTTTCACTTGGAGAAAATTTGCCACAGGAACTCGTGGACGAGATCCTGGACTCCCTCGGACCATTGGACTGCTATACCGCGCGCTCTTACTCTCTCGTATGCCGCTCATGGGTTCCACAAATGAGGGCTCGAGCCTTCAAAGAAGTTAGACTTAAACCCGCCAATATAGAGCGCTTTGCGGTGCTTCTTTGTGCCGACGAGTGCACCTTCAGCTCCCACGTTTCTTCTTTGAAGGTGGACGGAGGCAGCCTGAGTACCGGGGAAGTGGGCATATACTTGGACATTTTTGTTGGGATTCTCAAGCGTTTGACGAATCTACGGACTCTCAGGATCAACCTCATTGGCCATGTCAGCACTATGGAGGTGTCCGCAGACGATCCTCCTGCAGAATTCTGTGGCGTTATGGTGGCCAAGGCTTTTCCCCTCGTCACAGAGCTGCACGTCAGTTATATGGGCAAAGAGACCAGCGACGTCGTCGACATGATCTGCGCATTCCCGTTGCTTCAGCGGCTCCGCACCAGAAGCTCATACCAACGCCATCTCGCTCTTCCCCTCTCTCTTCCGATGCCGCCTCCCAAACTACACAGTATCGACGTATGCCGATCCACTGTGCGGCCCATCTTGTCCTGGCTACAGGCATCTGACCACCTGCGACACATCGATTCCCTCCTGTATTCAAAGAAGGTGGACGCCGCCGATGTACCTCTTGTGCAAGCATCGCTGCAACAGCTTGGAACTTCTCTGCGTCATCTGCACATCATGCCGAGTTGGTACGAAGATGGCGGTAAGCTGGTATCCCGTCGGACGTAGCGCCCTCCTCACTCAATTCCAGTCGACCCCCAGGAAGTCTTTGGCTTGTCTAATCTCAAGGGCTTGAACTCCTTGACGATCCACGAGGCCTACGAGGGAAGGGGAGCGCCCAACCCCAAGTTTATGCCCTTCCTTTTCACGCTTGCATCGCCATCGCTTGAAACCCTCTATATTGAACTCGCCGATCGCGAAGAGGACCGGGACTGGGCATCCTTCGACGCCTTTTTTTCAAAAGAAAAATTTCCCCGGCTTCAGAATATCTCCTTCCGCAGTTCTTACGCAGATGGTAAACAGATGCCGGGGCGCCTTCCGCTTCTCACCGGCTCCGGTATCGTTAAGGTCTGATTAAATATTCGAAAGGCATAACAAAGGAGATCACTTTATTTCAGAAAAAATAAAAGAAGCCATGATTTGTGAACCGTCTACTTGTTGTGAGCCCGCATTGCATCTATTCCGCCGTGGGACCTCGGTCTCCTTCAAATTGCCGGTGAAACTGCTCTCTACTTTGTCCGCCGGTGGGAAGTTTTGTATCAAGCCTTGATAATACAGTCTGGTGTCGCCTCACCGTCTTCTTGTCTTCTTGAGACACAGCCGCTCTACTGTCAACGCAAAATGGGTGTACAAGAGTCTAATAAGGCCGCAGAGCCCAGGACCAGCTCGATTCTTCTCCGCACTCCATCCATCCCGCCACTCGCTGTCGCGGCCAATAGATTGCACATCGAGCTAGAGGATGGCCGCAAATTATTAGATGCGACTGGAGGCGGTGCGGTGTCGTGCATTGGAGGCGGACATCCCACAGTTTGCCAGGCGCTGAAGGACCAAGTAGATCGCTTGTGCTGCAAGTACTCTCGTGTTCTTCTCAATAGCCTCTTATTTGGGGCCAGTTGTTAACAGCATGCAGCTCACCAACCAACCGGCTGAGGAGCTCGCGAAACTTCTGACGGAAAGTTCCAGTGGTGCGTTTGAGGTTTGCGGCCTCTTCTCCGGCGGTTCGTGCATTCGACATTCGTGCTCTATCCGCGGTGACCGTGGCGACTCTGCGGTACTCAGGCTCTGAAGCGATGGAGGGTGTCGTCAAGCTAGCCTGCCAAGTGTGTACTTCTCCCTTTACTTGACTGCTACCCTGCTAACACGCACAGTATTTCCAAGAAATTGACCAGCCGCAGCGCAGCAACTTCATTGCGCGCGAGCTCTCTTGCCATGGCAATACCCTCTCCACCCTCTCGCTTGCGTACCACCCCAGACACCGGGGACCCTTCGTGACACTCCTCGACTATGCGCACTTTCACCACGTCTCTCCCGCGTACGCGAAACGCTTCCAGCGCGCGGAGGAGTCCGAGGAGCAGTACGTCGAGCGCCTGCGCGCAGAGCTCGAGGCTAAGTTCATCGCCCTCGGCCCTGACACCGTCATTGGATGTGAGTGAGATCCCTCTTTACAGTGCCCCGCGGCTGACCGTATGTAGTCGTGGCAGAGACTGTCGTCGGCGCCACGACCGGCGTGGTACCTGCGCCCCAAGGCTACTTCAAAACGATGCACTCCGTGTGTCAGAAATACGGGGCACTATTTATTCTCGACGAGGTGTGTGAAGCGTTCGCGCTTCTGACGCGCATACTAGACTCACACCGCCTAACAGGTCATGAGCGGAATGGGCCGTACGTTGACGCTGGGTAAAACCATTTCTTGTTAAATGAGATGATTGGCAGGAATGGGCACTCTGCATGCCTGGCAGTCCTTCGGCGACGGCGTGGCAGTGAGCCTACTGCAAACACTCGGCCTCAATATCCCCTCATTCTGCTTCGTAGCCCGACCTTCAGGCGGTCGCGAAGGGCCTCGGCGGAGGGTAAGCCTCTCTCTTTGCCGAGGACCCAGCATTGACGCGCCTCCAGATATGCAGCTATCGGCGCTGTACTCGTCTCAAAACGCGTTGCGGACGGCATCAGAGACGTATCAGGCATCTGGAAACACGGACATACTTATCAGGCACGTTGTCTCGCTCGCTATCCATGTCCATGTCGCCCTTGTAAACGTCGCTGCAGGCCAACCCGCTCTCCTGTGCCGCCGCCCTCGCGGTCCAAAAGGTCATCATCGCCGAAAACCTGCTGGAGAACTGCCGTGTCCAGAGCGCGTATTTAGGTCGGTGGTCCATCCGGTCCATTTCCGCCCGCCTTCTGCACTCTGACGTTCCGCGCTCCCAGAAAAACTCCTCAAAGCGCGCCTGCAGGGCCCCAACGCGCCCTCCGCGCCGTTCACATTCGACATCCGCGGCGGCGGCTTGTTCTGGGGCATCGAGTTCGACTTCGACTGTGCGCAGGCGGCGGTGCTGGACTTCCGCGGGCAGCAGTTCGCAATGCTGGTGCAGGCGCATGCGCAGGCGAGTGGATTGGTCATCATGGCCATCACAGGCGGCGCGAACCTGCAGGGTACGAAGGGGGACGTTATTCTGCTCGCGCCGGCGTACAATGTCACCGCGGAGGAGGTGGAGAAGATCGTAGGGATGTTTGGTAATTCCGTGGATGCTGTATTGAAGGCGCACCAGGTGTAGAAATGGTGCTCGTGAATAATGTTATATCGGAAGTGTCCGAGACCGGAGGTGGCTAAGTGGCATAAAATGGCATGCATTGGACACTCTGTTTTTTACATGTAAAATCCGTAGAACGCCGCACGGGTGAAGGAGCGGAGTAGAATAACGTTACAAGTACCTGAAATATCTCTTTTGATTGGCATCTCTCATGCAGTCATCCTCTTCCTCAGAACCGTCATGATGAATTCGCTTGAAGCTGGAAGAGCCCCAGGACATTGAATTTAATTCACTGACCTACTGTATACGGTAAATTTGACTCTCAGTTTCACCGCTCCCTCTCTCTCAACTCGCTCCAGCGGCGATTTGAAAGTGCATCTCTCCTCCCGGTTCTTCGTAGATTGGTAGAATGCCCATACTTCAAGCTCTATGAATTTTTATTGACTTAAAATCTAGGAACATGCATATGGACTCCCCCTTCAAAGACATCCTCAATACCAACGTCGTTCCCTCAGACGCGGAATGTCAGAGCATCCGGGATCTGCTGAGCGGTCCGCGCAGGCAATGCGCAGACCTCACTGAACAGATTGCCCAAATGCAGACATCTCTTGACGATCTCATCCGTGATCGAGACGAACTACAAAGCTTCATAGACGCCCATCTGGCACTCGTATCCCCCGCTCGCAAGCTGCCCGACGACGTCGTTCGCGAGATATTCGTCGCCGCGCTTCCGGCGCGCAACTGTGTTATGAGCGCCACAGAACCTCCTCTTTTGCTGTGCAACATATGCCAGGCATGGAGAGCACTGGCACTTTCAACACCACAACTGTGGACGTCTCTCCACATCGCGGTCCCTTCCAGATCGCGAGTGGAACAAATGACCAGCATGGTCGATGCCTGGCTCTCTCGGTCAGGCGTCCTCCCGCTTTCGCTTTCCGTCTTTGTATCCCGCAGCGCGGAGCCCGACACTGATGTGTCGCTGCTACTCGAGGCACTCATCCGCTTCTCGGCGCGCTGGAAAGAAATTCACTTCACGCTCCCATCCCTTCAATGCTTTGAACCTCTTTCGAAAGTGTCCCCAGAGCACGTTTCCATGCTGGAGAGTGTGGGTATCAAAGGGGGCCACCTTCTATTTGAAGGGTTGGGCTCAGTGTTCGCATTTTTGGGAGCTCCAAACCTTCGCAGTGCCTCTTTCAGTCCGCAACTATCACATGTTTATATGTTCCTCCCTTCAAGTTGGGGACGTCTACGCCATCTCAATGTTTCCAGCGAGCCAGGATCATACATATCGCCGCTCACCGCGCTTCAAATGCTGCCTCAATGTGTTCGGCTTGAATCATGCGTCTTAGCAATTTGGTCCACCGGGGAAACTCTTCCGGAAGCACTGTGCCGCATGGAACATATGCAACATTTGTGTGTAACAGCTGCTGGGACCAGCGACGGCTTGTTCAATTTTTTCGGGAAATTGGACCTTCCGAGCCTCCGCATTTTGGAATACTCCGCTCAAGGGGGTATTCGCTTGGCTTTCTTGCCCATGCTTTCCTCCGCTCACTTCGTGGAATCTCTCACAATACTTTCCGCACCTTTGATCACCGATCTAGTTGCAGCCCTTCGATTAATGCCGATGCTTAAGGAACTCAGTCTAGCGGCGACACCTCCGCTGTCGCTAGGTAGTGTTCATGATGAACTAGTCACTGCGCTCACCCCAGGGGCGGATGCCGACGACCCCGTTGTATCTCCCCTGCTGCAACGCATAATTATGAAGAACGTCCGGGTTCTTTCCGACGGCGCACTCTTGAATTTCATCCAAGCCAGGACAGGTCCGCATCTCCGCGATATTGTACATCTAGCCGCGGTTCACGTGCACTTCCTTCGCCCGATGGAGGTCGATATCCTTTCCCCGCTCCGAGCACTCCTTGCCACGGGCCTGGAAGTGACATTGGATTACCAACATACTCCAAGGCCATTGTATTCGCCTTTTGAGGGTGCGGAGCTTCATAACGCAGATTTCGCGCATGTGTAGACTGGCCAATGGTAGTCTGCGGTCGTCTCAAAAATCATTTACTCTGTAGTTTGCATGGATCTGTTAACCTAGCTTGTATTACACAATCAGTTGCGCGAGAGGTACGGTTATGCCTCTTCTCTTTCCATTTTTTCTGTTTTACTGAAATAATGCTTTCATGAATTTCGACTCGTGCGCATTTCACAATAGACAGACCACTCAGTTTGCGATACAGGTTTCGTCATCAAAGTTGGGCGCAGGAGATGAAATACGTAGAATCGTACACTTGATTTGCTCCTCATACTTTGGATCTTTGGACTGGACTTGGGACAGCAAGAGTGGTGAGTTCCTAATGCGGAATTTTATCCCACGTGGTGCTTGTTCCAACTTCAACCAGCCACGACGCGCCGTGGCCCGCAGGACCACTGACCTCCTCTCGTTGACGTCACACTGATCAACCTCTGGGCAAACTTGAAAGTCCGATCGCGCATTGGACCAGTTTGCCTTGACTTCGTCTCGCTTTCGGGGTCTCGACTCTCCTTCAGCTCGTTCATAACTCTCGACTCTTTTGCCCCGCTTCTTGCTTCGCTAGCCCATACTCACCCGTCCAATTCAGTTATGCAGTTCTCGCTCCGCTTTCGAAGGGCCTCAAGCTGACCACTGATACACCCTGACCGTCTGAAGCAGGGCAAGCGATCCACACAAGATGAAATGCAATTCCATCACTAAAGACGACCAACTAAAGACGACTATTATGTATATATGAAGCGAAATCTGGGATGAATATACTCAGGACAAGACAAAAACGAGAATTTGACCAAGCAGTAGCCCCATAACGAGCACTTTCCCACTGGCGCTTCTTCTCGGGATGGAGTCGGACTTCTGTGAAGGCGATGCTGACACCGCTGACGGCTCTTGTGCTGTCGGTGATGCCCCTCCCGGCCTTGGGTTTCCCCCTCCCGACGCCGTCGTGTTTGAGCTTCCTCCTGACCCTCCCGACGCGTTTGACCCACCAGGTACTTGTCCTGAAGTGTCTGATCCACCTGGAGTTCCCGGAGTTCCCGGAGTTCCCGCCTGTCCTGAAGTTACCTGTCCTGAAGTTCCTCCTGACACTTGCCCTTGTGTGTTTGTCCCAGAAGAGCTACGCCCGGCACACCGTGTCGACACACCGCCTCCCCCTGCGGTCTGTGTAACACACTGGGCCCACGCGCCATCATCTCCCTGGAACGAGCAGCCTGGAATCGTCCCGTCTTGGGCCGGGAGGCGCACACCGTTGAGCTGGGCACAACACTGCGCCGAGGCTGGTTCGCTTGACGCAAAACAACCTAAGCGCACCCAGGTCAGACAGACCTAAATTTTAGGAGATCACTTACTGGC
This sequence comes from Mycena rebaudengoi, assembly GCA_029282285.1. Lineage (NCBI taxonomy): Eukaryota > Fungi > Basidiomycota > Agaricomycetes > Agaricales > Mycenaceae > Mycena > Mycena rebaudengoi. The sequence goes on along the minus strand of JARJCX010000148.1, from coordinate 277,534 downwards.
TGGGCCCAGCACGCCGGTCCCTCCCGAAACACCTCCTGGGTTTCCTGGGTCGGTGTTTCCTGAGTCTACTTGTCCTGTGTTTCCTGAGTCTATTTGGCCCGTTCCACCTGGCGCTCCATTCGGCACACCGACCGGAACTCCGTTCACGGTATTGGTGCCGGTGCATACCGTCGATGAGCCCGCCCCTGTAGCTTGCTGAATACACGGGGCCCATGAGTTCGTATCTCCTTGGATGAAACAGCCCAGCTGGTTGTTTTGAGAAGGGGGGACGATTACGCCATTGAACTGGGCACAGCAGTTTGTGGTGGCTGCTTCACTGCTCGAAATACATGCTAGAATGCAACCATGTCAGACGGATAAAAGTTAATTGTGGAAATCACTTACTCGACGCCGAGTCGGCTCTTGCCAAAAGGGATCCTGTCCGTGCTCCAATATACATTTTCCAGCTGTTTTGGAGGAATAAAAAAAATGAAGGAGAGTCTGTTGAATAGAAATGAGGTCTGTCCTGGTTAATCGTAATGTCTATATCTCACTTGGGAATAAGGAAGAAGTGGGGAGGAGGGGCTTGCCGTCGAATTGAGCCCTCTCATTCTCGCTTTTATGTCGGTTGCGCTTGGCAAATAGCCCACACTGACAAGGCTGATCATGATAAGATCACCGAGCGTCGACAACGCGCCAAGGGAGTCGGGAGGCGAGTTACTCAATGATATTTCGAGCGGGCTTGGAAACACTCTGAATCATAATATGTATGTCTGTAATGGTATCAAAAGATGATAGATATAATATCCAGGAATTGTCCAGGAATAGTCAGTGTTCATCCTAAAAATATATATGCCACGAACGTCCATGAAAACAAGAGCACTCGGACGAAAAAAGAACATAATCATACTGTGATGCCAGAAAAATGCACAATTACTCTTCCTCCCCCTCGTCCTCCTCCTGGATAGGTTGCCGAAACGAGGGACCCGGCTCGCCCCGCAGGGAGCTGTCTCCGCCCAGACGTCGCAGACTCGTAGAGAGACCCGTTATCTGGCGGAAGCGGCGACGCGCGGTCAGACGGTGAATGCCCTGCTTTAGTCTGCCGTACACCTGCACCGTTACCGCCAGATGAGCCGCTGGCGGAACCAGAACCACCCGTCCGATTCGAAACACGCTTGTTCGGCCGATGTCCTCTCGGAGCCGGGGAAAGCGTCACCGTCTCAACAGGGCGCGACTGTGCGGATGACCCCGATATGGAGGTGGCCATCTGGCCGAGCCCGCCAGCAAATGCAGGCGCATCGTCGTCCTCGTCCACCCAATCGCTCTCATCTCCACCCGCTATCCCCACTGCGCCGAACCCAGGCTGGAGCCCGAGCCCAGCCCCGTGCCGTCCGCCGCTCGACGAGAAGACGTCCCGCAATGCCGTCACGTCCGAGACGGGTGACATCGCGAGCACTTCGATGGGGACATGCGTCGTGCGAGATTGCCAGCCAGGCGGCTCCAGCCCCCACGATTTCTTCCAGCTCGAGCGCCCCATGGAGCCGTTGAAACTGGGCGACATGAAGGGACCACTTCGTTTCTGAGCAATGAAGGTGGTGCTCGTCGTCGTCGTGGTGTATCCCCGCCGCGATCCCTCGCGTGAGGACGGCCGCGAACTTGTCTTGAAAGGGGATCCTGTGCGGAAGGCTTCCACGTCAGAAGAGGACCGCTGCAGGTGCGGCTGCTCGTAGAACGACGTCGGCCGTGACGACGGGGGGGAATGCGTCGAGGACGCTCCAGAGTTTGATCGTGCATGGGGAGGTCTCGTGGGTGCCGTTGTGGTCGTGGTCGTCTGAGTATGTCTCACCACGCGCGTCGACGATCCACTCCCAGTGCGACGGTGGTACTTCTGGTTCGGAGAAGTCGTCCGGAAGTTTGTAGATCCGGTCGAGCTCGCCGAGGGGGACTTTCGGTGTTGCCGTTGGGAGAAACTGCGGATAGACGAAGGCCGAGACGAGTATTCGCCTCGCTCCGAATTAGGTGTATGGGCTCCGAATGAGCGACGGCCCGGAATTTGGGGTGAATCTAGCACAATCATCTGCACAGAAGTAATGGAAGACCTTCTTGAGTTTACGCTACTAGAGCGGCGAGATGAAACTGATGGCCGCTGACGATGCGTTTTCGAATATTTGCCACTAGCGGACCCACTTGTGCGTCGCTTCACTGATGTGGAGCTGTAGGGTTGCGGTGCGGAGCTCCCGCGGTTGAATGCTGGATGCGTCGCGCTTGCGGGAGAAGAAGCAGAAGGCCCGGCAGCAGCCGTCGAAGTCTGCTTTCGTTTCCCTTTCCTGTCCTCATTGAACCATAACCGGAATGCCGTCAACAAGTTAGCGCGATTCCGCTGTGAGCCGCCCGCACGCTTCTCCGTCGAAGGTACAGGCTCATCCACAAAGTTGGGCGTCGACATCGATGCACGAACGTCGACCCCAGGCGAGTTCGCCGGCGTCGGCGCAGCGTTGAGGTTATGCGGGAGGGAGTCCCTCGACGCCGTCAACACCCACGGCGACCCCATAACCGGCTGCGGCTGGTGCAAGTCCTCGCTGGGTGGCGGTGTCGATGGCACATTGTAGTCCTTCGACGGTCGCAAGGGCGGCGATTTCGTCAATTTCGACGACCCCGCCGCGCCGAGGCTTCCGTGCGAGCTCCGCGTCTCCTCACCCGCACTCGATTTGCGCTCCACCTCGCGCGACTTCTCCTCTTTGTCTCTGAACGCCTCGGACGACTTCTTGCGAACGAGGCCCGCTGCCTCGAGCGCCGTCGTCGCGCGCTGCATGATACTCACGCTCCCTGAACGCCCCTTACGCCCCTTGCCCTCGCGGTCCTTCACGCTGCTAGCCGGTGTCGATGGGTGGGAACGCGACGACGAATCCCCCGTGCCCGTAATCGTCGATGGTGTAGGCGACAGCATCGGCCGCGAGGGCATCTCACGCGGAGGTGTCACAGGCCGACCGGCGGCAACCGTCGGTGTGGGCGGCACAAATGAGAGCTCCGGCAGCATCCCCATCGCGCCGCGGCGCTCGAGCACCAGGTGCGTGTAAGCGGGATCTGTCTGCACCGCGACTGAAACCTGTGTTCCGTTCGCATGTGGCGTCGCTGGCTGATGCTCAAGCACCTCTTGTTCGGTCATATACCCGTCCTTTTGTGTCCCGGTAAACTCGACGGGAGCCGAAACAGGGCTGGTAATTGACTCGATCTGATTCTCGAGGTTACGCTTCTCCGCGCTGCGCTTCAGCATCCACCACATGGCCCCCGCTGCGTCGCACGCATCGCTCAGCACCGAATGCACGATTTGGGCGATATCAAACCCGAGCATACTGAGGGTGTTGAGCAGCTCGCGCTCGAGAGGTGTGGAGAATATTACTGGCGCTGGTGTGCTGAGGAGCGATGCAAAGTTCACCTGGACCTGCGTTGCGCCGCCCGCAGCGGCCGGTACATCTGGACTGAGGATTTCAGTCTCTTCTGTAGCATCTGCGGGGTCAGAAGGGATGGACGAAACAGATCGTCGCTTGGTGCGTGCTGGGGTGCGAACGACGGGCGGCGGAGGACCTTTAGACGAAAGGGACATCGAGGAGAGCGTATGCTGTATTTTTGCGGGAGGGGAGAGCTCGTCTTCCTCGAGGACGGTCTGTGGTGGCGCATTAAGCTTCGTGTGCAACGTCTCTAAATCGATTTTGCGTATAGTGAGTTCGCTGGGCGTGCGGTGGATTGCTGGGCCTTTGTCGTCGAGCTTGAACTCAGGTTCGTCAGGGGTCGTGGGGGCAGATGAAAAGACGTCAGATGTAAAGAGGTTGGACGTGTCGGAGGTTTCGGACTCTGTGGTGTCGGCTCGGAGGAGGGGGGCGGGCGACCCGGTAAACCAGGCATGTTCCAGAATCTGGGAGATTGTGGGGCGTTTAGTGGGGTCCTGCTGCAGAATGTTCTGTAGCAGGTCGCGGGATTCTGTCAACCGTATTAGTGATGTATCACGACGATGAGAATATAGTGCACCAATTGACAGCCATTGGGGGTCTTCAAACTCGCCCTTGACTATCTTGTCACGCATGATATCTTCATCGTCATCGTCGAATGGTAGGGTGCCTGTCAGCAAGCAGTACAAGATGATGCCGAGGGACCATATGTCGACCTCTGAGAGGATATTAGCAAGTAAATTGGGGATGCCTGCGTTGTGCTTGCCTGGCCCGAGGTATTTACGCCCCTGCAGCATCTCCGGGGCCGCATAGCCAGTTGTGCCGCAGAAGGTCTCCATGAGCATGCCGCGCTCAAACTCGCGCGTGAAGCCAAAGTCGCCGAGCTTGACGCGACACCGCTCGTCCAACAGCACGTTCTCCAGCTTAAGGTCACGGTGGACGATGCCTTTGCCGTGCAGATACGCAACAGCAAGACAGAGCTGGCCAAAGATGATCTTGGTCTCGTCCTCGGCCAAGCGGCCCTTCTCGACAAGGTAGTCAAACAACTCTCCGCCGCAGCAGAGCTCTGTGACGATCCAAATGGACGACTCGGTCGCGATGACCTCGTACATCTGGGTTACATGCGGGTGGTGCAGTTGGCGGTGATGGTGGATTTCGCGGGTCAACGACGCCGACATGGCCTTTGGAATCTGTTTGATGGCCACGCGCACCGATGTCAAACGATGGGTGCCCATGCGAACCTTGCCGTATGCACCTGCAGTGAGATTAGAGGCGGCCGGATGCTCGGGAAGAACACCTACCCTCGCCGATGACCTTTCCTAGGGTGTAGTTGCCCACGACGCGGATTTTGTTCGACGAGAGCTCCTTCCCGAGCTCATTATAAGCGTTGGCGAGCTGCGCCTTTTGGTTCTGAGTTACGGAACCGGAGTGCTTGTGACCGCGTCCCGACGACATAGCGGCATATACAGGTAGAAAACGAAGGTCGTAGGCAATAGCCTTAATTTATGACAGTGCAAAGGGAATTAAGAGGGTGGGGGAGACGAAACAGAGACTTGCAATTTTTGTTGATGGAGCTGGCGTGAGACGTGACTTGTCCAAACGTAACCAATCTCTGTCTCAATCTGTTGCTAGCCCAGTCTCCCTGCTTCAGATATCCAACCTCAAAAATCTCGAACATCCTTTTTGGTTCGGCCTAGTATTCGAATATTGGTGTGGCACGACGATCCTGGCCATACGGGTCCAATAGGCAACAGCCGCACCGCTACCAGGCTGGCAATCCGTATATTAAAACTTACAAGGCACTGTCGCGTTCGTGGCATTGGCAGTTAATTATGAGGTCTTAATGCTTGGAGACACGAATGACGTTCTTGCTCTATTCTTGTGGCACTTGCCTACGGAAAATCACTACCAACTCCGTTTGGGATAGAGTCTGGTTGTTATTAGTACCCATCAGTGAGCCCACTCGTACGCTTTAGACCAGACCCATTTGAGGCTAAAATTTCAAAATGTTCGAGGGAAGTTCCATAGGTCCGAAAATATAAGCGGATTCCAAGCCTAAGGCGCAAAATTGCGACTTCCAGGTCCTCGGAGGCGAGGTCCAAAGATAGCGGAGGTTTCGTGATACTTGAAGATATTTTGGGCAAATTTTCTGGAGAGTAAAGACTTTTTCCTGAGAAGACAATCAGACGCCAGGATTTTCGGCCGATTTCTCGTTGGATTTTCCATGGGGGGCCAAAAAGCCCTGAAATCATCCTCGTCCGTTAACGGACGCCGCCCAAAAAATCACCGAACAAATGGCTGTTTTGAGGGCCATTTTTCTCGATTCTCGCGACCGAGGAGTTTCCCAGGGCTTACCCTCACTCGAGAACAGCCTGAAGATTTTTTGCGGCAATTAAAGGTTCTCCCATGTGCGAGAGCCACCTTTAGGACTCAAGCTCACCAAGAAGTAGCATCTTGAAGGAGATTCTGGAGACCCACGAAGACTGATCCAACCCATGGTAGCGAGGTTTCTTCTCCGAGCTGCAGGTCATTTTGGAACATCTGCTGCGTACTTTTGAGCCACCTTCCGACCGCCGCCCGGATTCCGTTGCGATGGATTTACGAGATAGCTGCTGCGAATCGGGCTAATCGAGACACCTCGCGCTAGCCATGCACCATAAATACTGCCTCACCCCTACTCGCTGTTCAATGCTTCATGCCTTCCCATCTCGATTTTTTTCTTGTCATCTGCGCGTTGGGCTTTCTGCTGACTCGGAGATTCGGCCACAGAGAACGAGGGCTGCCGCCGGGTAAGCGGGATTCTCTTGCATACCGAATATTCGACGTGACGTGTCCACGCAGGACCGCCTACGCTCCCATTCATCGGCAACCTCCATCAGCTGCGCAAAGCCGGCAGTAAAGAGATGCATCTCAAGTGCGGGCCGAACCGTATCCACATTTATTTCATGTCCAATGTCACGCTAGGCTTGCGGAATGGTCGAGGCAATATGGCGATATCGTTTCCGTTAGTCCCCTTAGTATACATACCGCACGATCTCACCATCCAACAGATCAAAGTCGGTTCTTCCACAACGGTTGTTCTTTCGAGCGCTACCGCTATCAAAGAAGTCGTCGATAAACAGGGCTGGGCAGGAAGCTCGCGGCCGCCAAATTATTTAGCTGGTAGAGCAGCGGGCGGGTATCACATCTTATTCGCTCCCTCCGGTACGTATACGTTTATTCACGAGGGTTCACTTTTGAGCGTGCCAAATTGACTTGCGCCAGCGCGGATTGACTTGTATTGACTTGTGCGTGGATTTTGGTGCGCAAGTCAATTTGTCGCACGCACACGTCAATTTGTCGGCTTGGCACGCACGTATGTCGAGTGTGAGCTTGGACACATTCTGGTCAACGTGCCGCTGAACTAACATGCTAATACCAAGCACATAGTATTGAATACCCCCCCTGCTGAGATGCGCTATGTACCGACCACAATGTGTCGACTTATGCCAACACTTCCGCCAACAACAGCATTGCCGAGGCAATTTTACTGTGTAGCCTTATTCGATCGTTGACTTGTGGATGTAACTCCATTTATATAGATATACGCCTCCATTTTGTTGAGCTGGTGAGGTTATCAGCTCTAGGGGCGGGACATAGCGCAGGTTTTATAATTATCCCAGTATATATTGACTTGGCACAGTTATTTTTTATTAATGTCGTTCCAGAATTTGCTCCCATATTCTTTAATAAGGTCTACCAAGAGATTGAGTTCAAATTGTATCATAAATTTAGCCTCCAGAACATATTTGAAGTTCACTCAGGTTAGGTGCGCAAGTCAATTTGTCGCCTCGCACGTGACCCACGCACAAATGTCGCCGTTAACTTGGGTGCTTTTCTGTTCTCTGATGTATATTAATATGTGTTCTAAAGCATTATCAGTGTCATTCAGCCATGTTATGGTGGTTCCGGACGGTCCCCTTTGCCTTAAAAGTCATTCATTCAAAATGCACACTTCCATCCTTGGTTCAGCCTGAGTTAAGTAACTTGCATCGCCTACCACCTCGCAGTATACAACATGACTACATGGCACTTGTTGTCGCCTAGGAATATATATAAATATGCGCTAAATTTAGGCCCCTCCGCGCAAGCCAACCAGACGATGTTGAAGTTCTGCCCATAATTTACTCAAACTGAATTGCTGAGCGAGTGGCCACCGTAATTATGCTTAGTGAAGAGAAAATAAGGTAGGTAGCGATGGGCCATAATAAAGTCTTCGCAGGGAAGGGCAAAATTGGATCAACGATGAGCGCGATATTGATGGGATCGCGGCGAGGATTGATCATGAACCGTGGCGGCATTGGCCTCGGCAACGTTGAGAGCTCATCATCCGAGCTGGAGACACAAGTAAAGTTTGTGACATGTGAGCGGAATTGGGATTTGAAAAGTCGAGAGGTTCTCAACGCCGTCACCAACGACGAGCAGAGCACACTGATGGCATCAAAGCTTCGACAACCGTGGGTAGAGGTTCCTACATGACGCAGGGACCAAGGGTATTATATTTATGGCTAATGAGGGACACTTTACATTGGTGGCAGAAGTGAGTGTAAGCGAGTCCATGCACAAGTCAATCCACGCACAAGTTAACGCAAGTCAACACACCAAAATTCAAACTCCGCTTGGTGGGCAAGTCAATTTGCCAAGTCAATCGGTTACGCCTCGTTTATTCACCCCGACTGCGGATTTCATCACCACGACGCCAGATCCTCGCCTGCATAGCCTGAAAAATGTTCTCTCCCGATTCTTTGCCCCGCATAATTATTTAAAGCATGTGCCCATCCAGACGGCTGAAAGTGTTCAGTTACTGCATGATTTAATGAATCACCCGACGGTCGGTCCCAATTTCGGTCATCGCATTGCATTGGTCTCAATCGTACCAGGAATTCGTCGACTCTATTCTGCGATATACCCACTCCATTGCAATGGTGACGCAGTATCTTTGAGAGGTTTGTATTGGCGCTAAGATATGAATACTGTAGATCACAGTGTATGGCCAACGAGTCCCCTCCTTCTCCTCACTTCGAATGCAAAGATTTTACAAAGTGCGCGTTGTTGTTGCCTTACAGCACCCACCCTGATGCAAACAAATCAAGGCGCTCCGCCAATTTCTGGACATCTCTGTTCAAGGGAACTATCCGCCGATAGACGCGCTGCCCTTCCTCAAGTATCTCCCCGAGCACTGGGCACCGTGGCTTGCCGCCTGCCGCCGCAGCAAATCCGACATGGCCGCTCTCCACGCCGAGTTTTCCAGAGCTGCTGAAAAATGTTTCGTCTCAGCGGACCAGGAGGACAACCACAGCTTCATGAACCACATATTGCAGATGGGATTGGCGCAGGAGGAATATGATACGTTCTCGTTCGTCATTTCTGCGCGCCTTTTACATACCATATTTAGAACGCCACTACCCAGATACGTCGGCTTCACACTCGTCGAGGCCGGATCACACCCCAGCGCAGCGTTCGTTCTTTCCCTCGTTCTTGTGCTGGCGTCGTACCCAGAATACCAGGAACGCGCGAGGGAGGAGATCTATTCGGTCGTCGGGACGGGACGGCTCCCTGAGCTAGACGACTTCAAAAAAATGCCCTTTGTCGACGCTTTGATCAAGGAGATCATGCGCATGCGCCCCGAATTTCCTATGGGCACTCCGCACTTTACGACGCAGGATCTACATGCAAGCTCCTATTTAGTTCTCATCTTACCGTGGGTTTACCGACGCCATGCAGTATAAAGACTACACTCTGAAGAAGAACACGACGCTCATTCTGAACATCTGTGAGCTGCTAGTCTGAATCGTTATTCCTGAGTCCATCAGTAATGTTCACGTCTGCCTCACAGACGCATTGTACCATGATCCAAACGTGTTCGAGAACCCGGAGGAATTCAACCCCGATCGCTTCATAGCCTCGGAATACGGCACCCGTCCCGGAATGGACACGGACTTTCGCGACAATTTCCTGTTTGGTGGCGGTCGGGTGCGCTGGATCTTATTTTTTGTCCAGCCCATGGACTCACTAGCCGTCCATGACTGTAGCGGATCTGCCCAGGCCAAGTCGTCGCACAGGTCCTGATGCAGCTCACCGCCATGCGGCTCATCTGGGCGTTTCAATTCGGGTCCCCCGTAGATGCGGAAACGGGCGTGGCTATTCCGCCGGGACTCGATTTCTACGGGCATGTAAGTCGATCTCCTTTTTTTTGAGTGTGACCTTGGAACTTTGTTTTTGAATAGGAATTCGTGGTGATGCCCCGGCCGTTCAAGTGTACTATTCAGCAGCGCAGCGGCGAGCACCGTGATGTGATTTTTCAGGCATTCGAGGATGCCAAGTCGGTTCTAAGGCGGTATGAGGACAAGCTGTGATGTTGAACATTGGATGCATTAATCTTGTATTCATCTTCAACTCCCTCCAACTGGTTTCAGTGGCAGAAAAATACAATATCATGCAAGGATCTCTGCATAAAGTTCTGGTGCCAATAACATTTCATCCTGCGACAAAGTAAATTTGAATTTGTGCAGAACCAGGCATAAATATGACGCGAACATAACGTTAAAGGTTACCCACTTTTAACAATTTCAACAGCATGCATGATCAACCACGCAGTTTACGGTAAAAAAAAATGCTCCCGTTGAAAATCAAATAGAAAAAAAAGTGCTACAGGTATCACGGGCGCGGATGAACCATTGGGCGTAGCTCGCAAAAATCGAGCGTCAAATTACCTATACGAGCCGACACTGGCACGTTTATGATTCCTCACCGACATGTTATTCGATGACTGCGCCAAGACTGTGCGCGTCATTGAAGCCTTGATTGCCTTATTGGCTAGAAATAATGGCTACGCACATAAATAGATTTGATCTCGGGGACGCGATTCGAAACCTCAGTCGACGTCATATGCAGGGCCTAATCGAGTTGTGAAGGTCCGAAGGAGGTGACAACGACGTGCGGCCATGAAAATTCTCCGAAAAAAAGAAAAGAAAAATTTGAAGAGGATATGGGAGCATCCTAGAAAAAAAAACATGAAGGCTCTAGGTGAGCTGGACTACATTCCCTGTAGTTATCTCCCTTCAATTTCGTGTGAAACAGCACTTGGTCGATCTTCTCCGCATTTGGCAACTCGGTCGTCGGGCCGAGTTGCCGGAAGTTGATTACACCGTCTCACCACGACCGCCAAGACGGCAATTTAATCCTCTGCTGCCTTTTTCTTGCGCCCTGGGCCCGAATTCTCTTTCTCTTCCTCCATCACCACCGTCTCGTCCCTCCCAATGAACTTTTTCAAGACAAAGCAGCGGACACCCCCAGATCTCGTACGGGGCCTGAGAGACGCAATACCGAGGTTAGAGCATGGGCCGCCGGGTGGAGAGTCTCGGAGAAAGGTAAATTATCCTTTTATCTTGTCGTCGATGCTGCAGGGTCGCTTTGGGGCTTGTCCCTGGCTCCACATTCTAATCCGAGCTCCTGCTAGGCCAACGAGGACATCTCCAAGAATCTGCAGCAGATCAAAGCTATCCTCTACGGCGACGGTGGTGTGTAAAATCGTCTCTCGTCGGAACTCGCTCTTAACGCTGCGGCAGACCCATTACCAGAACTGGTGGCGCAACTGGCCCAGGAGACCTACAGCACCGATCTGCTGCATCACCTCGTCCTCAATATCGCTCGTTTCGAGTTTGAAGCGCGGAAGGACGTCGTGCAGATATTCAATAACCTTCTCCGACGGCAGATAGGCTCCCGGTGGCCAACAGTGGAATACCTTTCTGGGAAGCATGAGGTCATCTTCTCCGCCCTGGCCGGGTATGAGAACGAGGAGGTAGCCCTCAACACGGGCATGATACTCAAGGAGATGCTGCGTCATGAGCAGCTGGGCAAGGTGCTACTGTATTCGGACCAGTAAGTCCCTTCGCCGGAGCATAGGGGATGGGCCTGATCTGACGCCTTATTTACAGGTTTTACAAATTTCCCCATTACATTGAGACGACGACATTCGGCATTTCCTGTGATGCATTTGCAAACCTCAAGGAGACGCTTACGAGGCATAAGCCCATGGTCGCTGAGTATTTAGACAAGAATTACGACCGAGTGAGTCCATTCGGTACCGACCACTTTCCAGCGCTTATCCTCTGTTCCAGTTCTTCTCGTCATTTACGACCTTAATTCTATCCAACAACTATGTGACGAAGCGACAGTCCCTCAAGCTGCTGGGCGAAATTCTACTCGACCGGGCAAATTTCAATGTCATGACCAAGTACATTGCGAACGAGGCGAACCTGAAGATGATGATGAACCTGCTACGGGATAAGAGCAAGAACATCCAGTTTGAGGCGTTCCACGTCTTCAAGGTATGCTGCACTTTTTTTAGTGTGTCGACCTCATCTAAGAACATGCCAGGTATTCGTGGCGAACCCCAAGAAACCTCCGCAGATCGAGACGATACTCCGGAGAAATAAGGACAAGCTCCTGGCGTTCCTCAAGAACTTCCACAACGACAAGGAGGGTGAGTGGCGCTACGTGTATTCTCTACGCTCACGCTAACTGTACCTCCTCCAGACGAACAGTTTAGCGACGAGAAGCAGTTCCTCATCGTCCAGATTCAAGGCCTATGAGGCACGCCTCCTCGCACCCTGCCCGCGCACATGCGCCCAGTCTCCTACCCGCTCGTTCTTGTATCACATACATCCGTTCTCCTCCGCCTACACCTCTTCTCCGCCCAGCATACACTTCCCTGTGCCTGCGCCTCTCGGACATGCACATTCACCCCGCGCTACTCTTTCCTGCGCACCCGCCCCACGCCCGGTCCCACCCCGCTTAATACTTAACTCCGCCCTTCCACCATACCCTGCTCGCGCCTCATTGTCATTCTCCCTGTCCCGGGCCCGCCATACGTCATCCCGCCTGTACATACGTCGTGCACGCTCCTTCTTGATTATTTGTACAACAGCAGCGTCTGTGTCCCTGGGACGCTCGCACGTCTCCTGCATCTACCTCAGTCGTTCAATACTAGCAAGTGCATCTTTCGACCTTGTGCGTGGCGCATGGAGAATCGAAGCTCGTCAGGCGTCAGATTGATTGTTTGACCCATCTCGATGCGGTAGACATATGGAGACAGCGGGAGCCGTGGTTTTTTGAGAAAGATATTCACACCCGGTTTGTGGCGGACAACGGGCATGTCAGAAATAAAATTGAAACCTCGGCAGCAACGTGTGCCTTGCCGATGATGGCGGGTGGCTGTGCACTTGACAAACAAACCAAGTACGACCTCATGACGTAATCTGGCCATCTCAGACTCAAACCTGACTCAACCAGACGCTCGACCACGGTTCTCTGCACCATGCGTTTCTCAGAAATCATCCCGAAGTTCTCCCAGGAACAGGGTTTACCGGAACTGGCTGCGCAATTAACTTTTTGACACGGTTTGAACTTTTTTGGGACAAAAAGCTGTTGAGGCGGCAACCACAATATTCGGAACCAATCGATTATCCTGATCCGTTCGTCGCAATTACTGGGCAAGGTTTCTCTGGCAGCGTCCAGACATCTTGAATTTTTAGGGACCCAGCTACAGAAATCGGCGGGCAATGAGGCACGCGTGCCACTCGAGCTCTTAATACGAGTCATTCTCGCAGAACACCACGTTTTGTTGGCGAAGTGGCGTCTGTGGGGGCATATAAAGGGCATCACGCTGTGGCATGGCCTAGTACCTTCTTTACTGCGACCATGCCTTGGCACAAGGATGCCGACTGGGCTCCTTCCACAAGCCTCCTGCACTTTGGCCTCCACCTCAATCTGGTGCTGTCTTCTATGCGGAGGGAGAATATCATCTTAAACTATGCGTTTGCCGACACCATGGCTCTCTTCCTGCTCGCCAATTCTGCAGGTCGGCCAGATATTACTCCATCTCCTACCGAGCTATCCGAGTCGAGTACGGCCAGGTTCCGACTCGGGGAAACGCCGGTACCGTGTCCTCGATTACTTCTTGCTCCTTCTACCGACGCTCTTGTAGGTCAGAGTATTCCCTTGCCATCTATATCTGGAGAAGAATCCATTCCACGACGTCTTTAGCCCTTTTGTGGCGGCTCTCAACAACATCGGCACATCCGATTCTCGAATGGCAGGCCGCTGGTCTCATACACATCGCACAGAGATCATAGGGGGTGTTGAGATCGCTCTTCCAGAAATGAGCACATACGAGTATCAAAGAGACTCGTTCAGCTCGCGGCACGTTTTCCGCATTCTGTGGCAGACATACGACTACCCGCCACAAGGGAGTATCGAGGAGTATGTTTACCATGCAAACCCCCAGTTCCTTAACATCCATACACACATTCCGATCCTTGCTGGTCGACTTCTTGCATCCACGCAAGCCGAGCAGATCAAGGCTAGGGCCGAGCAACAGGCTACTAGCAGCGATGGACGTCTTGAATTCTTATTAAATTTCTTAAACAGCAACACGAGCAAGGGAAAGGGAAAGGAAACAGCATGAGGCATTGGATTCGGACTGTTTAGACATTGGTCTGGGCTTGATGTATTTTTGTTTCGCGTACCAATTGTATTCCTCAACGACATCGGGAGGTAGGTAATGTAGCACAGGATTGTAGCCATTTGGGGGTGCCATGTTCGTGCCTGGACCACTTCTGCAGTGTTCCCCCTTAAGGCCTTAATTTGAATTTTGAAATCTCTTAGGCTTATGAAGCTATGAAGGCTTAAGGCTTAATTATAAGGGGGTATTTAAGGTCTTAATTTTTTTCTCCACCAGTGCTCTAGCTTCCGTTATATCTAAATTTCACTTCGCTGGGAAGCATGGTTCACCAGATACGGAGAATAATTATTTTGTGTCATACAAATCCCTACTGATTAAAATGGAGATATAAATAATTTGACCTCCATTATGGCCATCTTTCTTGCCTTGTCTACTCGTCTGAGAGCTTTTGGCTGACGCAGTCCGCGGATTGATGACAGGTTGGATTTTGGCGAAGAGACCCTCGCAGGCCACGGAGTTGTCCTAATATGTTATTATTTGAGGGGAGGTAGAAGCACGGATGATTGTACTGACTTTGACCGGAGGAATAAATTTTCAAGCAACGGACATTTGATTCAACCGGATTGATCTCTGATCTCGGCCTAGGCCGACTTGATTAAGGTGTGGAAAATCCTGAGAATTAAGCCTTAGCTTAAGACCTTATTGAGCCTTAACTCAATTAAGGCCTTAAGCCTTAGGGCGAACACCGCACTTCTGTGCAACGATCAGCCAAGTCGAGCCTCGGCTTGAGCCCGGGGCTTGGGCTCCAGATTATATAAGCCCAAGACCGAGCCCTCAGATCTCAGATTGGGCTTCAAGCCCCACGCCCTACTAACAACAATTACTCACTTCATGCGAGGCAACAACCAATTTCAAGTTTGGCCTCCGGAGCTTTCCGAGCCCGTACGGCATTGAATTTGAACCTGGCAAAAATGTTGGATTCTATGAACGTATACCAGCTGAGCCGATTTGCGTCATCTTTGGAGAAGATTTATTGGAGAAGTAATGGGGAACACTGACTTTAGGGCTTGCCACTTGGCTTGGGCCTGTAAATTCGAACCCAAGCCATACGCCCGCTGAAGCCTTGCCTCGGGCTAGTCTCGGCTCCCCAGGGCTTATTAGGCAATGTTGAATCTCAGTTCAGATGTGGCCAGCTCATCAAAATCTATTTGCGCCTAGAAACCGTACACTTCATGTGCAACTCGGCCCAAGGAACCATGTTCAAAATGTGCTAAATTAAATTAGTGGTCCGGCTCACCCCAAAAAAAAATGAACCCCAAACTGGAGTATGGTCGAACCTTGGACCGGACCCAGAAAATTTGGGAGTTCGAAATGCCGCTGATCGAGGCCGCCATCAAATGCGGCCGGGAATAGCCGCCGATAATGCCAGCCACCAATTTACCGCGCGTGCTGTTACAGTTAGTGTGAGGCATTACGAGAACAAACCATGGTATCTACCGTATTCACTGCTCAGGATTCTTGCCTATTATAAATCCCAGGTACACTGTACGGGTAGTGTTTTGAGTGTGCCGAGCGCCCGGCTTCCACTTCGGCACGACGGCATTCGTTGACTCTTGTACATGCTTTCGGCGGAGTTAAATTCATACCCAACTGCTGCATATTTGGTCTAGATAGCAGAGAGAAACACTTTATTTCTGGAGCTCCGAAACGCGTCAAAGTGCACTGAAGTGTGGTGGCTGACAGTGGCTGACTCCAGCCCTCAAATGCCCGTGATCGTTCGAAAATGCCCGCGATCATGCCGCCAATCACCCCAAAATGGAGTTATATATCCGCCGCATGAAGTATATTACTGGACACCGTGGACATCGGTGGACACTGGTGAATGCTGCCATGTGCCGTCAGTTGATGTGGATCGGCCATCACCGCCGTTAACCAGAGGCTGCCGGCGATTTGCGGGCGAACCAAAATCTGCATCTCACGTTCTCCCCATTGGAATCCACTCATTAATTGGCTGGGCTCTCTCCGTTAATGGCTTGAATTAAAAACAATATTGAATTTATTGAAAACCAGTGGATACATAATGGACTTCAGTGAAGGGACAGGCATGACTTCGGTGTAATCCACTGGATTTGGATGGATTCCTCCTTCTCCAATTATTTGATATAGTGGTTTTAACATTTGTCCAAGTATTGGCTGTGTAAGAAGAAGGCAATCCATATTCAATATGTAGCACTTGCAATTGTGTAGCACCATATATTTATCACAAGATGTTTATTGGTCTAGAGACTCTTACTGAATATCAATTTACACTGAAATCTGCTGGTGGAATATTTATTCTGCCGTAAATCACCGAGAACCGCTGGAGATTGGCTGGAGAAGAACAGAATGCAGATCACTGGTAGGTTTTCATAGTGCAACTCGTGCCATTTGGGGGATGGTGTGAGGTACTTGAGCCCACTGGATTTCACCAGAGTGCAGTGGAAAAAAAATATTTTGGAAGATTAGGTCCAACCACATCTAGTCCCAAATGGACTCACACAGGTCCAGTTCAGGTTCCAACGGGTTCGGACCAAATTTGATTTTCCCACGTATGAAGCAGCCTCAAAATTTTCTTAGGGACCTCCAAGGTATGAATAACCAACTTTTTACCACATGGAAAGACTCACCTCTGCCTAGTAAAACGCTCACGGCCATTAATAAAAAACTTGGCTCTCTGATGGTGCTTTGATCTTGCGTGGGGTAAATATTTATTCACAGTCAAGTTCTCGACTCGGAGCTGGAAAGCATCTGAAGCCATGCACAGTGTTTGTAAATTACTTCTGGAGGTAAAATCAGGTGCTCACTGGTAGAAAATCACCATTTAATCAGTGTTGTGCCCAAATTTAGGTGCCAGGTCCAGTTCAGGTTCAAGGGGGTTCGGGAGGGTTCAACACAGCCCCTAATCTTGAGGCATCAGCAAATCGGCCCCTTTCCGTGATGGGGGTTCAGGACCCAGGTTCGCCAGTGGCGTCGGCAACACTAAGTCACAGCGCCGGTTCGTGAATTAAGTGGGCGTTTAAGTTAGCCCCGCTTCTCAGCGTATATAAAACGAAATAAAACGGCCCGAAACTCCATGGAATGTATCTGAGGTATAAACTGTGCCGAGGTTTCTCACATTGGCTCGGCAAATCCCGGACCAATGGGAGAAACCTCGGCGCAGTTTCTACCTCAGTTAAATCAGATATATTCCATGAAGTTTCGGCCCGTTTTATTTGGTTTTGTATACGCTGAGAAGCGGAGCTAACTTAAATACCCTCTTAATTCACGGGCCAGCGCTGTGAGTAGCTCGAATGATGATCTGGTTATATTACCATTGGGGATATATAGGTCCAAATGTCTGAACAACGGTTTAGAACGGTTTACCGGGTATGTAGTAGTGTACGGGTGGTTATTGATCATCCATTGAAAGATTAAAACTTACAAAGGTTGATAAAAGGCCGATTAATCCCACCGGGTCCGGCCGAAGCCGCGGCACCGCCGGCACACATTACAGTCGCGCTTTGGTCGCGCTCAACTATAGTACTTAGACGCTCGAAGCTCCTGAGTTACTTACTCAAAAGCTTCCTTGTTATACGCTAAGCTTTTCGGTCTCAAAACACGTCTCTTCCCCGACCTAGTACGACTCGGACATCCTGGAATTGGTTTTCGACCTTCGCTTGAGCCTTCACTGGCCGTCAAGCTTCAAGCTTCAGGGCACCTACGGACATGATCCTTTTCCTGAAACACTAACGAGAGTTACGACACACAGGATGGCTTAAGATGCGCCCTCAGTGCTTATCACTTGTCATGTTTTTAATAGAATCCGGACCCCATCGGCTATCGCACATAAGACGCGCTATCCAAATTGCAATAGTATGCATTGTCCACCACCTAGTGCAGAAGACGCAGACCTCATGCCGTCTGTCCCACGCCCAGGTGCAGCACAGTGGCTACACCGAGTATTGGCATTGATTCCGAACAACCCATCGCATCCAGCTCAAGTTTCAATCCGCACATACTGTTTATCCCTCTGCCTATCCCTCGGGCCTTCGTTAATCCCCTTCTTGAAACCTGGTGGCTCCAAAAGGAACGCCAAAAATGGCTTACAACGCCTCCTCGCTCGCGAAGTTGGTCTTGGCGGCTTCGCGTTCTCTATCACTCTGGTTGTTGGCAGCGGCTCCTTGATACGGGAATTATGGAGAGCACTCGACGAGATAACTTTCCCAGGCGCCGACGGCGAGGTAAACACAGTCACCGCAGCCGCACTCAAAATTAGAGCATGGATTTCGGTTTTGAAACTATCCTCAGCGCAAAAGACGTTCTTTTCCAACGTGGCGGCTGGGTCTGCGGGTATTCTGCTCCTTAAGAGGGGTCACCGGTCGTCGAATAGACCTAGCAGTACCCCGCCCTCTGAATCGCGGACCCTCGAACTCACATTGCTACTTCTTGTGCGCGCGGTCGACGCCGCCGTGCAGTCGTTTATCGCCAAGCTGTTCGTTGCCGTGCCGGACTCCCTCCCCACGCAGATCACAAAAGCAGAGCGCGACCGCCGCATCAGCTTACGACAGCAGACCCTACGGACGCGGATCGATTCTTTCGTTTTCTGGGCGTGCTGTGCAAGGTCCGTGACCTGTGCTATATTTGTATAAGATTCCCACTTACACGCACCAGAATAGTGTGGTGCTTTTTTTACGAGCCGAAGAGGTACTTTATTATAATCGTGCATATGCTATTGTCGCGTCTAACCACGCCCTTGGTCTATAGACTCCCAAAAGCGTACGTTAGATGGCTTAACGGGGTCGCGAAGTTGGACGTTCGCCTTTTTTCTACCCTTCGTTCCATCCGGGCGGGGGAGTGGTCCTATACAAAAGGCTTAGCATTGCATCACAATCTTCTCAGCGATTATTCCCGCGATCTGGGCCACCCAGCCTCGTGGGGCGACCCCTCCGCGCTCCCCGCATATGGCGGACCTAGAGCCGACCAAGTGTGGAAGCAGCTCGGGCTAACGACGCGGCCGGGCGTAGGCGGGATGCCTTGTCAAATGGTGCACGGCACAGTCAGCGAGGGCCTCGGGCTAGAACACAGCTGTACCGCCAACGCTGGCCTGCGCGGCGCC
Organism: Mycena rebaudengoi; assembly: GCA_029282285.1. Classification (NCBI taxonomy): domain Eukaryota; kingdom Fungi; phylum Basidiomycota; class Agaricomycetes; order Agaricales; family Mycenaceae; genus Mycena; species Mycena rebaudengoi. The sequence continues at coordinate 258,471 of JARJCX010000148.1, read as the reverse complement.
ACGGCTTTATTAGAATCAATGGCTTTATATCTCCCAGTGAGTATCCTCGTCATGTACAACGTATTACCGCTCATTCTTGACCAGGTGCACTTCATCCCTCAAATACTTCGCCGTCCAAAGACACTGCTAGATCCGTGGCGCGTACTAGATACGCTGCTCGGCGCCCTGCGCAGCGCGACGTTCCTCACCGCGTTCATAACATCATTCTGGTATACCTTGTGCCTTACACGGACAGTGGTGCTTGCGCGTCTGTTCCCCTCCATCTCCCACGACTTCTGGGACGGTCCGTACGGTTGTGTGATGGTGGGATCTCTTATCTGTGGGAACAGCATATGGATCGAGAACGGGAGACGTAGAGGGGAGATGGCGTTGTATGTGATGCCGCGTGCCCTGCGAGCATGTCTCCCGGACCGCTGGGTGCGGAGTGGAAATTCCGGCGCGCGGATGGCAGAGCGGTCGGTGTTGCGTTTTTCTTCGCCAGTGATGAGCTAACGGACCATCTAGCCTCACGTTGGTTTTGTCCCTGGCCTCGCTTCTGACGGCTGCGACCCACCAACCCCAAGCGCTCAGAGGTCTCTCCAAGTTTGCACTGCGCTATGTCACCAGTGGCCCAAATGTCGCCTTCTGGAAGGCCAAGGACTCCCTACCCCCGCCAGATCTAGAAGTGAGGGGTACGTCCAAAACAATCGCTCAGGCATGAGATGTAACCGCCCTGCGAAGCCAGAACAAATATTAATAGTCCATGTTTATTAATCGAAATGAACAAAGGACCAAGAAGGTCGAGAATATGAAAACACAACACAAGAAGGTTGTAGTGGAGCGAGTATTGAGACCATGGAGGACTAAGCAGCTAGCATATCGAGACCCTCGGTGTGGTGATATCGACCAGCATGGGTCGTAAGAACTGGACTCGGACGCTGGCAAGACGCGCAACATCCTGTTGAAGAGCCCGTCCTCGCCTGGATAAACTCCGGGAGCACGTTGTCGGAAAGAGTCCGAACTTGCTTCAGGCTTATGAGCTGAAGCTGGGGACATAGCACAGAGCCAGCCGCTGCCACCGTAGTCAGGAGAGTGAATGGTTCAACCCACGAGTGGTTCGTGCGCAAGGCGAAGTTCTCTGAGCATCGGCATCAGTCGCGAGATCGGTATCCGATTCCAACGGTAATGCATGTGGGCCTGGTGAAGAACTTGACAAGGTGGGCAGTGGAAAGCAAGGACATGAAACACAGCCATCATCATCTGCATATTAAGATGGCGAAGATTCGGGGGCACCAGTGTCTCGAGAAAAAATGAATAACCCTTGCCGCTGGGAAGGACCTGGAAATGCAGTTTCTGCATATATTCCAGAATAATTGGTTTTCGGTCATTTCGCTCGGTCCGCGGCGCGTAGACAGTAATGGTAAATGTTCTAAGTCGCGCACATTGCTGGAATTATCGAGGGCAACCGAAGTGAGGATGAGGTCTCCTCTGTTGTCACAAGATGGCGGAGCAGGCTGATAACTGCCAGGACATGCGCTGCGAAGACTCGGAGCGTCTAAAAATGCCGTCCAGGGCTTGGAGGAGAGCTGATCGGCTGGAGGTGCATTGACAGACACATGTTCCAGCATTGGGATCGGGGAATACCTCTGAGAGAAGCGCCAACAAAAGGAAGCATGAGTCGGTCAGGTCTCCAGCGGGAAAAATAGTGGATGAGGGTTTCGAGCAGCCAGGTATTACCGTTTAACTCCTTTGGCAGTAGATTGGAACAAAGGCAACAATGTGGAGGGATGCCCACAGTCGTGGTGTCGCCAGTGCCTGAGCTCTCCATGTCCTACATAGTGCACAGAAGGGGAGGCTGATGATGCAGTTTCGGTCCGATGGAAGTGCTGCCACGAAATCCCGCGAACGACGCCGTCCGAGCGGGGGACATTGCCAGCGCCAGATCGTCTCTCTTACGAGTGAGATCACTGAGAGACCGCTGCATGCGAGCGCTTTCTCGGTGATTTCTGTTGTGCAGGCGGGGGACTTCAAAGAATTGGGAACTCCGCGTCGGCATTGGTGAAGACTCGAGGATATCCTTGAAGGGAGAGTACATGATGCTGGGCTGAAGGGGAAGATGTGAGTACGATCCAGTTCGAGCATTGCATAGTATGTAGTACGTACCGTTTTTAGAGACTCTACATTAATCCAAGTCGGAGGTTGATTGGTCGAAAGTAGAAGAGCTATTGCACCGAATCTTCATGCAGCAGCTGTCTAAATATCGCCGTGCCTGGCATATTCGAAAGAGACCTCATCTAGAGCTCATGCACCGTGGGGCTTGGCCCTCTAAATAAATTATCCTGGCGACAAAATAGCTACAATATACAAGTGATAGTAATTTAAGGGTTCTAGATGCGTCCGTGCACGTATAAAATTTCTCTCTACAGTCTGGGTGTCTGCGCCTTGACTGGCGCATATTTTGCCTGCCGCGTTGAGTGAGATGCTGAACAAAAACTCAAAGAAAACACCCACCATCTCGTTCTCCTTCCTCTCAAAACCGCACTTTTGGTAGAATGCTGCAGAAAAGGCACATAAGCGACCAAGAAAGCACCGGGCGCAAGATAGAGCTCACGAATATTGTCATCACTGCAATTGAGGATGGTTTTGTACGCCCCGCTACTCTCGCTGATGTGGGTGAGGGCCTGGATGATGCGCAGGCCGAGCTTCTTCCCCTGCTGCTGCTTGTCCACGGCGATGTCCTCAATGTGGCCAACACTGCCAAGTCCGCGCAGGAACTTGCGCTCGACAAACAGCGCACCAGCGCCGACGATGCGGTCGGACGCCTTGTTGACGATGACGAGCGAGTAGTACGTTTTGGGTGCCGCGCGCATTGCGTTGAACTGAGCGACCCACGCCGGCTCGCCGAGGTCCGTAGCGACAGTGAGAACCGAAAGGACCGCGAGGTGGCCTCGGGAATGGTCCGTGGATGCAAGGGGGCGAATCTAGGACGATAGCTGGAGAAGGAGTGGAGTAACTCCAAGAGTAGACGTACATGCAAGTCAGGGTGCAGCTGGCTCTTCACTTCCGGAGAAATGAGGTTCGCGGGGAAGAGAAGGTCAAGGTCTGCATCTGGAGTGAGAGGCATCTGGTTTGGAGGTGGTGGTGGAGGAGAACAAGCGGCGCCGCTGTCGGCATTATGTATGAGCGCTGCCAGCACTGCCACACGGTGTTTTCGCCCAGTTTCGGTTTCGTCAACGTTTCTGATTCTCATCACTGCACGCGGCAGTGTTGAAAAAAAAATCACTGCAACCCGTATAAATAGTAATGAATTCGTCTCAAAACGATTTCTAAAGCACAACATTTATTCAAACAATTTACTAAAGCCCAATTAATGCCTACAAAGATTTAACGAAAATGGTCCAAGAAACAATTGTTCGGGTTGCTCGGGCAGCGCAATGTTGGTGTCAAAAAGACAGTGTTACTTCTTACAGTACCCATCCGAATTGGTAATAAAATCGATGCTACCATCCGGCTGGCTCTGTCCCCCACAGTTAATTGCAGTCGAGTCGGTGAGGCAAGATTTGAAGAGCGAGCAGGTGAGCAGAGGGCTTCCGTCCTAGAAACGGTGTGAATAATTTAATCTATTGCGGAGCATGTGCAGCTGAAATCACCTTTCCGTTGACGTCGTGGTAACCTCAGACGAAGTCAGTTTTGTTGTTGAGTTTGTGGGAACTTGGACATACTGTTAAAGAAGACGCAGCCGTCGACGGAATCACACATGGCCGCGCAATCTGGGATGGGATAAGAGTTCGTTCATTTCAACAAGGAATTTGAGATAATACCTTCGACAGTATCGACGAGCCCGAAAGTCTGGAAACTGTCGTCCTGTGACGCACAAGTCAGGTTGGAAAAGGTCTGGCCATATCCTGGAGGGCCAGTCGGTGGCGGCGGGTGGTGCGGGGGCTTGGGACAGTGAAAGCCGTGGTGGAACAACAGTTCAAGAAGATCACAGATCAGCTAGATAAATGTCAGGTCCGCGTAAGATGAGTAGGTGCAAATAATTACCCCCTTCAAGATGCAGGAGATGCCCTGGGGAAGCGGGCCATTTCCAAAGTACCAACCCGGATGGTGGTTGGGCTTCCACGGCGGGATAGGCGAGCCATAATAGTTCTCGGGGGTGAGGCCCAACGCGCTCGTGATCGACGCAGCGGGGAACAGGGTGGCGGCGGATGCGCCATACGAGAACACCGAAAGCGCGGAGAACAGGACGGCGAAGCGCATTTTTTTCTGTGAGTCGAGAGAAAGGAGTGTGAAGTGGGACTGCTGAGAGAGCTGAAGCACACACCATTTGAGAGTATCATCAGTTGATTTATATGTTTGTACGCGCTAGGGGTGGGAATGCTTTAATTTATTATTGGGTTGTGATTGATCAACATGTAGAACTTGAAGACGAAGCAGATGACATATGTCCAGCGTAAGTCCGCAAGCGCAGCCGCCAATGCCTCATCGGTCAAGGGAAGGCCACAGCGCTTGAGCGTTTGTCCCGCGGTTACGGCAAAGAAGATGCTAAGGACTTTCTCTTTGGCGTACGCCGTTCGGCGTACAGTAGTTCATATTTAGGCGATGTCGATCAAGGGGCAGGAACTTGAAGAATTTTTTCGTCGTGATTGACATTAACAGCCCGTACGTTGCTGTCCAAAGTCCGGATCCGCGAATAAAGACTCTGATTATCCATTGATTCTTAGCCAGCGCAGCTTGCAACAGTGCCCGTGAACGATTCCATTCATCCTGCCCACCGCTGGTTAACAGCTCACACTTTCTCAAGGGCCAGGGGCAGGAGTTGGGAGGTTGATCTTCTAAGTCGCTATCGCCTGACTGTGACAGTGCCAATCGTCCGGGGCCGGCCAGTGTTCTCCCTTAAGGCCTTATTAAGGGTGAATTTTTTGTTGAGCCCTTAAGTATTATTAAGGGCACTTAACTTAAGGGTATATTAAGCCCCTAAGCCCATTTTCTTGTCGTAACTCAGCAGCTACGGTAAAGAACGGGGTGTACTATTCAAAATAATCCCCAGACCCCTCAAGTTCTTCGTTGCAATGACACCGTCACCGTCGAGAACCTTACGACTTTTTGGGTGGCTAGTGAGTTCTGAGGCAGTCAAGGTACTAGGCCTGTTTGCAGGGTACCAGTATCGCCTTGGAACTATTTGTAAGGCCCGAACTTCGTCTGGTAGACTCAATTAAATGATGTGATCCGATCATAAGCCTTAATTAAAAGCAAATTCCTCAATTTTGTTAAGCCCTTAAGTTAAGTGCATATTAACCCTTAACTCTCAAGGAGGACACCAGGGGCCGTGGCCCGTGGGGCAAACCCGTCGACGCCTAGAGGCAGATATCTCAATGCGACAGTTCGCCTGCCGAAAGGCTTATTCAGATGCAAGCGTGAAACACCAGATTTCTTGCTCGGGTTCATTTGTTGAAGTTGATGGGAGGGAAGCTAGCTTGTTTGATATTGTTTATTGTTCTTAGCTTGCTGCTGTTTGCCATCGGCTTTCAACCACTATCACCACCATTTTTCTTGTGCCGCAAATGGCTATCTCTCCGGACGAGAAGGACGAGAAGCCATCTATTGCGACTAACTCTCTCGGCCCCGGAGACCAGGTCAAGATCGAAATTCGCACTTCTAAAACGAAAGAACCTAAATGTCACCGTGACCCTGCTGATTCCGAGTCTAAGCCTCAGGCTCCCGGCGACTCTGAAGTGGCAATGCTGAAGGCCTTGCTTTCTCGGAAAACAGATGAGGCTCTCCAAATGGAGTGACAAAGTGGCGGAAAACAAACGGTTGTCGACATATTCGCCATTGTCGGGTTCTTCCTCGCTTTTTACGTCCAACTCCTCCCCTTCTTCATTGACTCGGCGCTTCCCTTTCCATGGCGTTCGGTATGTTTATTCGGCGGCCCTTGCGAGTCGGGAAATTCCCCGTCATCAGCTGCGTTCTCTTCCGCAGATTCCTCTTCAACTTTTACTTTACCCTTACCCATCTGCGACGTCCACGGCCGCTTATTCGGAGACTCCTGAGCTTTGACACCACGGCGTTTCTTGGGTGTCCCTGTCTTCACTTTTTTCGGTTTCGGTTTTGGGTTCTTCTCGTAGAACATGAGGCGTTCGAACCAATCGTTTGGATACCCAACACAGCGAAGAATGGTGAAGGGGATTCTGAGTCGGCCGTCGTGAAGGGCCTGCAGAACGCTCGCCTGCGTGAAACTAATCTTGGCTCCATCCTCCAAATCGTTGTTGGCATCATCGATTGAAGATTTACCCCACTGACCGGTGAGCATCCCGTTTACCCAATTGTCAAGGACGACGGTCGGGAGAAGAGAAACATGATGCGGTGCGATTTCTCCCCATCTGAGAAAGTCGTATACTCCGGATAATCTCATCGCCGACTTCAGACCGCTGGAGGTGAATAGCGATTTTGAAAGTTCAACAACTTGAAATTGAACGGCCGAGTTTTTGCGGGCGAGTCGTGAGCAGAGAAGAATCCCATTCCATGTGTCCCAGGGCCGGTTGGCAGAGCATTATTCCAAGAACGCTTGAAAGTCAGGCTGTATTGATTATGAATTCAATATCAACGGAGCTCCAGCGTGCAACATATAAAGGAGTCTTTGTCTCTCTTCGGCTTTGGCTTTCCAGTGGTGGTTGCATGCCATTTGCCCACCACCGAAAGCCTGCAGCTGGTGAATGATCAATATTGCAAATTTTGAGGGAAAGTTGCACCGACATCGCTAATGATCTTCCTCGAGAAGCCTCTGTTATATTTTCCTCCACAGGAATGGTTGGCCCAAATCAAAGCCATCCACGTTCCATACGTCGACATTACCGTCCTCCGACTTGATCAAGGTGACATATTTGTATTGGTCGGGCTCACCCTCAGTTTTAATTACGACCTCGACCACTTCTTCCTTCACCGCCGGTCAGCCAATGGCTCAGAAGACTGGTGCGGGGCCTGTCGTTTCCGCGTAGAAGTGAGCTCTGGAGAATGTACGTCTCGCGGAGCATTCTCTGAAGTAGGCCCGGTAGGACCGGGAATGACTGTTGGTGGCGGAGGACTCAGACAACGAATATTGGAAGCGGAAAGGGAAGATGATGCGTTCGGTCGCTCTCCTTCATGTTCGTCTCCAGAATCTGTAATCTATACAACCACAGATTATAAGCCCAAATTATGAGGGAGTGGGGAACTAATATAACCATGATGATGTCTCTTAGTGTCACGGGATTATGAACATCGTAGAAGCTCAGCCATTTACAAGAACAAGATTAGCCTCTTCTTTCTTCACGTTGCCACGTCTCAGCCGCGCAACTTCGGCTTCCAGCTTCTCAATCTGGGCTAAGTCGGTGGTCCGTTTCGATTTGGGAACATATGGGCTCCGGGAGAATTGCGAGCCTTCCAAAGCGATCGTCGCCTCGCAAAACCAAGAAAGAGATGAGCGTGGAGCTTTAAACCAGCTGGAATGTAGTTCTCGCCGCTGGAGCTGAATAACGATTTTGAAAGTTCAACAACTTGAACGTCAGTTTTCAACCAGAATCACTTTCAGAATCAATTACATAATTATATGGAATTTTACACCCAAAAGAGCGGTACTACGAGTCCCAACAAGGAAAAAGTGGTCCGAACAAGTACCAAATAGTCTTATGCAGCTTTTTGCCGCAAACGCCCAGAGAGGCGGCACAATGACGGCAATCCTACTACTTCTTGCAGTACCCATCAGAGGCAGTGATGAAGTTGATGCTGCCGTCCGGCTGGGTCTGTCCACCGCAGTTGTCCGCGGATTCGGGGGTGAGACACTTGTTGAATAGCGCGCAGGTAAGCTGGGTGCTTCCGTCCTGAAAAAAAATATGAGTGGTTGAAATTTTGGGGGTGCGTGCGTGTGAGAGCAATCACCTTTGCATTGTTGTCGTGGTAGCCTGGGTGAGTATCATCAAATAAGCATCATTCCGTGAGAGCAGAGCGGCACGTCGACTTACTGTTAAAGAAGGCGCAACCGTCGACGGTGTCGCACATGTCGGCGCAATCTAGAACCAGCGTTAAATAGCTCAGTGAGTAACAAAATTGAGGCAGTACCAGCGACAGTGTCAACGAGGCCATAAGTCATGTAGGCACCAGCATCATCCTGAGACGCGCACGTCAGGTTGTAGAAAGTCTGCCCATATCCGGGGGGGCCAGTCGGCGGCGGCGGGGGCGGGGGGTAGTGCGGGGGTGTAGGGTGGTGCGGCGGGGTAGGGTGATGCGGTGGCTTGGGGCAGTGGAATCCCCAGTGGAAGAGCTCGAGCAGCTCGCAGAATATCTGGAAGTAAAATATTAATATATGTGCAGATCGGTTGGAGACTACAGAACGCACCCCGTTCAATACGCATTTGACACCCTTAGGCGGAGTGCCATGTCCGTAGTACCAACCAGGGGTGTGGTTGGGCTTCCAAGGCGGGGTGGGCGCGCCATAGTGGTTCTGCGAGGAGAGCCCCGCGGCGTTGGAGACCGACGCTGCGTCGAACAGAGAGGCAGCGGACGCGCCCGAGGCGAGGACAGCAATGGCAGAAAGGGCGGAGAAGCGCATTTTGCGTGAGTTGAGAGTGGAAGGAGTGTGAGTGAGTCTGCTGGAAGAGCGAACGCACACCGTTTGAAAGCATCGCGCCTCGATTTTATATGATTAACTATCATTGTAAAATTGTCCGAGGTCTGACGTGTGTCTAGTAGCGCAGATGAAGTGGCCGTCAGCGTCAGCGTCCAGGCCCCGGAGATCATGTTAAAACGACCATTCACCCCGTGTTTTACGGTATGGTTGGACTGACTTGAGCGTTTTTGTTTGGAGGACGTCCGATCTATATGCGACACTGTGTGCGTTCGAAGTTCAGGCGCCGGAGTAGCAGTAAACGCGTATCAAGGAACATTCAGGCCCTGAAGAACCCTGTGATTGACACGAACATTAACGGCGCGAGTGCGGTGATCTTCAAGTATACGTCCCGCTCGAACCACATCAGAATAAGGCAGAGTCGGAGGTATGAATTCGCACCCAAAGCACAGCAGAGACCAAGGGCGGGGTTTACTCGAATGGAGGTGTGGCGCCAGAGAACGCTAAACGGTTTTTCTTTGACAGATCCGGAACCGTTAGGCAGTCCATTATGTATAACCATCATAACAAATCACGTCGCTCATTACAACCGACATATGACGGAAACACAGTCTCAGGCTGGCTGTGGCGGCGGCGATCGCTTCGGGAAATCGGGGAGGTAGTTCCGACTCTTCGTGGTCGAGGTTCAAGTTCAAGAAGTTGACGCACGTGGCATCCACTTCTTCCTGGCATGAATCTGCCAGTGATGCCAAGACAGGTTGAAGTAAGTAGAAGAGAAGATATATATAACTGGTCCGCTCACTTCCATGTTCTTTTTTTTTTGTTCCTGGCAAACCATAAAGGCTGGTTCTGGGAGTATTTGCCAGATGAGCGACACCTACATTCTGCAAGTCCACCTGCTTGGGACCTGGATACATTTCTGCTGTTCACCGGCTCAATTACAGCCTAACCTTGACACATGTTCGTCCATCCGTAAACCTGAAGCTGATCCAGTTATTCATGTCCTTGGAAATATATGTCTCCGCGGCCCGCAAGCGATATATTTCTGAATCCCAATTACGTCGCAATACCGCTTCGACACCTATTGTTGTGCAACATGAACGGGCCGAAATATCTGGGAGAACTATTCGAGACTATTCAGGCACGAAAGGCGACACGTCTGGGCGGTGCTCTACATATTTCCTCTTGAACTTGGAAGTTAAAGGGACTTGACGCGACCATACGAATTTTATGGAACCTTTTCGAGGCAGCGCAGGTAAGAATATGTTCAATGCATTGATAGTAGATGAACAGACGTTATTTTGTGTACTTCTCAGATGTCGTGTATGGCTAGGTTCATTAAGGGTTGTGCTCTGGTGTGTTCCCAATTACATCGCATACCCCGAATCGGAGAATATCAATCCTGGCCGTGGTCGGCAATGGTTATCCTAGTCGTTGACTGGAAGATACAATTGCGGGGCATTCAAACTATTCCGTGATTGAATTGAACTAGAGATGATTTCAAAGAAATTTAACATGACATCTAACCGAATTTCTTGTCAATGCATCAACATGAACGGGCGAAAATACCACCCGATTCTACTCATTCGATCGAGAAGATGAATTCAATCAAACTACGTTCGACTTGAAGCTCTGTGAAATGAGAAGTTATATATGTACATATATAATCCTACTTGACCTGACCATACGATTCTATGCAGTGCGAAGGGCCGTCAACTCGGGCAAGGGTCTGTGCGATAAAGATATACACAAACGGACGTGGAATTTTAAAAGTATGCAGGCCAAATTTCCCGACAGATCATATGTACACATTTTTAAAAAAAATGAACAATGAGGTATATTCAGGGCAAAATGAATATTAAATCGATATGAACAACGTTCATGGATGTAAAGAAGGAACAACGATTTAATCTGCACCCTTAAACTGCCAACAAACAACTCAACCAAAAACAACTCGACCCAACTTCAACTCAATTAGCTCAACCCAACCCAACCAGCCTTCACTTTGTAGCGGCTGCCTTGAAAAACACTCGGCTCTCGCTGATGCGCGTAACCTCGCCTGGGGGTGGAATCTGCTGCTGCCCGCCGCAGTTGACCGCGTCGGCGGCGCTACAGACGCGCGCGAACATCGAGCAGGTGATGAGCGGGCTTAGTTGCTGTCATTATTGTAAATAAGAGTCGAATGAGCTGGGAGGATAATGAGAATATACGAACCTTGGACCCAGCATTGTTATCGTGGTACGCTTCACGGATGAACATTGTCAGGCTTTAAACAAGTCATGTAAAAAGTGAATAGGGTACGCACTGTTGAAGTATATACACCCAGAGACCGTGTCGCACATCACAGCACACGCTGTTAGGCGTTCAAGTCAGTCGAGGTTCGTAGCAGTAACTAATAAGTTATATATACATACCTAGAATGGTATCGACGAGGCCGTAGGTGAGGTAGTTGCCTTCTACGGGCCACACCGCGATCGCACAAGTCGAGTTGATGGGCTGGTTTGTATAGCCAGGCGGGGAGGGCGTCGTGGGCGGGGTCGTGGTGGGCGGGGTCGTCGTAGTCGTAGTGGTGGTCGTGGTCGTGGCCGTGGTCGTGACCGTGGCCGTGGCCGTGATCGTGATCGTGGTGGGGGGCAGAGGCGGGCGGCCGATGGGGCAGAGGTGGATGCCGAGGAGGTCTAGCACCTTGCAGAGTAGCTATACAAAAATAGATGAGTTGAGTGAGGGTTGAATAGATTTATTAGCGTACATTATCGAGGATGGAGAAGAGGTTGGGGGGACAGGACTCCGGGCGTCCGTAGTACCAGCCGGGCTTGCAATTGGGCTTCCACGGGGGAATGGGGGCGCCGTAGAAGTTGCTTGCACTCATGCCTGCAGCCAGCGCAGAATTGGGGGCGGAGACCGCCGCGGCGCCAGATATCAGGAGGCACACAGAAGCGACGAGAGTACCCAGATGCATGGTGTGATGCGTGAGCAGCTAAGTTGACTTGGTAGAGAAAAGCAGTGGGCGGTGCAATTATTCCACTTGGTGCCAGGCTGCTTTTATATTAAGTACCGTCCTGGAGCGGGTGAACAGCATCGCATGTATTGTTGGAGATACGATATGCCATCTCCTGATGGTCAGACGGCTGATAGCGCTCAACCAGTTCAATTAGTCAGGACGAGAGAAGCATTGGGACAACGGAAGCTTCAGTGCGCGGCCGCGAAGCGATTAGACGACCGCTCTTCTATCGGGTGGGTTGGATCACCGATACGTCTAGAACGAATCTTGGCTGGCGCATTGTCGTACCGGAAGCGATGATGCCCTGCGGACTTCAGCACTGGAGCCATTAGGATCTTTTATTTTATCTTCAGCAATGAAGAGAAATAATTACTATGTTCGAGCAGCTGACAAGATGGTTTGCACCCGACGTCGTTCGTTTGTTGCATTATTGTCCAGCGGCAATAAAGACAAGCTTTAGAAGAAGCCTGCTCAATCGTGTTTTGGTGACAGACGTACGTTGGAGTGCGCAAACACTGGACTTGGTCCGATGTGTGGTACCGAGGGCGTCGGTTCTTCATCGTTCTGTCGTAAATCAGTGCAGATAGGTGCAGGTTCAGAAGGACATTGCCACAAGGCACAAGCTAGAAGAAGACTAGAGCGAGAGTCGTGCTTTTCGCTTGGGAATGCTTACCGAGCTCGGAGTCGGCAGAGCTTGGTTCGAACTGCCCTCCTGCATGTCCCGCACGACGTACGTGTGGCACCCGACGGCTCGCACAGGAGTTGAATCCATTTCGCTCGCGGCACCCGGATCATGCGAAACCGCGACGGCTCCAAGTTGTACTACTTACGTGTACCTGTACTGGATCGGCCGTCCACATACCGTTTTTGGGTGCGGAGCCCTGCTTCCCTCGGCTGCCTCGGTAAGGAGGCAGTGGAGTCGCGCTTGTAATGGGATGGGCTGATATAGGATTCCGGGACTGGAAGAAAGAAGGGCACGGTTGTATTTCTCCTGCGACGAGTGGAGACGGGAGATTCGGGCTTGAAATTAGACGAGTAGATCCCAATTGCAACTGGATTATTAGGGAAACCGGAGTGGAGAGTACTCGTTCTCTTCTCCCGCTGTCAGTATTCTTCCTGCCCCACGTCTCGGCGAGTTCGGTCGAGCGATTAGGAGTCGGACTTCTGCGTTGTACTTGCTGGATTATTCCTCCACATGCCGAGCGTTCACGAACTTTTCGCATACTTCCGTACGTAACTTGGCTTCGGCTGTACCCGGACCCGGGTTCGCGCACATCGGAAACATTAATTGAATATTTGGATACCTCAGTATTTTCGGGCTAAGGTATGCGGATCTGACCGATTGAATGCAAGGATTATTCGATATTATCGACCCAAGGTGTGCCTGGCTAGTAGCTTGAAATTGCCAATGACAAACAGGCGGAACTAAAGCTGAGTGAGGCCATTGAACTAGCCAGCCCTGATGTAGCCGGTTCCCACCGCCCGCGCGTTACAGTCGGAGCCGAATTGCACGGTGCCTTAGCGAAAGGGCCGCTGAAATGAATGCTATTTGTTCGCCGTCAGCATTTTCAGGGTGAGCTGTACATAGAGACTCAGGAGGTCCGGTGGCGAAGGAAAGGCAAGCAAGATCGAGCCGATTGACGAGAAATGCCACGGGAGTGAGTTTTTTTGGGGTAGGAGGGGTAAAGAATCGATGGATGGTAAAGTGTCTTTGTGCTTGCTTTTTTCCCCCCGCATTATAGCGCTGCACCACTTTCAGACTCGGTGCTTTCCTTGGAGGAGAAGCGGTATCGGGGCGGGACCGGCGATGCTTGCTCAGAGCCGAGTTGAAGTGATATGATTTGCGTGGGTGTTAGCGAGAGATAGTCGATTGAAGAACGGGTGTGGAAGCCTTGGGAGGAGCGCGGCAGAGGCGGAGTTGAGTATAGATGATCAATGAGCTACGAGGGCAAGAACCGGATCCGGACGGCTCGGTATTTTTCTATGAGGAACACTTCCGAGCCATCTTCTGGCGGGTGCCACGGATCCGGTAGACGACCGACCGACCGACGAAAGCTAGGAATTTTTCGAAATAGCAGGCGACTAGTTTTGGCGAGTAAGTTGGACCTCAAGCTGAGTGGCAGCCCTTGAGCCAGCCAGCCTTGAGTAATCAATTTATGATTCCTCCAGGCGTCGCCGGATTGGAGGCGGAGAGGACTCGGAACTTGTTGGAGTCCTACGGTGGTCGATGCGATAAATAACATTCCGTACAGCGTGCGGCTAGTTGGAGTGACGCCAGGATCAGCGTTTTTTCAAGAGGAGGCCAACGGGCCTGATTGGCTGTTGCCGAACAAGAGGCCGGCACTGCGGTCCGACTCGGAAGACTTCCCACGCATGCCTCACCTTTGGCTCTCGCCTTCAACTTGCCAAGCCGCTCACGCCGAGTTAAGCTGTTCCTAGTCAGCGTAGGTGGAACGACTCTTGTTCCAATATGAATCATCTAACTTCAACCTCAGCACCATGGACTCGCCGTTCAAAGATATTCTGAATACAAACACCATTCCTTCTGACGCGGAATGCCAGAGCATCCGCGATCTCCTGAAAGATCCACGCAGGCAATGTGCGGACCTCGATGTACAGATTGCTCGCATGCAGAAATCCCTCGACAATCTCACCCGGGATCGAGCCAAGCTGCAAAGCTTCATCGATTCCCATCTGGCACTCGTGTCCCCCGTTCGCAGGCTGCCCGACGACATCGTTCGCGGGATATTCGTCGCCACACTTCCGGCGCGCAACTGCGTCATAATTGCTACAGAGCCCCCGCTTCTACTGTGCAGAATATGCCGCGCCTGGCGAGAACTAGCTCTTTCAACGCCCCAACTGTGGACGTCTCTCCACGTCGCTATCCCCACCAGCTCGCATTTGGAGAAAATGTCCAGTATGGTTGATACCTGGCTATCTCGGTCAGGCGCCCTCCCGCTTTCGCTTTCCGTCGTTCTGTCCTACAGCACAGGTCGGAACACCAATGTCTCGACGTTGCTTGACGCGCTCATCCGCTTCTCGTCGCGCTGGAAAGCAATTCACTTCACGCTCCCAGGTGTTCTATCTTTTGAACCTCTCTCGAAGGTGTCTCCAGAGCATCTTTCCGTGTTGGAAAATGTATATGTTCAAGCGGAAACAGGTAATTTTGGAGAGGCCTCCCAGCCAACTTTCGCATTCCTGGGCGCTCCGAATCTCCGCAGCGTCTCTCTCTGTCCACAACTGTCGCATACATCTACGCCCCTCCACTGGGGACTCCTACGTCATCTTACCATTTCCAACACCACAGGTGCCTACATAACAACGGCCACCGGGCTCGAAATACTGCGCCAATGCGCTCGGCTCGAATCGTGTCTGTTGACAGTTTGGTCGCCCGGCCCGACTGGGGAGACGCTTCCGGAAGAGCCGTGCCGTATGGAACACATGCACCGGCTGTGTGTAAAAGCCAGTGGGAATTACCTCGGCGTGGTCCAATTTTTCAGCCGGCTGGTCCTTCCGAACCTCCGCTTTTTGGAAAACCCCAGGAGCGTTCGCCCGGCTTTCTCTCCCATGCTTTCCTCCGCTCGGCGGGTGGAGTCGCTCACCATGCATATAACAGGCTCGATCCCTGAACTAGTTGAGGCACTCCGGTTAATGCCGATGCTTCAGGACCTGCGGCTTATATGCCCAGATGCCAACAATGACGGACTACCGGAACTACTCGCCCTGCTCACTGCAGGGGTGGATACCGACGGCCCTGATTTGTGTCCGCGGCTCCGCCTCATAGCTCTGAAGAACGTTGTGCTACTCTCCGACGGCGCGCTCTTGAAATTTATTCAAGCCAGAACAGGACCGCATCTCCGCGATATTGTGCATCTGGCCACGGTTCGCGTCGAGTTCCTCCGCCCGATGGAGTTCGATATCCTTCCCCCGCTTCGAGAGCTCCTCGCCGCGGGCCTCGAAGTGACCTTGGACTATAAACCTGACCCCCGGCCAACGTATTCGCCTTCTGACGGCCTGGAGCTTCATAGTGCAGATTTTGCAAATGCTTGGTCTGACCAGTGGTAGGCAGTCGCCTCGAAAGATCTGTACCATATAATTTGCGCGGGTCTGTTTCTGTCGAGAATATAACCTAAATCATGATTACGCGGTCAGTTACACGAGATACAGCCAAGCCTCTTCTCTTATTTTGTACTTTTCTTCTTCAATGCTATCGAATTTTCAGTTATTTTCTATTCGTGCGTATTTGATGAGAGAGCTTGAATGGACATCGCCTAGAGCACTGCCCGCACCTTTCGGAACGTGCAGAGTTGTAATGTTCATCCTGATACATGTACCATTCACTACGGCACAGCCCACGCGCTTTCGACGAGTTCACCACTTTTCCTTGTAGAAACTGGATACGTCACGGTGAGCTGCAGCATAATAAATAAATTGCCTACCGAGTTTGTTCCTTGCAACCTTGCGACGACTTTTCGGAAATTATTTCCACCCAACCGGCCAGATGATAGCCACACGTTAAATTGAGAACACCCTAGGGACAGTGCTTCGAGCTTTTGCGCCCAATACAACAATTCTTCGGCGTGTTGACAAAAAAACCTTTTTTTTGGGGGGGGCAAGCGTGACAAGCACGAGTCATCCGCGAGTGAACCTCAGTACTTCCGAAGTCAAAACTATTTCTGAATCACAAAATTTATACACGATACACTCAATTTACTAAAGCCCCGCTTGTACCACAAAATGCCGAGGGGAACCGCCCAAGAAACCGGCAACACTGAACAAGTAGCACAATGTTAAAAGACAACCTTTACTTCTTACAGGACCTCTCGGAGGTGGTGATGAAGTCGATGCTACCATCCGGTTGAGTCTGTCCAACCGCAGTTATGTGGGGTGAGGCCTTCCAACGTATGTTCTCGACAGAAACAGACGCATGCAAATTAAATAGTACACATGATTTTTGGGGCGACCGTCTACCATTGGATAGGTAACCAATGCGCTAAATCTGCGCTATGAGGCTCCAGGCCTTCAGAAGGCGAATACGTCGGGAAAGGATTATGTGTATAATCCAAGGCCACTTCGAGGCCCGTGGCGAGGTGCTCTCGAAGCGAGGGAAGGATATCGACGTCCCTCGCGTAAAGGAACTGTACGCGAACCGTGGCCAGATGCGCAATATCGCGGAGATGCGGACCCGTCCTGGATTGGATGAACTTCAAGAGCGCGTCTGTGGAAAGTACCCGGACGTTCTGAAGAACTATGCATCGGAGCTGAGGAGATAAGACGTGGCGGTTGGCATCTGCCCCTGGAGTGAGGAGGGCGACTAGCTCATCATGACCATCATCAACTGGCCAGCTCTGGGGTGCCAGCATGCGAGCTGGTGAATTCGCAAGACGGAGTTCCTGAAGCATCGGCATTAATCGGAGCGCCGAAGCTAGATCGGCGATCGAGGGTGACGACCGTATTGAAAGAGATTCCACCAAGTGGGCGTAGGAAAGCATAGGCAAGAAAGGCAAGCGAACATATCCGTAAGCGTAGTACTCCAAGAAGCGGAGGTTTGGAAGTTGCAGCTTTTCGAAAAAATCGGACAGGTTGTCCCCGCCAGTTTCTAGAGATAAATGTTGCATACGTTCCATGCGACAGATTTCCGGGAGTGGTCCCCCAATCTCCGGGTCGAAGTGAATTGCAAAGACACCAGATTCAAGCTCACTGCATTGACGCAGTATTTCAAACACGGTGTGCGATGCCATGAATGCTGATGCGTCATTAGCAAGGTTAAGATGACGGAGTTGTTTCCAAGGGAGGGATATACGTTGTGACAGTCGTGGATGGAGAGAAGCACTGCAAAGATTCGGAGCCCGAAAGATTGAGCCCCACACTTCGACCTCTGAGTTAATTGGTTCCCCTTTGACACACACATGTTCCAACATAGGAAGATGCTCTGGGGACACCTTTAAATGAGGCGCAAAGGATCGATAGAATGAAGGTGTGAAGCGGATTTCTTTCCAGCGCGAAGAGAAAGCGATGAGTGCCTCGACCAGCGTCGACACATCCATTTCGGGAACCGCGGTGCGGGACGGGATGATGGAAAGCGAAAGCGGGAGGACACCAGACCGAGAGAGCCATGTATTGGCCATACTGGTCATGTTCTCCAATCGCGAGCTGAAAGGGATAGCGATGTGGAGAGAAGTCCACAGTTGGGGCGTCAAAAGTGCCAATGCCCTCCATGGGCGGCATATTTTGCACAGAAGAAGAGGGGGCTCTGTGGCGTTCATAACGCAGTTGCGCGATGGAAGCGCTGCGACGAATATCTCGCGTATGACGTCGTCGGGCAGCCTGCGCGCCGGGGATACGAGTGCCAGATGGGCGTCGATGAAGCTCTGCAGCTCGTCGCGATCGCGCATGAAATCGTCAAGAGATTTCTGCATGTGACTAATCTGTGCATTGAGGTCCGCGCATTGCTTGCGCGGATCCTTCAGGAGATCGTTGATGCTCTGGCATTCCGCGTCAGAAGGAACGGTGTTTGTATTCAGGATATCCTTGAACGGAGAGTCCATAATGCTGAAGTTGACGTCAGGATAGAGTAGAATAAGAGTCGTTCGACCTAGTACGTTGGCAAGGAACAATATGTCGGGTTGTGCTGGTTGGGCGTTTGTTGGAAAGCGGGCGTGAGAAACTTTGGGACACGCGGCTTTCGGACCATGCCGCGGGATATGTTGATCGCAAATCCAGGTCTGACAGGGAAAAGTTGAGAGAGGCAATCTTTTTTGTTATTTTTCGGCCAAGTGGTGGACAGGCGGATAATCCTGATTGAGCAGTTCCCGAGCCATTTCGGAGCCGGGTAGGATTGTTATAGAATTCGAGTCGAGTCGTACCCGCCAGCGAAGTTGGCCTAGATCCATGAAGTCGGCACTTCCGCATACGGCGACCAGGAACAACGAGCCGGCGACGGGAGTTGGTTGTTGGAACTTGGAAGACGCACTGCGTGGGAAGTTTTTACTGCTGCGTCACAGAATATAAAAAGATTCTAGGGCTACGAACGCCAGCTTCCGCAAGGACATCATACATGTCGTGTCGAATTTTGGAACTGGTAACTATATCCCTCGAGTTTGAATATTTTGCAGAACCGGACGTCAGAGCTAGTACAATTTAAATGTATATTAACAGTAGCTCAACGAGGCAAAAGACGAGTCAGAGGAAAAGCTTTCAATTAACGTACTTCAGATGGATACCCGTGGGTCATTCGGCCATATTATCATACGCACGAATTCATACAAGATTCAAAAAAAAAAAAAACAGAAGGGACTCAACCCTACCATATTCGCACAACTACATAGTAGATGTTGTTGAGGCGACTGCCTACCATTCGACGGGCCGCGCATTTGCAAAATCGGCACCAAGAAGCTCGAGGCCGTCAGAAGGCGAATACGTTGGCCGGGGGTCAGGTTTATAATCCAAGGCCACCTTGAGGCTCGCGGCGAGGAGCTCTCGAAGCGGGGGAAGGATATCGACCTCCATCGCGCGGAGGAACTCTACTCGAACCGTGGCCAGATGCGCAATATCGCAGAGATGCGGACCCGTCCTGGCTTGGATGAATTTCAGGAGCACAGCGTCGGAGAGTATTGTAGCGTTCTTCAGCGCTATGCGTCGCAGCCGAGGACACAGGACAGGGCTGTCGCCTGCAGTGTCAGTGAGCAGGGCGATTAGCTCCGGTAGTCCATCATCAGTATCGGCGTCTGGGCTTGTAAAACGCAGGTCCGGGCTTGTGAGACGCAGATCCTGAAGCATCGGCATCAACCGGAGCGCATCGACTAGTAGTTCGGTGATCGAGGCTGTTATATGCATGGTGAGCGACTCCACCAGCCGAGCGGAGGAAAGCATGGGAGTGAACGCCAGGCGAGCACTCCTGGGGTTTTCCATGGCAAAGACGCGGAGGTGCGGAAGGATCAGCCGGCGGAAAATTTGGACCAAGTCGGGGGAGTTCCTGTTAGCTTTTACACACAACCGTTGCATATGTTCCATGCGACACAGCTCTTCCGAGAGCGTCTCCCCGGGCGGACCGAACTGTCAAGAGACACGACTCAAGCCGAACACAACGGCGCAGTATTTCGAGCGCGGTGGCCGGTGTTATGTACGCGGCTGTGTTGTTGGAAATGGTAAGATGGCGGAGGAGTCCCCAGCGGAGGGGCACGGATGTATGTGACAGTTGTGGACAGAGAGAGGCGCTGCGGAGATTCGGAGCCCCCAGGAATGCGAACATTGACTGGAATGCCTCTTCAAAATTACCTGGTTCCGCTTGAACATATACATTTTCCAACACGGAAAGATGCTCTGGAGACACCTTCGAGAGGGGTCCAAAGGAGTGGAGGTATGGGAGGGTGAAGTGTATTTTCTTCCAGCGCGAGGCGTAACTGATTGACTTGGCAAATTGACTTGCCCGCCAAGCGGAGTTTGAATTTTGGTGTGTTGACTTGCGTTAACTTGTGCGTGGATTGACTTGTGCATGGACTCGCTTACACTCACTTCTGCCACCAATGTAAATTGTCCCTCATTAGCCATAAATATAATACCCTTGGTCCCTGCGTCATGTAGGAACCTCCCCAATGGGGCGCCCACGGTTGTCGAAGCTTTGATGCCATCAATGTGCTCTGCTCGTCGTTGGTGACGGAGTTGAGAACCTCTCGACTTTTCAAATCCCAATTCCGCTCACATGTCACAAACTTTACTCATGTCTCCAGCTCGGATGATGAGCTCTCAACGTTGCCGAAGCCAATGCCGTCACGTTCAATCCTCGCCGCGATCCCATCAAAATCGCGCTCGTCGTTGATCTAATTTTGCCCTTCCCTGCAAAGACTTTATTATGGCCCATCGCTACCTACCTTATTTTCTCTTCACCAAGCATAATTACGGTGGCCACTCGCTCAGGAATTCAGTTTGAGTAAATTATGGGCAGAACTTCAACATCGTCTGCTTGGCTTGCGCGGAGGGGCCTGAATTTAACACATATTTATATATATTCCTAGGCGACAACAAGTGCCATGTATTCATGTTGTTTGCCGCGAGGTGGTAGTTGCTTAACTCAGGCTGAACCAAGATGGAAGTGTGCATTTTTGAATGAATCACTTTTAAGGCAAAGGGGACCGTCCGGAACCACCATAACATGGCTGAATGACATTAATAATGCTTTAGGACACATATTAATATACATTGGAGACCAGAAAAGGACCCAAGTTAACGGCGACATTTGTGCGTGGGTCACGTGCGAGGCGACAAATTGACTTGCGCACCCAACCTAAGTGAACTCCAAATATGTTCTGGAGGCTAAATTTATAATACAATTTGAACTCAATCTCTTGGTAGAACTTATTAAAGGATATGGGAGTGAATTCTGGAACGAAATTAATAAAAATAACTGTGCCAAGTCAATATATACTAGGATAATTATAAAACCTGCGCTACGTCCGGCCCCTAGAGCTGATAACCTCACCAGCTCAACAAAAAAGAGGTGTATAGCTGTATAAATGGAGTTACGTCCACAAGTCAACGATCGAATAAGGCTATGCAGTAAAATTGCCTCGGCAATGCTGTTGTTGGCGGAAGTGTTGGCATAAGTCGACACATTGTGGTCGGAAAACAGTGCATCTCAGCAGGGGAGGTATTTAATACTATGTGCTTGGTATTAGCATGTTAGTTCAGCAGCACGTTGACCAGAATGTGTCCAAGCTTACACTCGACATATATGCGTGCCAAGCCAACAAATTGACGTGTGCGTGCGACAAATTGACTTGCACACCAAAATCCACACACAAGTCAATACAAGTCAATCCGCGCTGGCGCAAGTCAATTTGGCACGCTCAAAGGTGAACCCTCTTTCCAGCGCGACGAGAGGCGGATGAGTGCCTCGAGCAGTATCGATATATCGGTGTCCCGATCTGAGCTGCGGGACAGGACGACGGAAAGCGAAAGCGGGAGGACACCCGACCGAGAGATCCAGGTATCGAACATGCTGGTTGTTCGCTCCATTTGCGAGCTGGAAGGGACAACAATGTGGACAGAAGCCCACAGTTGGGGCGTCGAAAGCGCTAGCGCCCGCCATAGGCGCCATATGTTGCATAACAGAAGAGGGGGTTCCGTGGCGCTGATGATACAGTTGCACGATGGAAGCGCTGCGACGAATATCTCGCGTACGACGTCGTCGGGCAGCCTGCGCGCCGGGGATACGAGCGCCAGATGGGCATCGATGAAGCTCTGTAGTTCGTCGCGATCACGCATGAGATCGGCGAGGGATTTCTGCATACGAGCAATCTGTTCGTTCAGGTCTGCGCACTTCCTGCGCGGGTCCTTCAAGAGATCGTGGATGCTCTGGCATTCCGCGTCAGAAGGAGCGGTGTTTGTATTCAGGATATCCTTGAACGGCGAGTCCATGATGCTGAAGTTGACATCAGGATAGAGTAGAATAAGAGTCGTTCGACCTAGTACGTTGGCTAGGAACAATAAGTCGGATTGTGCTGGTTGGGCGTTTGTTGGAAAGCGGGCGTGAGAAGCTTTGGGACACGCGGCTTTCGGACCATGCCACAGGATATGTTGATCGCAGAACCAGGTCTGATTTGAGAGAGGCAATCTTTTTGTTATTTTTCGGCCAAGTGGTGAACAGGCAGATAATCCTAATTGAGCAGTCTCGGACCCGTTTCGGAATCGGGTAGGATTGCTATAAATTTCAAGAGAAAGTCGACTACTTAATTCCCCCGATACCCCATCCCATGTTTTCCGCGCGTGGAAACAAATTCAACGCGTTTATGCAAGCCATCCAGCCAGTGAACCTCGGTAGTTTGTCAAAACAACTTCTGAATCACAACATTTACTCGACGAATTTAGTCTGTAAAGCCCCACAAAATGCCCGTAAGAAAAATGTCCAATACACAAATTGTTCGGGTATACGTTTTACTACTGCATGGATGTCGTCAGAAAAGACAGTGTCACTTCTTGCAGTACCCATCCGAGTTGATGATGAAGTCGATGCTGCCATCCGGCTGCGTCTGTCCGCCGCAGTTGTCCGCGAAGTCGGAGGTGAGACACTTCTTGAACAGCGCACAGGTAAGCTGGGGGCTTCCGTCCTAGAAACGGTGTCAATAGTTTAATGCATTTCAGAGCAAGTGGAGATAACTTCACCTTTCCGTTGACGTCGTGGTAGCCTCAGACGAGGTCAGTTTCGGTGTCAAGTTTGTGGAATATATTGGACATACTGTTGAAGAAGTTGCAGCCCTCGACGGCATCGCACATGGCCGCGCAATCTAGGATGCGATTCATACGCGGTCGGTCATTTCGACGCATGATTTGAGAAAATACCTTCGACGGTAGCGACGAGCCCGAAGGTCTGGTAGCTGTCGTCCTGTGCCGCGCAGGTCAGGTTGTAGAAGCTCTGGCCGTATCCGGGCGGGCCCGTCGGGGGCGGCGGGTGGTGCGGGGGCTTGGGGCAGTGGAACCCGTGCGGGAACAGCAGCTCGAGGAGGTCGCAGAGCAACTGGAGGAACGTCAGGGCCACGGAGATGAGGAGGTGCATATGCATACCCCCGTCAAGATGCAGCTGATGCCTGGGGGCGGGGGGCCGTTTCCGTAGTACCAGCCAGGATGGTGGTCGGGCTTCCACGGCGGGATCGGCGCGCCGTAGAAGTTGTCGGGCGTGAGGGTCAGGGCGTCCGAGATCGACGCAGCGGGGAACAGGGTGGCGGCGGACGCGCCATACGCGAAGACCGAAAGCGCGGAGAACAGGATAGAGAAGCGCATTTTGGGGGAATCGAGAAGAAGGACTGTAGTGTGGGACTGCTGAGAGAGCTGCGGCGCACACCATTTGAACGCGTTATTGGGAGCATTTATATGTTTGGTGCGCGTTCGAGGTGGGAATGTTCTATTTTATTATTGGGTTGACATATGTCCAGCGTGAGTCCGCAAGCACAGCCGTCAAAGTCAGGCCCAGGCTCATCCGCCAGGAGAGGGCCAATAAAAACACAGCGCTGGAGCGCCGGTCCCACGGTTACGGCAAAGAAGATGCTGCAAGGCGTTTCTCTCTGGCGTCCGATCTCTGTGGCGGGAGCTTGCCGTTCGGCGCACAGTTATTCGTATTTAGATGATATCTGTCAAGGGGCAGGAACTTGGAGATATCTTTTTCGCCGTGATTGACATTAGCAGGCCAGTGCGCTGATGTCCAAGTTCAAAATAAAGAGTCCAATTGTCCGGCGATTATTGGCCAGTGCATTTTACAACAGTGGCCATGAACCGTTCAATTCATCCTGTCCACCGCTGGATAACAGCTCCAGGTCCAGGGGTAGGAGAATGATCTTCTAGGTCGCCGCCTCGCGTTCTCCGGCGCCTTGCCGGCGCCGTGTCGTCCCAGGAGGTACTTCGTTAGCGCCTAGTAGCACTGTGTAATAATTCGACCGTTACAAGGATGTATTCCAACTTGAGCACTTGAACACCAGATTTTTGGTTTTCCTTTGCCTAATGATGAGAGTTGGGTGAGAGTCGAAGCACAGATTGTTTATTATTCATGATTGTCTCTGGCTTGCCGCTGTTTGCCATCGGCCTTAATGTTCTCAACTACCATCACGGTCCATTTTGCTTGTGCTGAGTCGCCAATGCCAGCTACCTCTCCGGACGAGAA
Organism: Mycena rebaudengoi; assembly: GCA_029282285.1. Taxonomy (NCBI): domain Eukaryota; kingdom Fungi; phylum Basidiomycota; class Agaricomycetes; order Agaricales; family Mycenaceae; genus Mycena; species Mycena rebaudengoi. The sequence continues at coordinate 234,240 of JARJCX010000148.1, read as the reverse complement.
GACATATAGACTAAACTGCCGGCCACGGAGACCACTGGGTCGCGATCGACAATCGCCCCTCCACCGAAGAACCTGAATGTCCTACTAGTACTGATTCCGAGTCTAAGCCTCATGCTTCCGGCGACTCCGAAGTGGAAATTCTGAAAGCCTTGCTTGCTCAGAAACATATGAGACTCTTATAATGGAGCTGATGGGGGCCGAAACTCCAGAGCGAAAAAGTGGCGGTTGAGAATGTAACAAACGGCTTAAATCACTGATGTTGGAGAAAGAACGTAAGGTTGTCTCAACTCCGTCATGTTTCTGTCCTTACAGAGCTCGTCCATCTATTTAAAAACGCTCAGATAGGGAGAAATCACGCCGCATCATGGCTCTCCTCCCGACGGTCGTCCTTCAAGTTGACAATTGGGTAACGGGGTGCTCACCAATAAATCTTCAATCGATGAAATCCCCCTCACCATTCTTCGCTGTGTTGGGTATCCACGCGATTGGTTCGAACGCCTCGTTTTCTACGAGAACAACCCGAAACAGAAAAAAAAACTGAACCCAAGAAACACAAAGCTCAGGAGTCCCTGAATAAGCGGCCGCGAACGTCGCAGAAGGGTAAAGTTAAAATAAAAGTCGAGGAGGAGTCTGCGGAAGAGAACGCAGAAGAAACTGATGACGGGGAGTTTCCTGAATCACAAGAGCCGCCGAATAAACAGACCCGAACACCACGGAAAGGGAAGTGCGGAGTCAAAGAGGAGGAGTTGGATGTAAAAAATGAGGAAGAAGCTGTGAAAGTTCAGCAACTTGAATTTCAGTTTTCAACCAGAATCACGCTCACTGGCAGAATCAATCACAATGATAATGGAATTTTACACTGACAAAAACAGACCCACGTACATAAATTATATAGTACATGTTTTTCAAGGCGACTGCCTACCATTGGAGGGGCCGCGCATTTGCAAAATCTGCCCTATGAGACTCCAGGCCTTCAGAAGGCGAATACATTAACCGGGGATCAGGTTCATAATCCAACGTCACCTCCAGGCCTGCAGCAAGGCGTTCGCGAAGCGGGGGGAGGATATCGACCTCCATGTGACGAAGGAACTGTACGCGGACCGTTGACAGATGAGCAATATCGCGGAGATGTGGACTCGTCCTGGCTTGTATGAATTTCAGGAGCGCGTCTTCGGAAAGTGCCTCGACGTTTCGCAGAACTATGCGTCGGAGCTGAAGAGACAGGACGGGGACATCGGCATCCGCCCCTGGAGTGAGCAGGGCGACTAACTCGTCATGACCATAATCAACTGGCCAGCCCTGGCCAGCCAGGATGCGAACTGGTCCATCCTCAAGACGGAGGTCCAGAAGCATTGGCATTAATCGGAGCGCCTCAATGAGATCGGTGATCGAGGGTCTTGACTGTATCGAGAGAGACTCCACTAGGTGAGCGGTGGAAAGGATAGGCAAGAACCGCAAGCGCACATCCCCGAAATCGCAGTATTCCAAAAAGCGGAGGTTTGGAAGTTGCAGTTTTTCGCAAAACAGGGACAGGCTGTCCTCCCCGGAAGTTTCCAAAGATAAATATTGCAGGTGTTCCATGCGGCATGGTTCCGGGGGAGGTGCCCCAATCTCCGCGTCGAAAATAACTGCCAAGACGCAGGACTCCAGTCCGACGCATTGCCGCAGTATTGCGAGCGCGGTGTGCGATGCGATATATGCTGATGTGTCGTTGGAAAGATTGAGATGACGGAGCTGGCCCCATGGGAGGGATACACATTGTGCCAGTTGTGGATTGAGAAAAGCATTGCGAAGATTCGGAGCGCCAATGAATGCGAAAATTGAGCGCCACACTTCGAATTCCGAGTGAACTGGTTCTCCGTAAAAGTGCCGCCGTTTGACACACACATATTCCAGCATGGAAAGATGCTCTGGGGACACCTTTGAGAGAGGCGAAAAGGAATGAAGGGATGGGAGCGTTAAAGAAAATTTCTTCCAGCGCGAAGAGAAGTGGATGAGTGAGTTGAGTAACGTCGACACATCGATGTCAGCCTCCGTGGTATTGGATACAACGACGGAAAGCGAAAGCGGGAGGACACCGGACCGAGAGAGCCAATTATCGACCATCGTGGTCATTTTCTCCATTCGCGAGCTGGAGGGGACAGCAATGTGTACAGAAGCCCACAGTTGGGGCGTCGAAAGTGCCAGCGCCCTCCATGGCCGGCATATTTTACACAGCAGAAGGGGGGGCTCTGTAGCGCTCATAATGCAGTTTCGCGATGGAAGCGCCGCGACGAATATCTCGCGTATGACGTCGTCGGGCAACCTGCGCGCTGAGGATACGAGTGCCAGATGGGCATCGATGAAGCTCTGCAGCTCGTCGCGATCGCGCATGAGATCGTCGAGAGATTTCTGCATGCGACTAATCTGTGCATTGAGGTCCGCGCATTGCTTGCGCGGATCCTTCAGGAGATCGTTGATGCTCTGGCATTCCGCGTCAGAAGGAACGGTGTTTGTATTCAGGATATCCTTGAACGGAGAGTCCATAATGCTGAAGTTGACGTCAGGATAGAGTAGAATAAGAGTCGTTCGACCTAGTACGTTGGCCAGGAACAATAAGTCGGGTTGTGCTGGTTGGACGTTTGTTGGAAAGCGGGCGTGGGAAGCTTTGGGACACGCGGCTTTCGGACCATGCCGGATATGTTGATCGTAAATTTCGGGGCAAGTAATTTTTTGTTATTTTTTGCCTGAGCGGTGGACAGGCGGATACTCCTGATTGAGCAATTTCGGGCCCGTTAAGACTGCTATAAGTTTCGCGAAGATCTTGACAAGAGAAAGTCGACTACTTCCCCCGCAGTTCTTCGGCGCAATGATGGAAACAAATTCAACGCGTGTTATGCAAGCCATCCAGCTAGTGAGCATCAGTACTTTTCCAAAACAATTTCTGAATCACAACAGTTATTCGAAGAATTCAGTATCTAAAGCCCAACTAGTAATGCCGATAAGAAATCGTCCAAGGACCAAATTGTTCGAGTATAAGTAGGTTTTACTGCATGCACGGATGCCGCCAGAAAAGACAGTGCTACTTCCTGGCAGCACCCTGCAATACCCATCCGAGTTGGTGACAAAGTCAATGCTGCCGCAGCTTTTTGCGGCATCGGCGGTGAGGCACTTCTTGAACAGCACGCAGGCGAGGCACTTCTTGGACAGCGCGCCGGTGAGCTGGGGGCTTCCGCCCTAGAAACGGTGTCAATAATTTAATGCATTTCAGAGCTTTCCGTTGACGTCGTGGTAAGCTCAGACGAGGTCAGTTTCTGTGTCGAGCTTGTGGAATATTGGACATACTGTTGAAGAAGTTGCAGCCCACGGCGGTATCGCACATGAGAGCGCAATCTAGGATGTGATTCATACGTATACGCGGTCGGTCATTTCGACGATTGACTTGAGAAAATACTACCTTCGACGGTAGCGACGAGCGCTTCGCCCTGGTAGCTATCGTCCTGTGCCACACAAGTCAGGTTATGGAAGTTCAGACGGAATCCGGGCGAGCCCGTCGGCGAGCGGGGAGCGGAAAGCGCCACGGCACCATAGATCAGGAGGCATACAGAAGCGACGAGTCCAGATGCATAATGCGATGGACAGGGCTTGGTAGAGAGAAGTGGGTGGTTCGGGTGTTCAGCGATTATTCCACTCGGTGTTTTATATTAAGTACCGCTGTGGAGCTCCGGAGACGGATGGGTGAACAACGTGTTGGAGATATGATGCACTCCGATGGCTAGTTCGATTAGTCAGGGCGAGAGCTGCATCGACGACGGAGCTTCAGAGCGATTGAAGAGTTCTAGCGCGCGCGCTGTCGGACCGGAAACGAAGTGAGCCTCCAGCTTCGAGATGGCTGGGTGAACATCATCGAATGTATTGTTGGAGAAACGATGCGCTCCCGTCCCTTGGTGGTTCGACGCCAGTTCGATTACTTAGTCAGGGTGGGAGCAGCATTGGGACGACGGAGATTAAGAGCGATTAGACGACCGCTCCTGTACTACCTGGTGGTCTGGAACGCCGATACGTCAAGAAACAGTCGACGTTCTATTAGCTGGAACATTGTCGAACCGGAGACGATGGCGCCCTAGTCCGACAGCGGCCTTGAGCGAAGGCACTTTATGCTGAGCGCCGTCTTCGAAACTGCAGGCGGCGGCTTGCAGTTTCGAAGACGGCTGGGTGAACAGCTTGGAAGACGGCTAGGTGAACAGCATTGAATGTATTGGCTCTATCGGCCATCGAACCACCATGGGGCGCATCGTATCTCCACAGTTCTATTAGGCAGGGCGAAAGTAGTAATTGGGACGACGCCGCGGAGTTTCTGGGCGATTAGAGACCGCGGTTGTACTTGGTGGGCTGCCAGAATGGCCTATGCGTCGAGCCGCAGGCAGCTGCCGAGCGTGGTGGCCCGCAGCTAACTCTCGCGCATAGTCGCCCGTAGGCCGCGGAGGTGCTGTACGTTCGATGCGCCGGCGATGGGGCCGCGCTCGTCGTTAAGCGCCTCCCTGTCGTCGTTTCGCGCGCGCGTGTCGGTGTTGGCGTTGGCAGAGGCGTCGAGCATCAAGGCTATCTGTCACGGACTCGGGATCGTATGTACATACATACGAGCGCAAGGAGGAGCGACCCGTTGTTCTGTGCAGCACTATACGGGAGGAGGTGGAGACGATCCTGGTTAACCCAGTGCCGTTTTGGGGGGCTTGAAAGAAGAGTAAAGGACGGCATTTCTAGCATAGACAGGTTATGGTCGGTGGGACTGGGACGAGGGCTCCATTCAGGCGATGGCCAGAGGCCGCTCGCGCATTGAGCTACGCGCAGCTGTGCGCAAGAATGAAAGAAAGCATGGAGCGGATATAGTTGTATTAGCTGTGCAAACGACAAGTGGTAAACCGCGCAAGGGGGCATAGTGATAACACGCGTCGCATAGGCAGACATCTATTGAGTACGCTCATCGGGCGGACTTTGTGCCCTTCATCTGCTGTTGGGAGATCTTGGGCACGGAGGCGCCCGTCCGTGTGGCGGGCTGCAGAGTAATAGTGAGTGGTGGGTGTGTAAAGCACGAGCCAAGACACGAACCTTCGCTTTCTAGAACGAGAGGAACATATGGGTCCATTCTGACGGCGTTGGAGAGTGAAATGGACTCACAGCGGAGGGTTCTTGAGGAGTGGGTGAGCGGGGAGAGTTTGCTCGTGTTGTCTTGCACCGTCAAGGGAAATCATTGATCGGATCACCCAGATCTACCATCCACTCATGACACGGACGCCACGCCCGCTTTCCAACAATCCGACTTATTGTTCGTACTAGGCCGAACGGCTCTTATTCTACTGTGAATTGTCTGGCATCATGGACTCTCCGTTCAAGGATATCCTGAATACAAACACCGTTCCTTCTGACGCGGAATGCCAGAGCATCCACGATCTCTTGAAGGACCCGCGCAGAAAGTGCGCAGGCCTGAACGAACAGATTGCTCGTATGCAGAAACCCCTCGCCGATCTCACGCGCGATCGAGACGAACTACAGAGCTTCATCGATGCCCATCTGGCGCTCGTATCCCCGGCGCGCAGGCTGCCCGACGACGTCGTACGCGAGATATTCGTCGCAGCGCTTCCATCGTGCAACTGTATCATCAGCGCCACGGAACCCCCTCTTCTGCTGTGAAATATATGGCGCCCATGGCGGGCGCTAGCGCTTTCGACGCCCCAACTGTGGGCTTCTGTCCACATTGTTGTCCCTTCCAGCTCGCAAATGGAGCGAACAACCAGTATGGTCGATACCTGGATCTCTCGGTCGGGTGTCCTCCCGCTTTCGCTTTCCGTCGTCCTGTCCCGCAGCTCAGATCGGGACACCGATGTGTCGATACTGCTCGAGGCACTCATCCGCCTCTCGTCGCGCTGGAAAAAAATACACTTCACCCTCCCATACCTCCACTCCTTTGGGCCCCTCTCGAAGGTGTCTCCAGAGAATCTTTCCGTGTTGGAAAATGTATATGTTCAAGCGGGACGAGGTGATTTCGAAGAGGCATTCCAGTCAATGTTCGCATTCCTGGCGGCTCCGAATCTCCGCAGCGCCTCTCTCTGTCCACAACTGTCACATACATCCGTGCCCCTCCGCTGGGGACTCCTCCGCCATCTTACCATTTCCAACAACACAGCCGCGTACATAACAACGGCCACCGCGCTCGAAATATTGTACCATTGTGTTCGGCTTGAGTCGTGTCTGTTGACGGTTTGGTCCGGCGGCACCGGGCAGACGCTCTTTAATGAGGAGCCATGCCGCATAGAACATCTACAGCGGCTGTGTGTAAAAGCCGGTGGGGACTACTTCGGCTTGGTCCAATTTTTCAGCCGGCTGGTCCTTCCGAACCTCCGCGTCTTGGTCGTGGAAAACCCCGGGAGTGTTAGCCTGGCGTTCGGTCCCATGCTTTCCTCCGCTCGGCTAATGGAGTCGCTCACCACGCGTATAACAGCCTCGATCACCGGACTAGTCGACGCGCTCCAATTGATGCCGATGCTTCAGGACCTGCGTCTTATAAACCCAGACGCCAATAATGTTGATGGACTACCGGAGCTAATCGCCTTGCTCACTGACACGGCAGGCGACAGCCCTGTCTTGTGTCCTCGGCTCCGACGCATAGCACTGAAAAACGCTGCGATACTCTCCGACTCTGCGCTCCTGAAATTCATCCAAGCCAGGACGGGTCCGCATCTCCGCGATATTGCGCATCTGGCCACGGTTCGCGTAGAGTTCCTCCGCGCGATGGAGTTCGATATCCTTCCCCCGCTTCGAGAGCTCCTCGCCGCGGGCCTCAAAGTGACCTTGGATTATAAACCCTCCCCCCGGCCAACGTATTCGCCTTCTGACGGCCTAGAGCTTCTTGGTGCCGATTTTGCAAATGCGCGGCCCGTCGAATGGTAGGCAGTCGCCTCGAAAAAACATGTGCTATATAATTTATGTACGTGGGTCTGTTTTTGTCAGTGTAAAATTCCATTGTCAATGTGTGATTAATTCTGCTCGTTAGCGAAAACTGAAATTCAAGTTGTTGAGCTTTCAAACGCGCTATTCACCTCCAGCGGTCTGAAGCCGGTGATAAATACATGCCACCTGGGTTAAAGCTCCAACCTCGGTCCCTTTCTTGGATCGCTTAGGAAAGGCTCGCGATTCGGCGGGAGCCGATATGTTCCCAGTCGACATATTCGCCATCGTTAGTTTCTTCTTCATTTTTTTTATATCCAACTCCTCCTCCTCCACTTTGACTCCGCACTTCACTTTCCGTGGTATTCGGGTCTGTTTATTCGGCGGCCCTTGTGAGTCGGAAAACTCCCCGTCATCGGTTTCTTCTGCGTTCTCCTCCGCAGATTCCTCTTCGACTTTTACTTTACCTTTACTCTTCTACGACGTTCGCGGCTGCTTAATCGGATACCCCTGAGCTTTGACACCACGACGTTTCTTGGCATAATTTTTTTTCCCTTCGGTTTCGGGTTGTTCTCGCAGAAAATGAGGTGTTCGAACCAATCGCGTGGATACCCAGCACATGTACAGCGAAAAATGGTGAAGGGATTCCGAGTCGGCCGTCGTGAAGGGCTTGCAGAACGCTCGCCTAGGCGTGAAGCTAGCTAATCTTGGCTCTATCCTCCAAGTCGTTGTTGGCATCATCGATTGAAGATTTATTGGTGAGCACCCCGTTTACCCAATTGTCAACTTGAAGGACGACGGTCGGGAGGAGAGCCATGATGTGGTGCGATTTCTTCCCATCTGAGAAAGTCGTATGTTACGCATAATCTCCAAGCGTTTCTGAATGGACGGACGAACTCTGTCAAGACAGAAACATGACGGAGTTGAGACAACCCTACTTCCTTCTCCAACGTCGGTGGTTTAAGCCGTTTGTTACATTCTCAACCGCCACTTTTTCGCTCTGGAGTTTTAGCTGCCATCGGCCCCATTATAAGAGTCTCATCTGGTTCTGAGCAAGCAAGGCTTTCAGAAATTCCACTTCGGAGTCGCCGGAAGCATGAGGCTTAGACTCAGAATCAGTACTAGTAGGACATTCGGGTTCTCCGGTTTTGGAGAGGCGATTGTCGATCACGGTCTGGTCTGGGAGTTTAGTCTATAGGTCTTCTCGTCCTTCTCGTCCAGAGAGGTAGCTGGCATTGGCGACTCAGCACAAGCAAAATGAACCGTGATGGCAGTAGTTAAGAACCTTGGGGCCGATGGCAAACAGCGGCAAGCTAGGGACAATAATGAATAATAATAAAAGCTTTGCCGCGACTCTTAGGTTCGGTCCAAGCCCCGTTCTGACGATGCCGCGCAATGCCGGACACAGAAAACATTCGCAAATAACAACCAAATAGACCACGCGCGCTTTCATCAGAAGGGGCTTGCTGCAGAGTCCGGAAATCGGGGGGGTTGGGAGATCACCTATAACATGGAAGCGGGGCCTCGGAACATAGGCGTCAAGTGGTAGAAATCAAACTTCACATGTCTGGCTCCAACTTTGGCTACTTAACTGTATGGGTACATTGACAATTGTCCGCGGTCTGGGAGGGGGAAGTTGCGCGAAAACACGCTTTTTTTGAAGCCCCTCCCAAATATTTATTTCAGCTTGGAATCCCGGGAAATTTCAATCGAAGCTATTCCCATGCTCTATCTAAAGAATACTCATGAGACCTGGGCAAATATTGTATTGTATCCCGCCCCCGACGCTGCTCTTCATTGCGTTCCGCCGGTGTGACTAAGTGTGACTCTCATCCAGACCGTGACAAGCAGTTGGCGCACGTTCAATACCCTTGCTTGAATGGCATCCAAAAATTCAAAAACTGTATGGAAACCATTCTGAACATTCATCCGACCTTTTTCAAGCAACCTTCCAGTTTTTCAGGCCATCCAAGACATCAGAGGGTCTAATTAACACAAAACCTATGTCCCTCACTCCAGATCGACCTGGAGGGAGTTGCGCGAGCCCGCGAGCCCAAATTTTACGGGGAAGCACACAATACACTTTGGAATGAGTTGAGGATCCAAGACTCCCGTTATAGGACCGTTTTCAGTGCTCAGCAGTGGTAATGGTCCCCTATGTGTCACATGACTCATCGAGTGGCCTGCTCGTGCAAGCTCTCTGAACATCGGAGGCTTTCCACAGTGCTTCAAAATATTTTGGGGTAGTCTGACGATCACATAAAGCGATATGAACGATTGGAACACACAATATGAGGCCCTACTAGAGCTGCACAGAGGAATCTATCGAAATTGCTAGTCCCATCACTGACCCGCAAATAGCAGAAGTTCTGTGTGCCATAAAATTCCAAGGAAATGTGCTTTAGACACCTAATAGCATTGAATACAAGATATAGACTACCATTAGGGAATATGTAGTGAGTTGAGGGTGGAGTGAAGTGATGATTGACCCCTTTGTTTGGCGGACTTTGAAGCAAGCCCCTTCAGCGAAGGGCCGGCGTGCCGGGCCGGAGCGGCACAGGCTTGCTCCGAACCTACGCGACTCTCTCATCATCGGGCAAAGGAAAACCAAAAATCTGGTGTTCAAGTGCTCAAGTTGGAATACATTCTTGTAACGGGCGAATTGTTACACAGTGCTAGGCGCCAACGACGTACTTCCTGGGACTACACGGCACCGACAAGGTCCGGCGAACGCGAGGCGGCGGCTTAGAAGATCATTCTCCTACCCCTGGACCTGGACCTGTTATCTAGCGGCGGACAGGATGAATTGAATAGTTAACGGTCACTGTTGCAAAATGCACCGGCCAATAATCACCGGACAATTGCACTCTTTATTTTCGAACTTGGACATCACCTGCAAATGTCAATCACGGCGAAAAAGAAATCTCCAAGTTCCTGCCCCTTGATGGACATTGTCCAAATACGAATAACTGTGCGCCGAACGGCAAGCTCCCGCTACAAAGATCGGACGCCAGAGAGAAAGGCTTTGCAACATCTTCTTTACCGTAACCGTGGGACCGGCACTCAAGCGCTGTGTTTTTATTGGCCCTCTCCTGGTGGATGAGTCTGAGCTCCACTTCGACGGCTGTGTTTCCGGACTTACGCTGGACATATGTCAACCCAATAATAAAATAAAATATTCCCACCTCGAACGCGCACCAAACATATAAATCCGCCTGATAATGTGTTCAAATGGTGTGCACCGCAGCTCTCTCAGCAGTCCCACCGTACACTCCTTCCTCTCAACTCACAAAAAATGCGCTTCTCCATCCTGTTCTCCGCGCTTTCGGTGTTCTCATACGGCGCGTCCGCCGCCACCCTGTTCCCCGCTGCGTCGATCTCGGACGCGCTGACCCTCACGCCCGACAACTTCTACGGCGCGCCGATCCCGCCGTGGAAGCCTGACCACCATCCTGGCTGGTACTACGGAAACGGCCCCCCGCCCCCGGGAATCAGCTGCATCCTGACGGGGGTATGCATATGCACTTCCTCATCTACGCGGCCCTGATATTTCTCCAGCTGCTCTGCGACCTCCTCGAGCTGCTGTTCCCGCACGGTTTCCATTGCCCCAAGCCCCCGCACCACCCGCCGCCCCCGACGGGCCCACCCGGATACGGCCAGAGCTTCTACAACCTGACCTGCGCGGCACAGGACGACAGCTACCAGACCTTCGGGCTCGTCGCTACCGTCGAAGGTATTTTTTCAAATCATGCGTCGAAATGACCGACCGCCTATGAATCGCATCCTAGATTGCGCGGCCATGTGCGATGCCGTCGAGGGCTGCAACTTCTTCAACAGTATGTCCAATATATTCCACAAAACTCGACACCGAAAAAACTGACCTTGTCTAAGGCTACCACGACGTCAACGGAAAGGTGATGTTGGCTCTGAAATACATTAAATTATTAACACCGTTTCTAGGACGGAAGCCCCCAGCTCACCTGTGCGCTGTTCAAGAAGTGTCTCACCTCCGACTTCGCGGACAACTGCGGCGGACAGACGCAGCCGGATGGCAGTATCGACTTCATCATCAACTCGGATGGGTACTGCAAGAAGTAGCACTGTCTTTTCTGACGACATCCGTGCATGCAGTAGGACACCGTATACCCGAACAATTTGTTTATTGGCCAATTTTCTTATGGGCACTTTGTGGGGCACTTACATACTAAATTCATCGAGTAAATGTTGTGGTTCAGAAATCGTTTTGACAAAATACCGAGGTTCACTAACTGGATGGCTTGCATAAAACGCGTTGAATTTATTTCCACGCGGAAAAAAATGGGATATCGGGGGAATTAAGTAATCGACTTTCTCTTGAAATTTATATACCCGACTCCGAAACGGGTCTCAATCAGGATCATCCGCCTGTCCACCACTCGGCCAAAAAATAACAAAATCGACTCTCCTGGTTTTATATCCAGCGGCCCAAGAGCGGCATGGTCCGAAAGCCTCCCACGCGTCCCAAAGCTTCTCACGCCTCCTTTCCACAACCCGCTCATCGTTCTTGGTCAGTGTACTAGGTCGAACGACTCTTAGTCTACTGTAAATTATCTATGCTAACATCAACCTCAGCATCATGGAAAGTTCTCCGTTCAGGGATATCCTGAATACAAACACCGTTCCTTCTAACGCGGAATGCCAGAGCATCCACTGCGATCTTCTGAAGGATCCACGCAGAAAATGCACAGACCTAAATGAACAGATTGCTCGCATGCAGAAATCCCTTGCTGATCTCACGCGCGATCGCGACAAACTGCAGAGCTTCATCGATGCCCACCTGGCGCTCGTATCCCCGGCGCGCAGGCTTCCCGACGACGTCGTTCGCGAGATATTCGTCGCAGCGCTTCCATCGCGCAACAGAGCCGCCTCTTCTGCTGTGCAAAATATGCAAGGCGTGGAGAGCTCTGGCACTTTCGACGCCCCCACTGTGGACAGAAGTCCACATCGCTGTCCCATCCAGTTCGCGATTGGAGAAAATGACCAGCATGGTTGATACCTGGCTCTCTCGGTCAGGCGTCCTCCCGCTTTCGCTTTCCGTCATCCCATCCCGCAGCGCGGATCCTGACATCGATGTGTCGCTACTGCTCGAGGCACTCATTCGCTTCGCTTCGCGCTGGAAGAAGATTTATTTAATGCTCCCATCCCTTCGTTCCTTTGGGCCCCTCTTGAAGGTGTCCCCAGCGCATCTTTCCATGTTGGAAACATGTGTGTGTCAAACAGCACTTTTTTCACGAACCAGTTCACGGGGAACCAGTTCACTCGGAAGTCGGAGTGTGGGACTCAATTTTCGCATTCTTGCGGGCCCCGAATCTTCGCAATGCTTCTCTCTGTCCACAACTATCACGAAGTATATCCCTCCCATGGGGACAGCTCTGTCATCTTAACCTTTCCAACGACACATCAGTGTACATCGCATCACTCATTGCGCTTGAAATACTGCGTCGATGCGTTGGACTTGAGTCCTGCGTCTTGGCAATTTATGTTGGCCCAGACGGGGCACCCCTGGAAATTTGTCGCATGGAACATATGCAACATTTATCCTTACAAACTTCCGGGGAGGAAGGCCTGTCCGCTTTTTTCGAAAAACTGTGCCTTCCGCGCCTCCGCTTTTTGGAATATTCCAATGTCGGGAATGTTCGCCTGCCTTTCTTCCCTATGTTTTCCTCTGCTCACTTGGTGGAATCTCTCTCGATACGGTCAACACCCTCGATGACTGATCTCGTTGAGGCGCTCAGATTAATGCCGATGTTGTTCACCAGCTCGCATCCTGGCAGACCAGGACTGGCCAGTGGATGCCGGTCATGACGCTTCTGGACCTCCGTCTTAAGGATGGACCAGCTCGTATCCTGGCACACCAGGGCTGGCCAGTTGATTATGGTCATGACGAGTTAGTCGCCCTGCCTGCTCACTCCAGGGGCGGATGCCGACGGCCCCGTCCTATCTCCTCGGCTCCGGCGCATAGTTCTGCGGAATGTCCTGGCACTTTCCGAAGACGCGCTCCTGAAATTCATCCAAGCCAGGATGGACCCACATATCCGCGATATAGCGCATCTGGCCGCGGTCCGCGTACAGTTCCTTCACCAGATGCAGGTAGATACCCTCCCCCAGCTTCGAGAACGCCTCGCTGCGGGCCTGGAGGTGACCTTCGATTATGAGCCGAATCCCTTGTTAATGTCAATGTATTCGCCCTACGATGGCCTGGAGCCTCATCGCGCAGAGTTTGCAAATGCGCCGCCTGCCCAATGGTAAGCGGTCGCCTAAAATATCATGTGTAAGTACTCTGTACTTTACGCGGATTTGATTCTTTCGTGGACATACGTTGGATTACACTGCCAGTGGTGCGAGATGCGCCTCCGCGTCTTCTCTTACTTTTTATTTGTCTTTTTCAATGGCTTTCGAATTTTGTACCAATTTTCATTCACGCCTATATGGCGACACGGCTTTGGAATGAACACCACTGATTTCCCATTGAAAGGAAATCAAATAATTGAAGGATGCTTCCGCCTCTGACCTCGTGCCAGCGACCAACCTTTGCTCTTTGCCTCGATGAGGAACCATTTACCTCTCAGTTCAAAATATCCCTAGCATCTCAGAACGTGGGACCTTGATTCCTCTGCCATCCACAAAAATCAAATCAAATCAAGTGGAAGCCTTCACAAGTAGCATTCTTACCCGAACCTGCTCTCTGTAAATAACGGTCGGCAAAACTTGGGCAAAACAGCCTAATAATCAGCAAACTAGCTTAGAGAATACACCGAGGCAGCAGCTCCACATCGCGTTTCGCCACCTCATACGCACGCTCGACAAACTCGTCTTCCGTCTGCGCGCACACAATGTCCGTCGCACGGCCGCAGTTGCACGAGTCGCCGCAGCATCCGAGGCAGATGCGCTTGTCGACCGTCTCGTGTGCGATTTGCATGAAACGCGCGAAGCGCGGGACGGCGGTGCAGGGACAGTCGCTGGAGGGGTGTATGAGTCTACTGAGCTGAGAAGTAAGCGATTGGAAGGGAGGGACTAACCGCTTGGAGGTCTGCGCGCAGCGCGCGAGAACGGGGTCACGCGCTTCGAGGGCAGCGAGCATACCTCCGCTGAGCTCACGTGTGGCGTGAAGAGAGCGCGACGCGAGGGAGAAGGCGTGCCGAGGGGAGGTCTGCGGGACAGCGGACACCGCGAGCACGGCGACGGCGCCGAGGAATACAAGAGCTTTCGAGAAGAACATTGTTGGCGTCGGATTCAGGTCTGGATCAACGAAAGTGAACTCTACGATCAGAGTATAGTATCCAACAAGTTTCTAGCGCTTACTTACAATGGGGGGAGTTGGAGGGAAGCTGTAAACCGGGAGGCAACGCTCCATGACTATTTTATAAATCTTAGATGCCTGTGCCGTTATCGGGGAGTTACTATGAGACTAATAGAGATGCCGGGAACTGACAGTCCTAAATAACTCTACATTGGCCGCAGATACTGAGATAGGTATCAGACGGCGCGCATCAGCTAGCGGGGAGACCAAAAGTACCCACATGCCCACAGGTACTTGATACTTGAGACTGGTTCATTGCGTTCAGTAACGAAGGGTGTTCTCGTCGACATCCAAAAATTATCCAGCTCCGAGACCACAAGCATGCAAGCATCGAGGTCACTCGGAGTCGCTCCAGGCGCTTGATGTACTACGACCACCTCGCTGGTATCGCCTTCAAGTTGTATTCGGCCTTGCCAGACGAGGCTAGCACCGGCCACAATAATAAATAGATACCCGGCCACAATAATAATAATAGACACCCACCATGTGGAGGCAACGGGAAGCAATCACCGGGCTGGGTGAGAGGGATCTTATATAAGATGGAACAGCAACTTCAGTGCAGGCTAGACCGCGATTGATATGGCGGTGGGTTTGAACGAGTTGAAGGATTGTTGGTGGCTTTCCCCGCAAAGATAAGATACATAGATACTTACCGTAAGCTGTTCAGACGAGCGAGAAGAACTTGTAGCCAGCCAGCTCATAGCAGGACGTTCTCCGAGTCGGCGTACGAGAAGGATTTCTTCGATAATCTGACCAAACTGGTAGGTGATGGATATCAACAAGAAAAGAAGACTCGTTGGGTTGAGAGAGAAGACGAGCTCTTGAACCTCCGGAGATACGCACCCTCGTCCCCGTCAGAACATTCATGGGGTAAAAGACTGTCCAGTTGCCGGTCATATCCAAAAGCTTGATGTCGTATACTTTATGAGCATCCGGTATAATAGAGTCGGTCCCATTGCCACGTGAACCAATATAAAAATTCCAGGAGAACGGAGCATTGCGAAGGTGACACGAGTATGTTGGGTGGCAGAATACCCTGTGCACGTCGAAGTCGAAGTGCGTAATGTCCATCCGGCCAGGCGGGGGCAACGCCGCCTATAATGCACTTAGCGTCGGTGTGGCGAAAACGAGTATGAGGTTGAACGCACCCCAAACACCGCACCCGACTGCGCGGTGACCAACAGCGCCCGCAGACTCTTGGAGTTGATCGTCCCTCAGTGTAGGGTAGATGTCCGCAAGCAAGCGCCAAGCACATGCACTCGTCGTTAGTTTTGAGTAGTTTGATTGGATTTCGGGAGTTGCCATGCCTCGCACTCGTCGTGCTCTTGTGAGGTGGGTAAGACGAGATGTAACACAATATTCAACTGTGGACGCACAGAGTCGCTGGTCCTGTGCATGGTGGCAGTGGGAGTCGACTTGGAAGTCAGGCGTGGGAACCTTTCGTGTATCACGGTCACGTTACATCACGTTACACTGGGGATCTCCATCAGGAAAACCGTAGCCGAGCCCGCTATGAGACGCTATGAAGTTGCTATGAAGCTCTATGAAGCCATATGCAGCGCTTTCAAGCACTCATACCTACACACCCTCTATGCAGCCGCCTTCTAGGTAGCTAGCGCTTGACAGCGCTGCAAAGCACTCATACCTTTTTTTTTTTTTTTTTTTTTTTTTTTTTGGGAATGTTCGCTGGTGCCTTTTTGCTTGGATTCTTTTTTCCAGCACCTTAGCAAGTGCCCTCGCCTCTGCAAAGCATTGGCGCGTGACACCCATCACCGGACTACGGTTAAGTAGGGATCCGGTACCCCAGGAAGGAATGCATTTGCGCAGACTCGTGACAGAACAAGTCACGAGTACTGTGGGACTCGGCACCGAGGGATTTCAACCTGTGCAATACCCACTAAACCTCCTGACGGTTCTGTGGGGTTTGAACCCACGACCGCAACCACTATTGGATTACGGTAGCCGGGACTTTCCAGCTAGGACTGGTGGTACATCCGCTTAGCCACTCAGTCCCCCATGCAAAGCACTCATACCTTCATTCTGGTTTTCCTAATGTCCCCAAGCCTCAAATCAAGGCAGAAGTAATTTAAAGGCGATAAAGACCCTGACTGTGAATCAAGTACGTCTATAATTGTCTATTGGCTCTTTCCCTCTGCCATGGCGTACAACTTCTCCTTGTCCCCGGACTCGTCGACCAGTGCACGCAACTTGCCTTTCGGGTTTTGGAGCAACGCGTGGGGGCTGTTGTACTCAACCTTCTTGGGATAAGCAAGGAATTTAGCTGGTGCAATGAAACATACGATGTGGCCGTCGTCGAGCACCATCTATTGTGTAACATGTCAGCGAGGCTTCTGAAGAAGGGCCGTCAAACCACTCACAATTTTATCTGAATCGAGGATCGTTTGCAGCCGATGTGCGACGGTCATCACCGTCACGTCGGACTTGAGCTCGTTCCGCAAGGACATCTGAATGACGGCGTCGGTCTTGTAGTCTAATGCGAATGAGCCGACATCAATGGCCGACCGAGATATAAGTACCTATGGCCGAGGTAGCTGAGGCAGAATTAAACACAGCACGTCTTCTGATTGGATGGATACACACCTTCGTCTAGAATTAGCAGCTTGCTGTCCCGAACGATTGCCCGAGCTGTTGGGGACGATCAATCGATGCTCAACTTCACAGAGTATAATAGGGAAGAATACCTAGTGCGAGAATTTGGCGTTGTCCAACCGAGAGATTGCTCCCTCCGCTGGAAATGGCGCTGTCAAGCGTGAGCTGACCATCCTCCATCTCGTGTTGGAGAGAGAAGAGCCCCGAGGCCCGCAGAGCGCTGTTGAGGGTCGCGTCATCGTACTGGCCAAAAGGATCCACGTTGTGCCGCAGCGTACCCGAGAGAAGCTCGGGCTAGATTCGTTGCTAATCAGTAAGGAAACTACTGACAGAGGGTGAAATTGACCATCTGTGGGATGATGGTAATGTTGGATCTCAAAGCATCCAGATTGATAGAGGCGGTTGAGATCCCGTCGTAATGTATCGTCCCTTCTGTGTATATGCAGCGCAGCAATGCGAGGGTCAACGAACTCTGCGCTTTCATCCAGCAAGAGTTCAAAAATAAAAAGGGGGAGTAGGTACCTTTCCAGACCCGGTGCGGCCCACTTGAAGCCAGTCAGGGAAGATGGCAGAAATTACACAACCACTTACCAATGCCTATCCGCTCGCCCGCCTTCACAGTGAAGGAGATATCACGTAGGACCTTGGGACCATCAAGTGAATAGCGCGCGGACAACTTCTTGACGATGAGTTCCCCACTACTTGGCCAGTGAGCAGGCGGCTTTCCGGCTTTAGTTGGTTTGGGCTCGTGTTCAATATCAAGGTACTGTTGTATCCTTTCAAGGCTGACTCATCGGATCAGATATTCATACACCGCGTGCATGGAGGGGGCAGAATACCTGTTGCCTGAAGATAGAGTTAATCGTGGAAAGCGCATGCGACATTTGGGAAAACTGGCCTTGAATCTGGGCCTCATTCCAGATCCGAATCTGCAAAAAATCACTGAGCGGCCTTCTCAGCACGTTAAGGAAAAGTTCAAACCCAAAACAGAACTCTCATACTGAATCCGGCTGAGGCACAAGTACTTTCAATGAGAATGTTGCTGTGAAATAGTTCTATGCCCTTACCTGCCACATTCAGACTGAAGCCGACATTGTTTGCATTTTGCTGTGGAGTCGATCCTAAGATTAGTTAGCTCATCAAGAGCGAACCAAAAATTACCTTGTGGAAGTAGATGAGGTATGCGGCAAGAAGTGCGGTGAGGGTATTGGCGATGGTCGCGAGCCTGGTGGTGATTATTTCGGCGTACCATGCCAGTATTGGGCGATACGTACCTGATTGCAATCCACCGGTCCAAGTTGGCCAAGGGTCTGACTGCCCCGGTATACCTGTCGATCCTCTTGAGGGATTCCTGAATGAAAGATGTCTGTGCACCGTAGGCTCGGATGGACGCTGATCGTACTTAGTAAACGCCACTGCACTTGTTAGTGGAAGACATACTAAGCCCGGCGATGGCGGCACTGAAACTTGAATACTGTCAGTAATCGAATGGATCCGTTTATTGCATCTCGCTTACTGTCCAAGGACCGGCGCCTTAGCATTGCTGCTCTCGCGCTTTATCGAGAGTTGGGCTTTGAGATAAATTTGACCCAAGGTACCGCCAAGGATCGCAGCGAGAATTCCAGGCAGGAAAAAGAGAGGGGCCATATATACGACTGCTGAAAACGTCACCACCAACGCGACAGTGACGCTAGCCCATCTCAGAACAACATTCAGGATTGCGCTGTCGACTGTCCAGGTTTTAACGAACGACTTCTTGTGACGGTTTCGAGGGAAGAGTTGAACGTACCTGCTGTGATGTCGGTCGTGAATCTGGTGATTACTCGCGAGGCAGGTGTGATGTCCAACCACCTGAGCGTTGTGCTAAGGATACTTTCTATCAGTCGACGGTGAATGCTCCGGGATGCTCGCAACACCGCGTATGCGAAAACAATGTCTCCCCTGTCGGCGATGGCCTTGAGTCAGCATGTGCCTTGAGACAGTGAAGGAAATAGCTTACAATGAGTGTACGACGATTTCGGTCAGAGTAATCAAGCCTAAGTTGAAAGATAATTAACTGAGGAAGACATATTAGCCATTTCACCGACTGTACGTTCCGATATAGCTGGGTAAAGGAAAGTTAGCGAAGAATGCCGAGACAGGATAAGCCCCTTACTAGGTCACCGATACTTCTCCGGAGGCATGGGTTTCGTATTGGGAAGAAAAGTATCCAAGATACCACGTTGCGAATACAGTCAACACTTGGGCTATAATGATACAGCCAAGGAAGACGATATAGAAGCCCAGTCCACCGAGTGCATGGAGATAGAGACCCACTGACAATACTCATTGGATGAAAACAGTGGGATACTTGTGAAATCGACTCACAGGAGGACCATTTTACCTTCCCTAGTTGTACCTCTTCCGCGAGAATCAACTTTCCGTCAGTTTCATTTACTTCGAATGTTTCGACCGCGACATCCTCAGCGTGTTCCATGGCATGCAGATCTGCGTTAGCCTCTTTTGCGAGTACACGATCTTGTTTCAGTGCATCCGTGACCGATCCTTGGCTAAGCACTCTTCCATTTAAGCCAATAGAAATAGTCCAGTCAGAGATGGGTGCACAGAGGGCAACATTATGAGTCTGGCGGTGTGTATAATCAGTTGTGGTTCACTCGTCATTCCATTTAACCAAACTCACAACCAGGATAATGGTTCGTCCTTGAACAAGATCTCCGCTGAGGCATTTCTCAACAATCCACTTGGATGTGTGGACGCTGGAGAAGAGTTAGCCGAAGAAAATTCGACTAATCCACACATACTCGAGAGCTGCGAGGACATCGTCTAGAAGCAAAACCTCGGCCTTCGAATAGATGGCACGGGCAAGGGTACATCGGGCTTTCTGGCCACCACTAAGAGTAAGCCCTGCGTCGACCCTGAGCTCACGAAGCGCCATAGAAAGAAGTTGCAGACCTTTCTCTCCAACTTCACTTTTATCACCGGCCTCGAATAACTCGAGGTCACGCTCGAGAGCACACTGGTGTAGTACTTTCCTGCAGCGAGTACGAAGGGAATTCAATCAAAAGCGAGCTAGATCAAAGTGCCAACTTGCCTGTATCTTTCTTCGTCATATTCAGCACCGAACAATATGTTATCCTGGCATACTGGTTAGAAGTGCAGAACTTCGAGGAAGCCACTCACACGAATCGTTTCGTTCAGGACCCAAGATTCTTGCGCAGCGTATGCTACGCCGCCAGCACGAGGAAGATTATACCAGGAGTCGGGTGACGAGGGCACGAAATGCATTTCACCTTCAGATAATAGGTCAGAACAGGGTTGTAAAAAATATACGAGCAGCCTACCGAGGAGCGCCATGAGTAGACTGTAAAGGTGTCAATAATATGCATGGGGGAAAATCGGCGAGCATACGATGTTTTTCCTGCACCGGTGGGACCGAGCTGTCCAGAATTGCCTTTAAAATTCAGAAAGACTTGTGACCGCATGACTTACGATGAGATTTATGCGGCCACGTTTAAATAGCAGCTCATCGTCGATGCGTAATATGAACTTCTGCCTCGGAGGTGTAGCTGATCCATCGGTTTCGTTCGACCAGCTAAAAGCTGCGTTACGGAAACCGATCTCGCTGGACGCTTGCGCAGATATATTTGCTGCTGCTTCCCCATTTTCCACAAAAGAATCCAAGAGCTCCGTCTGAATAAACCACTCAGTAGGTTGTCACACATCAGTAATAACCCACGTTATGCAAAAAGTCATTGATACGGTCCAACGATACTTTCGCGTCTATGTACTAGAAAGGTGTCAGTGCGTTCCAGACTGCAGGGCCGCTGCAGACCTCAATAAGGCGCTCTGAGCCATATCCTAATTGGATGCGGAGCATGTCGAAAACGGGCATGGTGCTGAATATTATTGACGGCCGAAGTTTTTGTTTCATGACTACCGCCTGAAGCGGAGTCAGCCAAATACGATATCACAAGCGCACCACCAACACTATAATAATCATATTAAATCAGCGAATGAAAGGCTAGATAGTAGAAGGAGAGGGATATCCTTACAAAGTTATATAACTCGCAAGCATGGTAAGAATCGGTATGAGGTTGCTGCAAGTTGCTTCATAGTAAAAGGGATGTAAGGTGATGGCGAAGGACGAACATGACTTGGTTGGAAAGGAACTCGAAAATTTCTCGCTTCCAGATCCACACCAGCTCCTGCTCTCGTTTTTCGTTGATTCGGTCCAGCATTTTGGCCTCCCACCCGAATAGTTTACTTCGGGGACGGAGATCAAGCAGACGATGAAGAAAGGCAGAAGACACTCACATCATGCGGAGCACATTCATTGCTGAGGAATGATTAATTTGGAATGAATACTGAACGGCAGATTACGCACTTTCAGTGATGACCCCAATCCTCGAGTCTGCCGCACTGATTCGATTTTTCTGGATACCCTGGAGGATATTTGAAACGCTTCCGGCCACCGGGAATAAGGCCGCCATTACTCCCATACCGACGAAGGCACTGCACATACTCGTTGTGAAGTACGATTATATGAGTCAAACAACGTACCTCCAGCCCAAGATAGCGTACAAGAAAACAGTACAAAAGATGATTGCTGTGGGTGTGTTGAATAGGAACAACATGGCATCATTCATTTGAGTTACGTTGCGCAGATCGGTGGTGACCAAGTTGCTGATTTTGCCGACATCGATGGAGCCCGAAGGGGCGGCGGTGGCAAGGTACTCGATATCCTTTGGAGCTGTGCTCTGTGCCGTTTCGCCACTTGCGTCAGACTGTGCTTCGCCGGGATTCAACCTGCTGGCGATAGAGCCTGCATCATCGGACGACGTTCGGCTAAGCTCCGCTGATTTAGAGGGTCCGTCTACGGAGTGGTGCGCCATCACGCGAACGCGCAAGGCATGTTCGAATATAAGCTCGGTCAAGAGCGCTTCGGTTCGAGCCACCACACGGTACTTGACGATACTCAGCCTACAAAGTTAGAGTTCAAAGCATTACACACACCGACATGCGATAATATCCCTGAAAAGAGATGGTACTAATCATAGGCCCAATAAATAGCCAAAGGATCCAGATAATAGGCCGAATGGAGGAAGTGGAGTCCGGGTTTTCGAGGTAACTAATGAGTCTATGAGCGCAGCACGAACAAGTCAGGATAAAACAGAACAAACGCCAGGACACGGTTGATCCCGATAGGTGAGGCGAAGCTGCCTATCCCGTAGCCGAGTAGTAAGCCAATTGAAGTGATGAAATCGCGTCTGCAGCAACATAAGAGATTACCCGCCACGCGGGAAGTGAGGCTCACCGGAATGTTTTGAGTAGTCCAAAGACAACATGTCTGTTGCTTGCGCCGGAGAAGACATCGATATTCTGTGGGGAACGTGAGCAGGTGCGAGCAAAACGCGGTAGGTGACATTGACCTTGAACCCTCGTGTTTTCAGATGAGCAGCAGAATCAGAGTCCGCGAGCGGAGGTAGAAGATCGTGCGGTAGATGAGGGAGCTTATACGAGAGCAAAACTAAAGGGTCTAGGAAGCCTAGCACCGCCAGGGATAGCAGCGACGCTGTCTCTTCTGGGTTTATGGGGTTCTGGGGACTATTAATACGGGCGCTCAAGATGTTGACTGCTTACCAGTGGATAGGCAGGAAAATAAGCTCGAGGAATAACGAAAAATATGCCGGTCGTTAGGGCGAGCGTGAGAATTTTTGCGGGCAGGAGGGGTCCTTCTGCTGCATCCTGAATGGGCCATGTATATGTGCCCAAGGGGAATATGTCGCGATAGAAGTAGACACCAAAGGCGACCAGCAGTATCAAAGTCAGGTGTAGATTGGCAGTAGCACCCCATCTTGTATTGACTCTGAGCGCTCCAACCGCGAGAATCGACGCGTAGAGCTGTGCGTGCTTCAGAGATGCAACAGCCCATCCAATGGCGGAAACGCACGTAAAAACCACACATCCCCAGGTTCATATTAAAAAATCCAAGATTCAAGTCAGCCCTTGCATATGACGTGATGGACAGCCCAAAGAGAGACAGGCAGCCAATTAGTCGGGTGATGTTGTGCAGCAGGATGATACCGCCGCCATATCGAGAAACCACCAAAGGCTTTGGTTCGGAATTGTGCAACACTGTGAGAAAGAGTCGCGTGCATAGACGCATTGATAGTCCAAGGAACACCAGAAATGCGGACAACGTGGCTGCATATAGTGGAATGGCCAAATTTTGCGTCCAAATTCTGCTCTCAGGCAGATAATGAGTCGAGTACACCAAACGCAAATTTTGAGAACGAACCCTGTCTCCAAGAATTGGAAGTGCGTCACGCCGAACGATAAATTCTGTGGCATTTCCATCGCCACCTGAGAGCTGAAGGGAAGCATTTTGCCAAAAAAAATCAATGGGACAAAAAATGACTCCGAAACCTAGCTATGACTCAACTTGTACTTACGTAGATCCGTTGCCCTCACACGGCGGCCGTGATCCGTCCTGGCAATAAAGGTAATGCCGAGCTCCCGTTTAGGAAATTTCCGAATCAATGCCGAGCTCATAAAACGGGTGCATACCCTGCCACAAGAGCACTCGTGGTCCGACCTGTTCCTACTAATTCGTGAAGCGCGAATCAATAAGCGGATCCAACCAAGAGGCAATAAACTGTTGGACGTCGCTATGAAATAAATAAAATAATCAAGAAATAAGGAAGGCGAGAAGATATCAAACGGCCCGTTTCGGAATTCGAACGGGAGTCCTCCTGAATAATTGAAGGACAATGGAGGAGAAGCAGATACGTGCCAAAAGTAACTCCTGATCAACGAGGTAGAGATGAGTCGGAGGCAGAAAGCCCAAGACTTTCATTTTATTTCAGGCGGAAACCCTAGGGAAACCAGTTAGGTTCATATCTTCAAAAACGCACTACCTTGTGAGATTTCGTTCTAAGGAGTGGTAGAACAGCGAACACATCTGTTACTTTACGCATTGAACACCATGATGGAACACAGCTCCTCGAGTATGAAGCAATGTTGTCTATCTTGTCGTTATATGAGCAATACTTTACGTATACAAGTACAAGTGCAGGGCCGATAGTCAACGACATCAGTCACTTTTTCCATGGGCAATCAGCGTCTCATAAACGTGGTGCGCCGAGGGCCGTTCTTGTGGCTGATCCCGGAGGCAGAGGTCGACCAGCTGCCCATACCATTCGCACGTCTTTGACCCCCAGCCTGGAGTCGGCCGCGCGCCCTCTGCTAGATCTGGGAGCTCCTCGAGAAGGGACCATAACACCAGTCCTAGAGCGAATACATCGTGCTCTGCCGTTGGTGCATAGCTCACTTGATGAGCACACTCAGGCGGACACCAAGCCTCCGTCCAACCTCCGGGGATGTAGTCGATGAGCCTACAATGACCGTCGGAGCAAAGGACAATGTTGTCCAACTTGAGATCGCCCCAAAAGATGCCCTGGGAATGCAGCCACGCCACGGCCGCCGCGATGTCGGTCGTCCAGGCGAGCTTCACGAACCAGGGAATGTGAACAGTGGCGGCTGGCGTTTCCTGCTCCGGGGGTGGAGAAAGCTTAGGGCCATTCCGATGGAGAGATTGTATCACATGCTGGAGCGACGACGCAGGATGATGGTCCATGAGGAATCCTCGCAGCACGTTGGCAGTGTCAAGGACTATATGCGTTGGTCGAATGAGGAAGTCGACGTCTGCGAGCGCGATCATGAATTTGACCCCCCGAGCAAAGTCTGGCTCGGCGTCAGCTTGCGGGGTTTTGAGTACCTTGTGGCCATGCAGGGGGGTGTCGACAATATAAACGCCGTCTGCAAGCCAGTGGATGCAGCGGAGGTCGGAAAGCAGCACGGAGGGATACGCGATGTGTTCCAACAGTTCTTCAGCGGGTGTCTCGAGCTCGATCTGGGTTTCGAGATGGAACGAGCCGTCAGGGAGCGTTTTGAATTCGACGGTGGTTTTCCACCCCGGTTTCGTTTCAATTCGGGGGAGAATCTGAGGGCAAGACTGAGCTCCAGGAAAAGTAAAATAATATTGAGTGTGCGCACCTGTTGGATCGTGCCTGGATCCAGACCCTGGTCTTCATTGTTCAGAGCCAAGTTCTCTGCACAGTCGAGCATGTCCTCATTGCGCGTGTACGATATCAACAATTTGGCGCCACTGTCGATGACTTGAGGAGAGTGATCGATGGCCAACAAAGTCGCGCCGCCATCCGCCTCTGCTTTGTTGCTAAAATAGTTCGATGTGACGCAGGTGCACATTAGCGGTCGCACAGTGCTTGGAAGTTCGTCCCCGTAGTCATATCTACGAGCCGCTAGCGCTTTGAACGGCTGTCGTCAGCCGCGAAGAGACAATGTAGGGTGAGCCAGGTCACCTAAGGCTGCCGGTGGTACAACAGTGCTTAGCTTCATGATGGCTGAGGAAGAGGTACACGAATGGCAGACTTTGGTGTTATGTCGCCCCAGTGGCAAGTTTTTGAAAAGCTTTTTTTTTTCAATAATGGTGGTTGGATATCAAGTCGGATTCGGGAACATAGTCCGATCAGTGATGATCTCATCCTGGTTCAAGTTCGATTATTTGTGCAAAATCGGTCTATTTTACAGTAAAAAGTCGGTAGAAGGTTATTGCTCATCGATGAGGCATAGAGACAATGCCGACCACATAGTTCGTTGAACATTCGGAGGCTATTATCAACGCGCGAATTCATACAATATCGAAAGGACAGCAAAAAAAAACAATGGCTCAACCGTATCATACTCGCGCTACTGGCTGTGATTCTCGACAGAAACAGACCCTCGTAAATTATATAGTACATGTTCTTCAAGGCGACTGCCTACCACTCAGGCAAACCATTTGCAAAATCTGCTCTATGGAGCACCAGACCGTCAGAAGGCGAATAAGTTGGCCAACGTGGATACTGCAAGGCCACTTCCAGCGTGCCCGCGGTGAGGAGGTCTCCCAGCGGAGGAAGGATATCGACCTCTATCGGGCGGAGGAACTCTACGTGGACGCTGGCCAGATGCGCAACATTGCCGAGATGCGGACCCGTCCTGGCTTGGATGAATTTCAAGAGCGTGTCGTCGGAAAGTAGCCAGACTTTCCTCAGAACGATGCGTCGGAGCCGAGGACATATAATGGGGCCGTCGGCATGCCCCACCGGAGTAAGCCTATCGATTAATTCTCTGTGATCAGCATCAAATGGCGGGTCCTGGTTTTCTACAAGACGTAGTTCCTGAAGCATCGGCATTAATCTGAGGGCCTGAAGTAGAAAGTCGATCGAAAGTGAGGACAATATTGTGAGAAATTCCACGAGCGGAGCGGAGGAAAGCATATGAGAGAAAACCAAGCGAGGGGTCCCGGAGAATTCCAAAAAGCGGAGCTTCGGAAGGGCCAGCTGGCTGAAAAATGGGATTAAGTTGAGGGTATCCCCGCCAGCGTATACACACAACCGTTGCATATGGTCCATGCGACACGTCTCTTCCGGGAGGGACTCCCCAGGGTCGGACCAAATTGTCAACAGACACGATTCAAGCTGAGCACATTGGCGCAGTATTTCAAACCCGGTGGCCATTGTTATGTACGCTCCAGTGTCGTTGGAAATGGTAAGATGACGTAGGAGGCCCCAATGGAGGGGCGTGGAAATATGTGCCAGCTGTGGACTGACGGAGACGCTGCGAATATTCGGAGCCCCCAAGAACGCGAACATTGACTCGGAGGTCTCTTCGTCAATTCGTCCCGCTTGGACATATACATTTTCAAGCAAGGGAAGATGCTCTGGGGATACTTTCGAGAAAGGCTCAAATGATAGAATGGCTGGGAGCGTGAAGTGAATGTGTTTCCAGCGCGACGAGAAGCGGATGACTGCCTCGAGCAGCGTCGAGACATCGGTGTCCGGAAGTGTGCCGTAGGACAGGACGACAGAAAGAGAAAGCGGGAGCGCGCCTGACCGGGAGAGCCAGGTATCGACCATACTGGTCATTTTCTCCAATCGCGAGCTGGAAGGGACAACGATGTGGACAGAAGCCCACAGTTGAGGCGTTGAAAGTGCCAGCGCTCTCCACGCCTTGCTTATTTTGCACAGCAGAAGAGGAGGCTCTGTGGCACTCATAACACAGTTGCGCGCCGGAAGCGCTGCGACGAATATCTCGCGAACGAGGTCGTCAGGCAGCCTACGCGCCGGGGATACGAGCGCCAGGTGGGCATCAATGAAGCTTTGTAGTTCGTCTCGGTCGCGGGTGAGATCGTCAAGGGCCTTCTGCACTCGAGCAATCTGTTGAGTGAGGTCCGCGCATTGCCTGCGCGGATCCTTCAGGAGATCGTGGATGCTCTGACATTCCGCGTCAGAAGGAACGGTGTTTGTATTCAGGATATCTTTGAACGGAGAATCCATGATGCTGGGGTTGACGTTAGTACAGATTATGATGCCATGCGGCTCCACATACGTTGGATACCACTCTGGAACACTGCTGCTTCACGGCCTAGCCTTGGGACTCAGAAGTGGACGACGGCGCGTGAAAAGGATGAGATGGCGATTGATGGCCGACAGCAAGACTGGTCACCAACCAGAACGTCGACGAGGAACAATATGAGCGCGAGATTGTGCTGGTTGCCAACTTGCCCGTTTGTTGGAAGCGCGTGAGAATATTTGGGCTCCGTAAATTTCCTTTTTAGGACAAAAGCGTTTTTGAAGAATCTGTTTTTTTTTTCGGGGGTGCAACCTTGAAAGGTACTGAGCAACAGAAGCCTTCTCAGGCTGATCCTCCTCAAACCAAACCAAACCCACAATTCAAGACCGCGCGGATGATTATTATTATCATGATTCGCTCGACAAATCTAATGCATAGCATTCCGGGAGTGTGTTGTGTGTGATGTGGTGTGTAAAGCTAATAGACTAGAGCCAGCCCGCCCTGCCTGCGGCGGGTAAGTGCTAAGCGTGTGGGTAACACCAGTACGGCGTCGTCGTACGGTGTCAAGAAGGGCGTCGTACTATGTACAACGAAGAAAGGAGGAAGGACACGTCAGATGATAAAGTGAGAGAGACAATTCGTGATAATGTGAGAGGGTATCTGCGGGGGGAAAGGAACGAACGTGAGTTGGATGTGGTGCGTAAAAGGCAAGGGGACGACTGACGGAGTATGTGTGCTAGATAATGAGATGAGAAATATGCGGGCGTGAGCGATCTACTGCTTGAGCGAGTTGATGACGCTCCAGCCGAGGTCGTTGGGCAGGTCGTTGCCGGTGTTGATGAGTTGGAGGATGGGGGAGACGTTCACCATGTCCTCCTGGAAGCCTGCGGGGCGGTGAGTACATACCGAAGGGCGGGAACGACGCGACTTACCGAAGTACATGACGACCTTCATGAAGGCCGAGCCCTCGCCCTTGACCCAGTTGTTGAAGATGCCCATCTCGCGCTTGGCGTCGCTCAACGAGAGCTGCGGGCCGTTGTTGAAGTTGTTGAACGCGATCTCGGTGTTGTAGATGGGGAGCTTGAACTGGTCGTGGTGGCGATTGAAGTGGGCGATGGCCTTCTCGGCGGTGGTGTCGTACCAGTGCAGGGCCTGGCCATCGAACTAAAAATGGGTGAAGACGCCGTTAGAGCGGAACAGGGGCGAGAGACAGGGATAATTTACGTGGCAACCCTGGCAGGCGGCCATGAAGTCCTTCATCCAATTGAAGCCTTTGTCGCCGGAGGTGACAGCAGGGGTCAGGATTTTCACACCCTTCTTCTGGAGCGGCGCCAGGGCCTTCCAGTAGGCACTGACGACCTCGTCGACCGACATGCCTGAGGAGAGACCAGAGTCGTTCACAAGTTCAGGCCTGTCTATGATGAGTACATGTAGCAAACGCAGGACAGGAAGTGAACCTACTCGTTAGGGCCGAGGCATATCTTGGGGGTCTTCTTGTTGGTGGCAGCGATAAATTCATCGACGTGGCTGCTTCCCCAAAGCATGGGCATGAACTCGAACCCTTCAACATCGGGGCCGGACACACCCCAGTTGTAGATGAGGGTGGTCTTGGACTGGCGGTAGGAGGGCAAGAGGCTGGGGTTCATGGTCCAGGCGTAACCGAGCTGCGAGAACTGGCCGACATCGACATGGTTGTTCGATCCACCAGAGTTGTTCGCGGGGGGATCTGACTTGGCGGGGTCCGACTTCGGGGGGTCTGACTTTGGAGGGTCTGATTTGGCAGGGTCGGCCTTCGCGGGGTCGGCCTTCGCGGGGTCAGCCTTCGCAGGGTCGGCCTTCGGTGTTTCTGCCGGCTTCTCAGCGGCTTTAGTGGAGCTAGGGCCGGCGCTGCGAGACTTGCAGCGACTCCTGTTGGTGCCGCGCCTGCGATGAGCAAGGCTGGCATGGTGGCTCCGAGCAGCGTTAGAACCGTGGATAGGCTCGAGAGCAACGGCGGCGACGGGGGAAGGACCACTGACGATGGTCAGGGCAACCAGAGACGAGAGGGCAATGAGGTTAATGAGCTTGGACATTGCGAAGCGAGTGGGGGGAGTAAAGGAAAGTGAGAGCTCAACGGGACGTCGAGGAGGGCGGATGAAGAGGTGGTGGTGGTTGGAGAGAAAGGAATGAAAAGTGTGGTATTGTGTGGCCCATTATGTCACTTCTTCCGTTCTTGCCACTTGGCAACCGGAATTCGATCAGCGTGGATCATCCACTCAAGCTTTGGACGTCATAAAAGCTTTCAGCCAGGCCTAGGGGTGCTGGATTCAATTCACCAAGGTTCTGGATTCAATTCACCCGAGGGTCGATGTCCTTGTCCTCTGGAACTGGCCATATCTATTAAAACTCTGGAGTTAAAACGGCCCCGGCTACTTATACCCTTGGCTATAATTGCGCTTCACAAGCCGTACACGGCCGCGCCTCATGCTGCGGAGCTCTATCAAACAAACCTCCTCTGCCGCGGTGTGATTCTTGGCGATGCCTGGGAACAGGGCTTGGCTGGACGGCCATCGAACGCCTATTTTCTCCGTCATACAGGGGAAATCGGTGCCTGCTGGGCGCCGCCTTAGCCGGGAACACCGGAGAAAGCTTCGCGTACTGCTCAAATGCGAAATTACTGGCTCTATAGTACCTGCTGGGCTGGACTTGAATCATGAAGACACCTCTACGTTTGGATTCAGAGTCTCCGACTCTCCGCAGAGGTTACACTCGGACTGAAGAGGGCGAGCTTTCGGCAGGTGCTACGACCGCGGACAGAGTCTCCTCCTTTCAGCCCCCCGACCCCTGATGCCGCCGGTCGATGCGCAGAGCATCCGACTGCGTGCCATTCGCCAATGGTCGTTCTCCGGGCCAGGCGAAAGCATACTTTCCCCATGTCTGTCTCTTCTTCTCGCTTGGGCGGACTCGTCGGCCTCTGTACCTCGATGCTCCTACTCCTGAACCTCGTTATCATTCTGGTAGCTCGCATCGGCTTTTCTTTCAATTCGCAGTCCTTCGTCAGCCTCAGTACTTCGGCGTCTGGCGCGACGGTGAGCATTTTACCGTGCTGTCTTGCTTGAAAATTCTTTGATTTTTGTCTCGCCAGCCGAAGACCCGCGCATATCCGATATCGAGCGCATCCTCAAGCTCTATCACTGCCTCCGAGACCATCGGCAATCCTCGCTACCCCTCGCCCTTCCGCCTCCATGGCCGTAGGACCAAAGACGGGCGTGCGTCTGTCGACGGAGCGTTTCATTCGTAAACCCGAACGACAATCCCGGGACGTGGTACCCCTCAGCATCAAGTAACGCCGGCTGAGGTCGCATCCAGAATGACCTCGCCCCTCCTGATGCCGGATTCGCGAACATTTGCGTGATGTCGACATACGATGTCGAGACCCGCGCCGACAGTGTCCGTTCTTCGCGTGGTCCGTCGAGACGCTGCAGTTTCGGCAGCGGCGCGCGCTCCCGCCAGCGCGCCAGGTGGTCGATGGGGAGAGGGTGAGTCCACGACGGGCGTAGTTAGAGTCTGGCTTGACCTTCTCCTGACGCCGGAACTCGGTGCCTCATGCGACCCTCTAGCTGCTTACCCTCCCCCTCGGATTCTAAGACGACACTTCCCCACACCCTCGAGCTTATCGACGCCGCCCGCAGGCACATCTCGGCTGGAGCGTCCTCAACTTCCTCAAGATAGATCCCGTCCGCATATCTTTCATCATCTGTCGAGCACACATACTCCCTCCGTCCTCTTCCCCCTCCATTGACATGTTACCGCTGCCTTGCCTTTATATGACACCACCGATAACCGGCCCTCTCCCCTTATCGATATTTCACCTCTCTCGCTTTATTGGATGTGTTCCTCTTTCCTTCGTTGTCTGGTACATAGTACGATGACGACAACTATTATTACCCGCGCTGACCACTGGCACGCTCGGTGATTTGTCGAACGAATTCATCATATCTGAGGCTGGGTCGGCGCGCTGTCAAGCTATCCTCAGTCTGAGATGAGCTGCAGCGAATATTCAAGCCTGACTCGGAGGCAATTATCGAAGCCATACGAATTTCCGCAGCCTTCAAATTTTTTCGCGCGTTGCTTGACGAGCTGTCCCAAAATGGAAATTGTGGCTCAGCCCGAAACTTCCCACGCCGCCTCTTTCCGGATTCAACAAACGTCCGCCCGCACAACCTCGAAGCCCGGTCGCGGACTATCCCAAAGTGCGACCAGGCTTCCATTCCTGAATGAAACCCAAAATTTTTGTAAATGCTTGTACGTCGGATTACGCTAGTCTCTCCTAGACAGACACTTCAACAGTTCCAACTCGTACCTTGTTTGTTGAAGGATCACACAGTCTGCCGCCAAGAGGCCGTTTGTCGCTTGCCTTTTAGTTGTCTTTTAATGCAATCTTGCATATCAATGTTTGACTAGAATGTGTTCGCGAATAAATTCGCGGATAACAGGGTCTCGCTATGGTGTAATTATAAGCTCAAAGAAACCAATTGCAATAATGTATGCACGGGATTTAAATTTAGTTCAAGTTCTCCCCGTCGTTATAACTTATAGCTTCTCCCCTTGTGCAAGCTAAACATTTGCATGTAACGATAAGCTCAAAAAGGTGTTGTAACAAAGGCCCTATTTTATCGCAGTTTTTTTGTAAGAGAGCCTACCTCGATAAATCTCCCGCAAAGCAGTAACACACCGTCAAGCAACTTCGCTTTGAATTCCTTGCCGTTGAACAGCTTGCAATAAATCAACAATTCCATCTTTATATTGTGTGGGATCCAAATTTAGTTCAAGTTCTTCCCCTTTGTTCTAACTTCTCCCGTTGTGCAAGTTCAACACAGTCACTTACACCGTCCACATAGAAATTCATTCTAAAAAAGAATCAGTTTCTCATCCTCCCAATACTGTACCAATCCTAATGACTGAAACGGACCTTGAACCGTTACTGAAACAATTTGGTAGCAACGTGAAACACCCACGCCGTTATGCGTTACATACCTAAAATGTTGAAACGGCCACACTAAAGCCATCACTTATTGTGGGCGAGGCTGACTAAATTTTGAATTAGAGGGGTTTGAGGACGAACATGGGGTCCAGATTTACTCCTACACAATGTCCTTGCATAAATATATTAAATTCTGCTGCTGGGGGGAAAAAAAAATAACGGTTTTTGAAAGAAACGACCCCTCCGTTATGCGTTACATTTGAAACGAAACGGTGCCCCCGTTACGCGTTACGTTTCAGTCATTAGGATTGGTACAGTATACCATGGACTCGGAACAAAAGCTGGCTGCGAAATAGAACCCGTTTGTGGTTGGGAGAAGGAGATGTTGTTTGGATCAACAGCGAAGAACCAAATTATGGATCGGAAACAGTCGGTGATCCATCAGATGGCTTCTTCGCCAATAATTGCGGATCATGGTTCGGCGTCCAATTTGATCCGATTTCGAAGGAGCCTCGTACTCGCAATAAGACAGATTGGCGAGCGCGAGCAAAGGTCAAGTGTTCTTATGGCGAGCTGCTGCTTGGCTGCTGCCCTACCCTATCAACCTCGTGCAGAATGATACCAGGCCCTGGTGTTATCGAAGTGCAGCGTAAAAAGCCACCCGCATGCGATTACTGCAGGACGCGCCGCGTCCTCTGTCATCCGCAGTCGGGCGGTCTTCCTTGCCCGCGCTGCATCGAGAAAAATAACATGTAAGCCATGGGAACTTTGTGGCGCGTATCCGCTCATGTCGCAGATGCACCACGACACCTGCTATCCGAGCCACAAAGCGAAAGGCACCCTCGGCTTCCGTTGAACCAGCATTGCCCATACTTACCGCGGCGCAATCGCTACTATGGGACTGGTCACGGTCACTGGGGCCTTTGAGCACGCAACCCTGCTGGGATCCAATGTCATCGGCCGCGAGCGACTGTCCTGCTCTCAGCCCAGAACTTGTTCGGCACTTCTTCGAATGTACGTTCTATCCACGACGTCCCCTTGAAGCTGACCAGAACTTGTGCGCAGGTTTTGTGCGCCTACCCGAGTATATACACCCGGTATTCAACGATATATATATTACGAAAGCGATACAAGCAGCGTCTAGACTCGTTACCAGTCTGTAGCCGTAACCACCGAAGTGCTCGCCACATTTTTTCGGTATTTGGCTACAGACTGGTAACGAGTCTAGCTCCCTCCACAGTCTCGGGTTCTTGCTATCTGTATCATTGCGCTCGCGTCGTTGATATCCTTCGATGAAGCTGTCCTTGGACCCGGTCCTCGTCCGGAGTCATTTAGCGACACCCAATTCTTTCTCTCAGATGCAGACGCGCGGAGCTGCGCCACCAGGCGGGCGCCGGCGTGTCGTGCACTCCATTTGGAGGCGCTCAAAGCGGCTTGGGATGCCAAGATCATGCTGGAAGTCTCGAGGGAGAACGCCGCGTCCTGCTACATTTTGAGTTATCTGGAGCTATATAAGAACATCTTTTCGGCTTCTCGATTCGTTTAAATTTGATGGACAGATGAACGCCGTAGCCCCTCGCGTCCCTGGGCTTCCGCTTTCGCATCCCACCTGCAGCCCATCGCTTCCACTTGGAAAGAATCCGATATTGAACGCAATGGAAGTCGATGGGCTGGATATATTGTAGGACATCATCTTTTTAAAGTATAAGTATTGATAATGATGATTATAATATAGATGGCTGAAGCCATTGCGGCTACGAGGCATCGAAAACCAAGTCTGATGTATCTGGTTTCACGCTTCTCACTTTCCATTTTTCATGTTCAACTTGAAAACCAGGACCACGAATGATCAAGCTCTGATCTGTGGACCGGAGCCGGCTTCACTGCAGACTCTCTTGACGTCGCTGGAAAAGAGCCCTCAGCGAAGAGAGCTATCTCTCCTTTTTCAAAACATGAGGCCTTGTAAGCCTTGATGCAGCATGCCTTCATATTGTTCTAATGCTCCAAAACTAACTATAGTCGCATTCCACACTATCAGTCTCGCTCGCAAGCTCTATGAGACTATAATCGGAGGTGCGCCACTGTCTCAAATACGATTGTAGTTGTCCTGATAGGAATCGGACCAGACTATCCGCGCAGCCATCCGCTTTCCGAAGCCGCTGTCATAGATTTTATTTCATCTCTTACCGTCCTACAGAGCATTCTCTCCATCCTCCTTGAGCCGCTCGATACCATGATTCTCTGTTCGCCACCCCCAGACGACGCCGTATTCAACAGTGTCGGCAGTACCGTCATGGCGAGTGCGCGCGCGCGCGGTTTCTCCATCGTCCTTGGTTTCACGCAGCTTCTCCTTCCCTTTTATCGCGAACTGGAGTGGCGTACGAATGCAGCCGACGCGGCGGTGGGCAATCAATACAGCCACGCGCGACTGCTTTTACTTCGCAACCAGATGCATGAGACGGTAGTTGTGGGTGCGGGCCTCTTCGGGAAAGGCATCGGCTACTTGCCACCGATGGTGCATCAGGCACACACACAATGGGCTGCTCTCGCCGCGTAGGCCGAGTTCTGCTTGGACGAGGCCGATGTCTCTATTGTCCCTTTCGCCCAACACTTCAAGGTGCTCGAAATGTACGTATTTTCCCCTCTCTCCACTATTGCTCGACGTTAAATTTATATCCCAGAATTGCGGCTAAGTTGAATGAAATTGGCTATTCGTTAGACCTCTTGCCGTACGCTGGCTTAATTCAACGACTGGAAGGCTACATATCTGCGCACCGTATCCCGGCTTTCGAAGGGTCTCTGCAGAGCCCTAACTTTATCAATGGGGTCGAATTTCAAAGTTTCCCGCATTTATTGTAATATTCCTGTTTGTTTTGTAGAGCTGTTACTATACCTCTGTACTCCAAACTTTATTCAAATTCCACCGAGCATATATTCTACACAACTACAAGATCTCAAATCGCTTGCGTACCGGTACCCAAAAGAATTACTTACAGTATAGGTTCATGCGTATTTGATAACATGCCTCTTTTGGAAGAAAACTAGTGTGAAATAAATTGAAAGCAAGCTTCTCTCTCTGACCCGACTTTCGCTCTCTGCCTTACAGATAAATCGATGATGTCATTCGTTTCATTATACTAAACGCTCCAAATAAATAAATAAAAGCAGCTGTCTTTCACTCTTTTGGCGAAAATAATAGCGACAACATGTAAAGGCTCGAGCGACACTACTCGCCGCTTGAGCCGCGCGGCAAGGAGACGCTGGTAGCCCTGCAATGAACATCAACATATTCTGCGGCACAGCCTGAAAACTTCCCACGCTTGACTTCCTGACTTCCAAGTTGGCCAAGAGGTATTCACTGGAAGATTCCGAGACACATCCTCATACCTTATTTCACTTTTCGGACGAACCTTCCGAATACTTCGAAAACGCGTTTGGACACTTGGGGAAAAAAAATCAAAGAGTTTTTTTTTCAGGTTGTTTCGGGTCGGGAGACTCGGCTCGACAAACGAATAGATGGCATCCGAATTACCCGATTTGGATGTGGCTGTATACATCTGGAAACTGACCGTGGTCTGTAGCTGTCTGGGACAGACACTGCAGACCACATAGTTCCATAGACCAACCCCTGCCTGTTTCAGACACCCCCAGACACTGCCACACCATCATCAATCTCGGCTAATCTCGGCTATCCCAACCTGGCAACGCATCTGCTGCCATCAACGCGATTTTAGACGCCAGGCCGTGGCACTGGTATTTACCGTTCGTTGCCTGCAGCATAAAGATGAGGGCAATAAATATATTGACAAAATTACTACTGCTACTACCTGGGTAATACCACACCGAAATAAAAATAGTTATATATCCTACGAACTGCTGTCGACCGTCGACGGCATACTACAGCTAGATTATTGAGGGACTCTAGTCAGACTCGAGTTGTGAATTTTGACCGGAGTGAAATTGGAGGAGCCCTGGGAACCAGTGACATTGCGTTGCAAGCTTGACCTTGAATGACCTTGAAACTTGAAGGACTTGAAGGGGGAACTCAGAGAGATGGGCTAAATTCTGGGAGAAAGAGAGTTGCGGGGAGAAAGAGTCTGTGGGACTCGCGCATTTTGGATGCGCTGTTACTTATAGAGATTCGGAGCAATCAAACGGCACGTAAATCACCATGTGCAAGAAGTGATGGTGCGGTGCGACCGTGTGGCGGCGGTGGTAGGCGATGGTCTGGGGTGGTCTGGCAGAACGTAACTGTGTCTGTGGCGGTCTGTGGGTCTATATTCGTCTGGGTCAGACGGGCCTGTCTGTACTGTGAAAACCCTGTGTGGCAAATTTTAATGGTGAATACCCCTTGAAGTTGGCCAACAGACGCCCACCAGCACAACCCGACTTATTGTTCCGGATCTTGGTCGATGTAAGTGCATGCAACGACTCTCACTGATGTGAATTATGTATGCTAACGTCGGACTCTCCGTTCAAGCATATCCTGATTACAAACACCAGAATGTCAGAGCATCCACGATCTCCTCATGGATCCGCACAGGAAATGCGTAGATCTCACTGGACAGATTGCTCGCATACAGAAATCTCTCGACGATCTCATCCGCGATCGAGATGAACTACAGAACTTCATCGATGCCCATCTGGCACTGGTATCCCCAGTTGTTTTATCTCTTCAGCTCCGACGTATATTTCTAAGGAACATCCGGATACTTTCCGACAGTGCGCTCCTGAAATTCATCCAAGCCAGGACAGGTCCGTATCTTCACGATGTTGCGCATCTAACCCTTGTTCGAGTAGAGTTCCTCCACCCGATGGAGGTTGATATCCTTCTCCCGCTTCGTGAGTTTCTTGCCGCAGGCTTGAAAGTGACTTGGGACTATAAGCCTGCAGCTGAGCCCGGGCCGACATATTCGCCTTCTGAAGGCCTGCTTGATGACAAGGCAGATTTGGCAAATGTACTGTGTACTTTACTACTAATAATACTACCTATACCTACCTATACGTTTGGATGACACTACGGCTATGCTGCCATGATTGGCTCCTCATTCTGCACCATCATGGTCTCGAGATTCTTGCAATCTGATTTGGGCAAGCGCCATGCTGCCTTATATATATCAGTAGTTTTTTCGATTCCTCCCTCACTCGTTTCCCGATATGACTGAGGTGAGCATTACCTATATTCATATCTGCCTGTTACTTATATTCTTTTTCCAGCTTACTCCAATACTTAACATATATGTCTTCTCGTACTTTTTTGCTGTCCTTTCAAATCTTCCAAATCTCGATTCGTGCGTCTTCAGTAAGATGGCCTCGCTGGTCTCATTAACCGAAATTAATTGAAAGTACACATCTCTCTCTCAGTCAAAATTGTTGTTTGTTTCGTCGATGAGCCAATTACCTTTTACTCTGCTGTCAACCGGTTCTCCGAATGAATCGGCAAGTAATCAAAATTTAGAGACAGCACATATATTACACTAGCAGCTCTAAAGCTCGACACTAATTGCCCTTCGAGCCTTGCGAGGAGAAGCTCGCGTCAGTAGCCCTGCAATCTGGCGAGGGGCAGAATCCTCGTCCAAATATTCCGAGTCCACGTCGTCAGCTTCCTCGTCAGTGACCTCTCCACCTGACTCCTCGCCAGACTCTTCGACCTTCACCTTCTGCTTCCCTTTCTGTGCGGTCCTCGCCAGTTTCTTCGGCGACCGCTGAGTATTGGAACTGCTTCGTTTTCGGGACGTATTCTTCGCCTTGTTTTTTACTGGTTTGGGGTGCTTTTCGTAGTAGAGCATGCGGTCGAAGGCAGCCTTTGGAAACCCAACACAGCGAAGAATTGTGAAGGAAAGAGACATGCGACCATCGTGGAAAGCTTGGAGAAGACTCTCCGCATCGCAAGAAATCTTGCGAGCTTCATCGAGCCTTTTATTGGCCTTGGTAATTCGGGCAGTCCCCCACTGACTTTTGAGCATGCCGTCTATCCAATTGCGAAGAACCGCGGGAGGGAGAAGAGAAACATGATGCGGTTGAATTTCTCCCCAGCGGACGAAGTCGTAGGTCCCAGATAACCGCCAATTGTTTCTGCTACGAAACCTTATCATAAGTAATTCGGAACGAGATCGTTTCGGTTTCCTTACACGCCTGCCCCAATGAAGAAATTAATAGGTTGAGTTGTCGGTGCATCAAGCAGATTCACCAACGCCATCCCGTGCATTCCAGGATTTAAAGGTAGGGTGTTATTCCAAGAACGGTTCAGAATGACGCTGGTGGGGCGATCAGCGACCAACCTCCTTCAGACCGAACTTGCGCTACTTAGTACTAAGGAGGCTTATTGTCCCGTCCAGGTTTCGGATTCCAGTGATGGAAACATTCTTGATGTCCTCCACCAAACGCCTACAATGATCAGCGCTGTGTTGCAAATTGGGCAGGATACAGTGGTTCGCACATCGCCGATGACCTTCCTGGTGAAACCTCTGTGATATTTTTCTTCTACTGCTACCGTCGGCCCCAAATCGAAGCCATCGACGTTCCAGACGTCGAAATTGCCGTCCTCGGACGCGACACGCTTAAATTGGTCGGGTCCACCCTCTGTTTTTATCACGACATCGACAAATTCATCCTTGACCTCAAGCGGAATCTCGGGCGAAGTAGGAGACGGCCGGCGCGCACGAGAACAGCGGGGAGAAGCTGTCTTGATCTTGAGAGGTGAGGGACGTTTGGAGGGGCCGGCAATCGGCGCCGAGGGAGTTGATGGAGAACTTATGTCGGTAGCGGGTGGAGAAATTGGCCGAAAAGGAGCTTGATCTTGTTCATCGTCGGAATCCAAGATCTTTTTACGAATTAGTGTATGATCATGAACCAAAATAAAATTGTGGAACCCACTGTGATGATTTCTCTCAAGTTACTAGCGTTAACAGAGCCTGAACCCTGGTCAGGATTCTGAGGAAAATAATAAGTACGGCGAGGAAGACCTCCTGGGAGAACAGACCTTCTCCTTTTTGACTGATCCGCCTTTCATGCGTTCAATCTGGGCTTCCAAATCCTCAATCCTGCGCAAGTCGACTGCCCGTTGGACTTCAAGGAACCTGTTTTTCCTCTCGAGCTCGCTACGAAGTTTCAGCTCCTCCAGCTCTCTTTTAAGGGATTCCTCTGTTTTTTCCGCCAGTCGAGTCCTCAGTAGTGCCACTTCGGAAGCATATTCAACTTCCTCGATTTTATGAGGGGCGATTTCGATCTTGATCATCGAGTTCCCGATAGAAGTGTCTTGCGACATAGCACTGAATTTTCGGAGGGTTTACGTCTTTGAATAAGGACGACTTGAATTTTAAAGAGGAGCGACGAAGGCGTTGGTAAACACGCGCAAATCAAGACTTCGTTCTCTCCCGAGTTTCACAAACACAACTTTCAAAGACTAGCCGACGCACTCAAGGCCCAGCAGCGATACTCCTCGTTCTCGTGTGTCGTATATCGTAACTCCTCCGGGTCCTCCTTTCTATCTGCGCATGGCCTTCGATCAACCAATCGACCATGGCAAACTTAGGTCCACTCCAATCCCGCTCCACAATGTCGGGCTGAGCAGAGTCTCGCAATAGGTCTGATGGACACAGGCAACAAATTTCTGCCCATCTTATCGGTGGTTCCTTGACATATACGGATGCTTTTTTCAGCCAATTTTTCTGCTCGGTTTTATAGATCATCGCCAGCTAGTAAGCACTTGCCATTGAGGCTAGGGAATCAAAACATCTCGCGCCCTTGGTCTTACAACGTACAACCTCCCGATTTCATCTTCGTGCCCGGCAAGAAAGACGACATCCATTTGGTGGCATCCAAATTTAAAATTGATGGCCGCTGACGGGGCAATGCCAAAGGCTGGATGCGAACTGCTCAGTCCCTGCCTATCTGTTCCTGCTCAGCCCCTTCTCACCCCGGTCTCGTCTGGTCCGGTGAACGAGCCCTGCCGTCTAGGCGTTCTCGAGGATGGCAACGTGGCTTCCGATGGGTCTTAGCTCGTGTGTCATGTCCGCGACACCATGAATGGAAGAGGGATGTGGATCTTCAACAGGACGAGGACCTTCAACAGTGCAAACTGAGTCCACTGGTGGAAGCATGTCACAGACTCGGATGTCCGGTCAAGCTGTCTTGCACTTATACCCCATTTGAGGCAATGAACAGTGGGCAGAAATAGAATCCGCTGCTGACACTACCTTAAACCACTACTCTCACAATGTAGGTCCCTCCAACACCTAAAGCGCTGTGGTGCTCCCTTTGACAACTTCTAGGCCTGAAGCATACGACCCATATATCCCCCGCTATGGCTCGGCTGCGAAACCCACACAAGGTCCCCCGCAGGGCCAGGGCAACGTTAAAACCGCTATACTCCAGGCCCAAATTGACGACACTGTCGAGATCATGCGCGACAATATCAACAAGGTCACAGAACGGCAGGAGCGGCTGAGCGTATTGGAGAACAAGACAGGTGAGTCGAGCGTCAGCCATGCGAGCTTTCGAAACTGAGATATTCGCACAGCCGACCTCGCCGAATCGTCACAGAACTTCCGCCGTGGCGCCAATCGAATTCGCAAGGTACGTTGTTAGCTTTGCCGTGCTGTTGCATCGAATGTTTATGTGCCTCGCAGAATATGTGGTATGTTTCCTCTGTGTGGCCATGCTAACCCCACTTATGTTCTCTTCGCATGCAGGTGGAAAGACATGAAGGTTTGCCTCATTCATCTCCGTTCCGCGCCTTGCTAAACTCCATCCCCAGATGCGCCTCATCATCGGAACCGCCATCGTGTTGCTCATAGTCATCATCGTCCTCTCAGTACTCAAGGGGACTCATCATAATAAGTGAGATGTAGTAGTATTGCATACCTATCCATCCTGTATTAATTAATTGCATACTCTCACTATCCTGGGTCTGAAAGTCTTTTCCTATACATCTATTCCAACTGGCAGACTCAATGAATGCTAAAGTGCTGTTGGGAGTACGACCTGCTAAATGGCATTCTACCCGTTTAGTTTGAAAGGTCCCACGTGCTAAAAATATACAGCAATAATATCCAAGCAAAATTAAGCATTTATCATAATTTATGATACATTGCTGGATCCCGAAAAGACATTATTTAGACCTCGACGCTGATCGCTCGTTGGGCTTTGGGAGTAGAGGCTCGTTTGGGAAATTTGGCCATCTCTCGGGGAGGCTCTTCATCATATTCTACTTCTCCGTCCTCAGATGATCTCCTCTTCGTCAGACTCTTCTACATTTACTGTCCGCCTCCCTGTCTGCGCTATTCGGGCCTGTTTCGTTGCGACCCTTGGGCCCTGGTACCGCCCCGTTTCTTTGACTGTTTCGATTTCCGAGTTCTTCTGAAGCTTCAAGTTCTCACAATCGAGCAAGCGCTCGAACCAATCCTCCGGATATCCCACACATCGAAGAATCGTGAAGGGAAGTAGAAGGCGACCGTCAAGGAAAGTGTTGTAGATGTTCCTCCAACCCCCGTTAATCTTGTTATCATTTTGTCGTTGGCAACCTGAACTCGGTTTTCCCGCCACTCGGATGAAACCATGCCCTTGGCTCGTTTTTCGAGGACCGAGGAAGGGATCGAGCTAATATGACGCGGGTCAATCTTCCCCCACCGTCGACGGTCGTAGAGCCCTTCCGGCACCCATTTGTTTCTGCAAGGAAGAAAGTAGCGTTCGGGCTGCGTCGGAGGGTACGTCGGCCCCCACTTACGTTCCCTCTTTAGCGAAGACCGGAAGAGTTTGCGTCGGGCAGCCTGATATATCGGTGAATACTAGTATTCCGTGCATTCCGGGCGTTTTAGGCAAGGAGCTGTTCCAAGCTCGACTGGAAGTCAGACTGTTCGAAGCATGAGCAAGAATGCCTATAATGAGCTCGTGATATCGTACAAAGGAGGCGTCGACTCTCCAGATTTTGGCTTAAAGTGATGTCGGGTGCTAACAAGGCCTCCACCAAACGCCTGAGGTTTAAATCAGCGGCAGAGAGGCTGTATTTGAAAAACGACATGCGTCGCTGATCAGCCTCCTGGTGAAGCCTCTTCTGTATTTTTCGTCCACCGGTATCGGTGGCCCCAAATCAAATACATCCAGGTTCCACGCATCAATCTCATCTTCCGACTTGACCAAAGTAACACACATAGGCTGGTCCGGTTCGCCCTCGGGTTTCATCACCACGTCGACAAATTCACCCTTGGGGTTTCCGGCGCAGCAGCATGTCGACGCCGGAGGCGCGCGCGCGGATGGGCTGACATTGGGGGCGGCACGTCTTCCGAAGGATTAGCAATCAGAGAAAGTCTGGAGGGCCCGGCCATAGGCGTCGATCCAGTCCATGAAGATATCTTGGCGGGCGGGGACTCGGAACTGGGCGGGGAAATTGGACGGAAACTGAGCCCATCCTTTTCATCGTCGGAATCCAAGATCTTGTAGAAATAATCAAGCCCGAACCTGGAGAGTGGGGGAGGAGCTGACCGTGATAATTCCTCCCGATCTGCCGATGCTCGCCAAGCCCGAACCGCTAGAGGCATTCTGTTGCAGGGAGTGAGTCAAGATAAGTCTCTAGTAGAGTTCCGATTTCAGCCTCCAAAGTCCTGATCTTGACCAAGTCGGCGGTGTGTTTTAGTTTAAGCTGTCTGTTCTCTTTCTCAAGCTCAAGTTTTTCACTCCGAAGCTTCAGCTCCCGCAACTCTCATTGCAGGGATTCCTCTGCTTTTTGCGCCAGTAGAGTGCGGAGCATTCCGACTTCGGAATCCGAAGTACACTCAAGATCTTCGATTTTAGATGGCGGCTTTCGACCTTTATAGACGGATTGCGGTGGGTAAAAGACATGGCTCCCAGGGCAGGCTTCGCGTCTCAGGATGAGGTGGGCTCGAATTGTGACTCTGAGATGAAAACAAGATGAAAAGCCGAACAAGAACGAACAAAGGTGATGGCAAATACGCGCAAATCATTTAATTATCTCGAAAGCAGCAGAAAACAATGATGATCCATGTAGACACAACTATGGACAGACGAAGCTGGTCCGTGTCGTATTGCGTGCAACCTCCTGAAGACTCCAACCTTACACGCCGGTACACCACCACACCCGCATTGCGACGAGGAACTTGTTCCTCGTTCGACGCCCAAACTTTAACCCCCGAATCTGATTCAGTCTGGTGAGCACCTACGCGATCAGCTTCACCTCCTCCGTGCGCTGCCCCTGATCGACGTTCTCGAAGACCGCGACGGAGTCGTCTGCGGGCGTCTGCGCGGCGGTGTTGCGATTCGGGACGTGGATATACTGCTTTGGAAGGGGAAGAGGATTTCTACAGCGGTGTAGGTCGCCCCCCGCTGGCGCATTGGCGGGAATGAGGGACGCGCTGGCTGGAGATGATAGAGGAAGTCCCGTTGGGATGGCGGTGTCGACGAGTGTTCATGCAAAGTAAAAAAGCACTATTAGCAAATGAGAAGGATTATACAGAAGAGACTAAACGCATTGCCAATGGCGATGTGGCGGGGGCGCCAGCCTTGGATTTTCCACACGCCCGGTGCGCAGTTCGGAG
The DNA here is from genome assembly GCA_029282285.1 of Mycena rebaudengoi. Lineage (NCBI taxonomy): Eukaryota > Fungi > Basidiomycota > Agaricomycetes > Agaricales > Mycenaceae > Mycena > Mycena rebaudengoi. The sequence goes on along the minus strand of JARJCX010000148.1, from coordinate 190,439 downwards.
GCAGCCACCATATCTTATCGCCACCTTGGAAACGGAACCTTCGAGGTGTCCACCCAGAATGAAGCTCATGAGATCGGGCACGAAGACCCTCATCCCATACTGCAGGGCTATATGAGGATGTGAGAGACCTCCAGCCAGGGGAGGGAAGGTGATGATTGGGGCGTTGCGACTGAAGCGCGCTGGTGAGGTGGAGGTAGGTACGATGCGCCCGTTCCCGCCCGAAGAGTTCATGATCGCGACCGTTTCGCCGGTGGAAAGAGCCACAGCAAAGGTAGGGCTGTCGCCCCCGAGGGTACGGTATTGACGGTAACCGACAGTGTGGACCTATGGAGCTCAAAGGACTGAAACGCCACCGCAGACATTTCGTTTGTCGCACTATCTTGAAGGTCAGATGGAAGGCGGACTACAAATGTTTCTTTTTTGTAGGATGCGAAGGCGGAGCGGACCAGTCGCGTAGAGCCACGCGGGAATCATAGGAAATAGGGACGGAAAGACCTGATGACCAGGTAGAGTTGGTAGTAAAGAGTAGTTTTTTTAAACCGAAAACTTGTGAGCAATTCCCTTGTGAGTATTCATGGTCGTGGGAAGTATTGGCTGATCCAGAAATCAAGCACCTCTTGGATGGGTGCGAGGAAAGAGATATGAATCACGTGATTGAGGAACGAACCCAAAAGTAACCAAAGCAGACCAAATAAGGACTTGGGAATTCGTGGGGAGGACAACGCGGGTTTGTTTACAAGTGGCTAATAGAAATTCAAACTCCGCGTTGATGGCTCCGTATCTGGTACATATTTTGCTGCATTTGGAATGATGGCTGCAGCTGGTGCGTTCTTGGCAGCCTCGAAGCTTCCCATGATTGGTTAATATTGAATCGCAGATAAACAAAAATCCTCACATCGAAGACAATTCTCGATCTCGATGGTAATTAATATCCTTCCCTGAATGTCGGGACCTCGCACGTCTTCCACCCGGTTTCGAAACCTTTGCGAATTTTCCTTTTCAGATGGGACTGAATTCCAGCCAAGATGGGTGTCGTAAGAAGCATGATGTTACAGGTATAGAGAAGTAATGATACCAGCTGAGTCCGAATTAAAAGAGCGGACATGTAGGAAGTTATGTATACATTGTACAATGAAGGTTGGTAAAAATACAAAAATAAGTTCAATCAACTTGATCGTCGGGAATTAATTTGATGGGACAGGATTGCTGGAGGACCCGCCTTAAGATATGATCAGAACGGTGGTGAGCAGCAAAGACGTAAGCCACAAACCATCGCCAAGAAATCTGCGCTCTATTTCACTGACCGAAGGGAGTAGTGCATAGTCTCCAAGTCGAAGAGAACGCCGAAATTTAGAAGTAAATGATTCGTCCCAATCCATCGAAGAACGGGAGGCTTTGGCGTAAATTGGAGCGGCAGATAACCTCTGCACAATTTGAGCGGCCATAGGACGACTGTCAGCGTTTTCAGCCCAGCAGCCGTCGAGAAGAATCCAGATGTTGTCGATCGAAGTGCTCTTTCCGGTAGAAGGTGGTCGTGAGGGACGTTCACCTGCGAGAACTTTGAACATCACAGCCGCTTCATTTCGCATTTCGTAGAATGGTGCCTTTCCGGTTAATACCTGTGGGGGAGGGTTATACCGACACGGACAACGAGATGGAGAATGAAACAAACCTCGTAGCAAACACAACCGAACGCGTAAATGTCTGAACCAACGTGGTTCAAGCGTTCTCCGCGTAATAATTCAGGCGCTTGCCATCTGGTGGTCCCTCCCCTTGCACTCGCCGTGGAGTGAGTGAATCGTATGGTCATCGCATCAACAATAGAACAGAGGCCGAAATCTGCAATGCAGGCCCGGCGTGAAGGGGTCACGAGAACGTTGATCTATGACTGCAGTTCAGACACGTATCTGCACCTTGAAGAGCTAGGTATGTACCGCTTTCAAGTCCCCATGCACTACATATTTTTCGTGCAAATACTCAAGGCCAACCGCAACATCCAAGATCTAGGGCGGTATTGGATGGGGAAGATATTATAGGTGCACGATTAAAAGACTCACGAGAGAAATGCGCTCAGTATCGGACACATAGTTCTTCTTCAAAAAATCGACAATATTTCCGTTATCCATCCACGGCGAAACGAGGCACAGTCGTTTCTCAAGATAGAATAAACCAAAAAATGGAAGTAAGTTCGGATGAGAAAGCTGACGCCAGATGAGAGCTTCTCGTCCAAATTCCTGAATACGTGATCAAAGTCGAGCCTTTACAGATTGAAAGCTAATTTTACTGACCTTCAGCGCCGCCTCAACGTCCTCTTCATTAAATATTCTCATCACTTTCACAGCGACACTCTGACCACCCACTGAACCTTTCCAGATATCTCCGAAACCACCAGCCGCTACGCGGTGTCCAATCTTTTCGAGACCAGATAAGGGAAAACATCGGGGATGACGGCCAGATGTGCGGGACAGCCTAATCAAAGCCTTGGAAAATAATGGATTAAGTGGTAAGAAGGCGTCGTAATCAAGTAACTGTGAGACAAAATCAGCGCGGACCGAAACAGACGAAGGTGAGTCCCACATCCTGTAAAAGATCCAAAAGCCGTTGAGCCTGTGTTCCTTGACAGCGCAAAAAGCTTTTGTAGGTCCCGGAATCTCGTAAAATTATGGCTAGACGCGCAGAAGTGGCGGACAAGTCCTGGCATAAACACATATATATATGTCGAGACCTGAACCGACTGTGGGCGCTTCGAAGAAAGGTGAACAGCGTTTCGAGAATGTGGTGATAGTTTCCGAGACACGTGTAAATATCCCATTTAACCCAACCTCTGACGAGTTCATAAAATTTGAGCAGTCTGGAAGGACTTTAGGAACTGTCTATTTGGTTGGTTCGTATACGCACGCAGGACCCGGAGAGTTTTGGATCACTAGAGGAAAGACATAGGCCGCAAAGTTCTATTTATTACACGCATAATTAATGAGCTTTGTGAGGAGAAAATAAAGATTACTCACCTGGAAGATGGGCAACTGATCCAACAGATGAATGAGTTCAATACGGTCCAGAATATTCGCTTTCTGTGTGGTGTGCCATGCGATAGAACAATTATTTTCTCCGCAATCAGCTAGCCAGTCTTGTAAGCTTGGACCCGACGAGAAATCTGTCGGGCCCTCGTTCCACATGCGGGGCTCCAGGATGTCCACCGCCTTGAAATCTAAAAGTGCCGCGGTGTTGAAGAACGTGTCTGAGTTTAAACCGAGAGGCAACAAAACCTCGCCGATTTTTACTCGTGTGGGATGGGAAGCGGGAGAAAATGTGCGGAAAATCGCGGCTAGCCGAAGCTTGTCGTCGTATTCGTCGGGCCGCCGAGGACGGGACTCCAGCCAGGTTATGTTGTGAATGCGCTGCCATTTTGCCGGACTGAGTTCAACCATGTACCCACGCCAAACGTCGGGATAAAAATTGGACCACGGAACGCTGGACGTTTCTTGTTCGCCAGGCGGCATCGAAACAAAAATCAAGCGTTGAAAGAGCCACGACTCGTCGATGTCATCCCATGTGAAGAGATCTTCGGAGGATTCATCAAGAAGTCTGTTCAGAAAAATCTGAAACGAATCGTCGACTGTTGGATTCATGATCCGGAATACCACCCAAAGGATAAGCGGCCAAGGGGAAACTACGAGTCCACGAAGTACGCGTAGCGCTAGTGAATGTGTATCTCTCCTTTTTTGACGTGTTAGCGCTGGCCGCGGTGAGGTCTGGTGCCTATGAACCAAGTGTCAGCGCTGAACGCCAATCATGGCCGAATATCTCACTTGTCCAAACATGTTTCCAGGCATTTGCAAGTGCTGCGCCAGGGAGTTGATGCGAGCTCATCCAGCGAATACACTAGCAGCATGGTGTGGACCCACAGTTCCAACCATTGCGATACACCACAAACCTCGCAATAGTGGCGATAGCCCAGGGTTAAATTCCAGTCCGCGTTGATGGACTTTGCCCACGCTGCAATCAACGCGTTAAGCCTCTGGCTATGCCCGTGTCGCAAATGCTCATATCTGACTGGTCCCGCGATAATGAACCATGCAATGATGCAGGCTCGACCGGAGGAGTCGAGATGGGGTGGAGCTTGTGTTGCGACGCGGCGAATTGGCGGCGATTGTGAGAATGTTCGCGTTTCGCGCGCTTGGAGAGCCCGACGAGCTTTTCTCCAGTCGGCGTCCGACAATTCCTGCCGGACACCCAAGGAGCCGACAGCAGCGGGGGCAAACTGCCTGATGTAATCTTCGTCCGTGTCCTGCCAAAGCCATATATCCCCAACTGGATTCGTTCCAGCTATTATCGCCAACCACATTTCGATGTCGACGCCTTGGGTTGGAACTTGTGGATCCCTGGACATCGATAAAATGTACCAAGTGAACCACAAACGGTACTTGAAGCCTTCGCACCCTGAACAAGAGTAAGGGATGATGATAAAATCATCTTCGACGAGCTCGTCGACTACGCCGGACGTAGATTGATTAAAAGTGGTGTAAGCAGGGTCCACCGTTACGGTGAGAGATGATTCCACAGAAGATATTGTAAACACGGTGCTCATGAGCAGGAAAGCGTCGTGGAGGGTACAGAGATAGGGAACGGTGTTCCTTTCCCGTTTCTCGTTCCTAGTATTAGGGTGGCGACCGATAGACAGCTCCTTTGACGCCCGTGGAAGAAGTGATAGCGATGGCCCAGTAATGAGTGAATTTGGCCCGCAAAGTTAGAACGAACGTAGGAAAGCCTCTCGGGCGAAACGAGGACAGGTAAAGAGCGAAAAGGTGAGAGACACGACGAACAGAAATGAAACACAGGTCAAGTCGAGTCGGCGCCAAAATCTGCACCATGGAAACAGACATACCAACATCAGAAGACACTGCCATCTGTGTAAGTAGAGTGATAAAGAGAGCCAGAAGGAGGTCAGGCCCACAGCAAGGATCCGGATGATACGGCCCTGTACTGTTTTGCCCAGAAAATGCCGTCCGCTTGGTGACAGATTGCATGAGCATAAGCAGCCAGGGTCAAATAAATGAGAAACCATATTCAGGGCTTCGATCGAGTTAGGTTGCCCGTATTCGAGAGGTATGTAGTCGAAAGTGTGGAGGAGCTCCAAGGAGTCTCCTTGTTGGGTTGAATGAATTTGCAACTCCTTGAGCGATTTATGAGCCCCAGTGTTACCAGAATATTTCGGTACACCCATTACTCGAGATTACGAAGTAATAGTTCCCTTCAATTCGCACAGCAGCGCATTGAGCCTGCATTGAGCTGGAGTTTGGAAAAGGTGGTGTCGGCTTTGTCGGCCCGGATCGGTGGCAGTGTTCAAACTTTCCTTCCGCTCAGCCTCAATGAAGCTCGTACATTTCTTCAGATTGGACATCCTCTAGGCCAGATTTTACTACATATAGCCTCTATTAACGGAAAGCGACGCCCCTTGTTAGCCACGATGCCAACTTGGTCGGAGTAGCAGAGACGAGCACTCCTTTCAAATACCAGCTACTGCGACTCCCGTTTAGGTTTGCATTGCCTTCACAACTTCCCTCAGATAACTTATTTATTTATTCTGCAGGCCACGCTGAAAATCAGAAGGACGCATATTCAGGAGGACGAATTTCAGCGAAACCGTCAACGCGCTGGACCCTCAGGTAGCCTCTCTCCGTCTGCAGGAGCACAAGTGCATTTGGCATGCCAGCTTTTTTCAGGAGGACAGATGTGTAAAGCTTCGCTGAAGACAACGTCCTTGGTGTGCGTATTTTGCCCTCGAGATACAAAGCATTCTCAGATGTGCCTAGATTCTCCGTCAGTCATCTACTACTCCTAGACTGTGAGTCTATCCTCGAGAATTCTGCCCCTTCGCATCTTACTCTTCCTGCAGTGCCATTTTGTAGTGGAGGGTTCTGGTAGCATCGCACGACCATCTGCATTTCCGACCCGCTACGCTGTCGAGAACTTTTTCCTTCTGGAGTCTCTGCATATTTTCGAGACTTTTGCCAGACTGCAATGTATAAGCCCACCGTGCATGTCCGTGCATGTCTCCTGCGACTTGCTTCAGCTATTCAGTGCCTCTTCCACTGCGGCGTCCGGACCCATGTATGGCGAAAGCTGTACTACGAACCCGGCCTCTTGGACATTGTTGCCACGCAACTCTCGGACGCGACGAACCGCCCTCCGTAGCCCTATCGGCTCTGGTCCGGATGTCAGCTCCTCTGGATCGGCACCGCCCCGCTCCCCACATCACGGAGGCTGCGGACCCTACGGCTCTGCGAGCCCGTCGCCCATCCCCCGCGCTCAATGACATAGAAGGAGGGAGCATTCACCACGCACGAGCTGGAGCTGCTCATCCTCGACGTCGACTGCAGCCATTTCCTACAGCCCACCGTCCCTTCTTCGTCGCTGCAAGGACCTTCAGCGCCACCTCCGTCCCGAGTGCGATGTGTATTACAGGATCACAGGGGCTCTCCCGGACAGTGCCCGCGCGCTGGAGGAGAACGGGTTTCCACAGCGTCCGTTTGGGGTGCGCGCCAGTGAAGGGCTTGACGGTGGGGGAGGCGAAGTATCCACAGATTACGACTAGCTACGAGAGTTGGTCTGGGCAACAGGTGAGCAAAAGGACGCGACAATGAGCGATAGAGAACTGACGCACAGAGAATCAGAGCGGCGAGGCCAGCAGTTGGTTTAGCGAGGGCCTTGAGGGCTCTAGAAGGTTGAAGTGAGTAAGGCGCAAGAGGGAGGAGGAGGGAAACACTTGGCATATTCGGACTGATGACATCGAAGACCCTTCTTCGACCTGTCTCCCGTCCTACTCGACAATAATATCCCTCAGTCCTCACTAGTCCTCGCTGTCCACCGCCCTCCCATTGTTCACTGTCAGAAACCGTCCGGGACTAATCTGCGCTATGGCCCTATTTCATGCGCAGCACAATCTCGGCCCCTCATATTACTGACGCTGCCGAGAGAAAATACATCAATAGTCCGTCTGAAGTGGAAGGCGGGGTACACTGGTTGTAATGCTATTTGAGTTGATTTCAAAAATGAGTTCGTACAAGTACACTTATAAGTACATTTTAAAGTATGTCGCAGTCAGCAGAACAAACGTGTCATGGTATAGCCAATGTCTCGTCAAACATCTTCCCAGACGGTGTCCCGCCAACCGCAAAATCGAACGGATTCTGAATCTGCCCAGCCCCACCACCATCTTTACCCGCACGCCCCAAAACCCCATCCCACTCCCACTCGCCCTCCCACATCCCCGTCTCTCCCTCACCCGCCCCCATCCCCGAGAAATCCAGCCCAGGCCCGTGAAACGTCCATGCATCGAAATCAAACTCGCTCTGCAGTGGCGCAATCCCCTGGTTGTTATTCCACCCCATTAAGCCTAGCATCCCATCCGCAGCAGCCGCAACGTTGTCATCCGCCGCCTCCCTGTCATCGAGCGCCTGCCTCTTGCCGTCCGGCTGGCCTTGCACGTCCAACCCGCGCTTGCGTTTCCCGTTGGGGGTCATAGACAGGCCTCTGCCACCGGGACTTCCGATGGCAAACGGGAGCTCCGCTCCGCCGCCCACTCCTGCAGCTTCCATCGCGCGCCCCAGCTGGCGCGCACACCGCCGCGCAATCTCCCACGTTCCACCCATCGCGCCGAGCGCTTCGAGGCACGTCAGAAGGTGCAGCTGGGTCTGAAGTGCCCGCGCAGGCGTCTGCGTCTGTGTGTAGGCTGAAGTTGATGCGCCGGAGTTGGCGAAGGCATTGGTAGTGGAAGTGGATGTGGATGTGGAGGGGCGCCGTACGCTGGAAAGGTGGGACATGGCGACGGTGAAGATGAGATAGATCATGTGCGGGCTCGCGTACGCGAGGGCGTCGCCCGCGTCTCCTGCATCCCCGTCGGAAGGAGAGGGTGCAGATGCGCGGTATTTGTCAAGTAGGATGTTAAATGTCGCAGCCGCATCGAGCAGCGCCTCCGTCGCGTCAGGATGTCTTGCGCTACTTAAGCTGAATGAGCGTCATGTATGGACGGGGGGCGGAAGGATAACAATAAGAGAAAAAAATGCAAGGAAAAAATGGAGCGGAGAATAGAATCTCCGAAATCTGATCCAGAATAAATACAAAAACAACGCACCCATCCGCATCTCCCGTGCCCCAAACAAGCACCCCGCCCACCTGGAACATCATTTGCACCTCCAGCACACCGCGCACGGGTGGTGCGCCACCCAAGGCGACACGTAGGGCCGGAGGTAGCGCCACGTGCCATGCGCGCAGCTCGGCGGCGAGTGCGAGCCGTGTTGCGTGAAGGGTGTCTCGCGTACTGGCGGCGCTGGCTAAACCTTGACTAGATGTAGCGGGCGAAGTAGCCGCGGTGTCGGAGGCGGGAACCACCCCAAAGCCGAGATACAGATAATAATGCACCCGCGCGAGGATAAGCACGAGGGAGTCCCGCGCCTCTCCGACCCCCATCTCCTCCCGGGGTACTGCGATTCCCTCCCGGCTGCCTCCGCCTAGCACAGTCGTCCGCTCATTAGAGATCAGCGATAGTTGAGGAGTGGTAGTAGAAAGCAGCAATGGCGTCTTCAAGGTATCCGCACACGCCGGTTGGCGCCCGAGCTGAATCGCCAGAAGCGTATCGAGGGCGTGTAGTGCCCCCCAAAGCCCGCGGCGGAATATTTCCTCCGACTGTTTCATTTGTTGACCAGTCTCCATTCCCGTCCCCGCAACGCCGATCCCGGGTACCTCCCCGCTAATGCGCACCGCCAGCCCGACAGCACGCCACGCCTGGGCCGAGCGACCCCGCCCGAGATCGCGCAGCGCCAGGAGTAAGAGTGTCTGCATTATGTGGATTGGGTCTTGCCGTCGTTGGTCATTTGCAGAAATTGTACTATTTGAGTCGATAGCAGCAAATCCAGCCGATGCAGAAGAAGAGTGTCGTAGAGCCGTGCCTAGCAGGCCCCCGGCCTGCTCGTACCACAGATCCGCGGCGACGCGGTTCGCTTTTGCGTTGGAAGTCGAGTTGCTTGTGCTAGGGGTAGGGGTAGGCGGGCCGAGCCGTGCGGTGTAGGCGCAGAGCGCAAGGAGGAGCATCGGAGGTATGCCCGTGGCGATAGTAGTGTCATTAGCGGGAAAGCAGCGAGGGTCGAGGATGGGAAAACATGGGTGAACGTGAGTGCGGTAGGTTCGGAGAAGGGAGGAGAAAATGTGCGGCGGAGGAAGGTCTGTCGCAGGACCGCCTGCATGGGCTGGAAGCGTGAGGTTGCGCAGAGAGGGGGAAGGGGAGGACGATGCGGACTCGAGCGCAGCGGTGCGCCAGTATGCTCCAGGGTAGGCGTCTTGGGCATCAGGGTAGGTCGTCGACGTGGGATAAGGTGTGTAAGCTGCCTCGACGTCAAGATAGGATGGTGAAGTTGGCTCCACAGGATATGCCGACGACTGCGACTTTGACGGGGCTGACGTCTGGGGCAAGACACCGCGTTCAAAGGACTCGTTGATATAGGATGGCTGGGTAGGCGACGGCGGTAGTTCAGGAGATGGTGGACGTTGCTTTGGCGGGGAAACGCCTGCCAAGGGTAACAGCGGTTTGTCCGGTGTGGATTCTGCTTGCGCAAACGGAGCAAATACGGCCGCGAGTGCAGAAAGTGATCGAGCGGCATCGGACACGGTCCAGGCTTTTTTATACGCGTCCCACACGTCCTGAGTACATGTGGTAGATTGTGAAGTGAGTGTGGCCACCGAATTATGGAGGGCGTCGAGCGTGCTCGGCGCTGAGAGCACGATGCAGCCAAGGAGAGTTTCTAGCAAGGCAACGCGGGTTTCTGTGTAGCGCAGGTATCCTGAGGGTGGCCCCCGACGCCGCGGCTCTCGCGAATAGGAGCACTCGATTTTGGTTTCCGTGCAGAAGAAGCAGGGAAACAGTCCATCGCACTAAAGGTGCTCAATTAATTTATTAGATTTGTCGTGTAGTGGCTACCTTCTTGCGTTTCACGCGGCATGTGTTGCAGGCTACCGGACCAGTCAGCGAAAGTCATATTCCAACTGGGATCCACACCTCGAGATACTTTTTTGCCCTTCTCAACCGCGGCCATCCCTTTATTAAGTACTCTACCGCGTAGCGGTGCGGATAAGAGTTGTTCCTGTCACAACACAACCAAGCAGTGTACGTCAACACAGGCGGAATATGCCGACTTTCAGTCCATCATGAGGGATCTCCCAGTGTCTGGATTCGACCTCTTGAAAATCGCGTCTGAAGGCTCGTCAACGTTTTTCAAAGATTTTTGTCGGTGTACTAGGCCGAAACCTCGGTCCGACGTCAGCCTTGCAACTTCTTCATCAACGACCCTGTTCAACACCCGCTCTACAGCTTTTCCGTTCGCTCCGTTCGCTTCAAATAGTACAGCACCCAGTCCGGTTCAATCTCCCATCTATTTTGACCCAGCAACCTGCTCACAAGCTCGTGTCAGCCCCGCGCCGCAAGAGTCGTACAGCTTCAAGCCCAAAAGTTCAAGCCCCCTTTACCTCTCAGAGGATATTTCTGCCTGATTCGAATCTCCGATGCACAGCACTATTCTCAGCACACTGTGCAACTGTCCCACTTTCTTGGTTTCTGTGCTGTTGAACTTTCCTCAATTTGAAGCTGTGCATACCCAAGCCAGAATCTTGCTTGGGATCCATCAGGACTAGTACTTCTTCAAACTGAGAGCCTTTTGTTCTCTGAATACGGACTGGCAGATGACTTTTGGATGATCTATATCTCCCATTGTCTGCAGATGATACTTGAAGTTACGCCAATGAGCTGCGACTCAGCACCTAATCGTGCCAGGGACCGCAAAACCAGATGGACGTGTCAACTCTGACTCCTCCTGCGGAAAACTTTAAGTACCGTTTGTGGCTCGCTTGGTATATCGTTTCACTGTCCAGGGATCCGAAGATCCTCGCGGACCGGGCAGTTGATATCTGGCTGGAAATAGCGGAGGGAAGCGGCGTGGTGGGAGATTTGTGGTTATGGCAAGACGATGATGAAGACCATATCAGGAATTTTACCTCATTCCCCGAAATTTCCTTTCGCGCAGGGAAGGAGTTGTCCCGCACGGATTGGACGAAAGCTCGTCGATCTCTCGAAGAGCGCGAGGCACGGATGAAGTCTTCATCACCGCTATCCCACCTCACTTCATCTTCTCGTATTCGTATTATGGGTTGGTTCATCATCGCGGGGCCAGTGCGACATGCTCATCTGCGACGCGGCCATTGTCAAACCGTAAACACACTCATATGGGACTGGGCCAATTCTGTGGATGCCATCTGGGATTTTACAACTCCCAACTGCGAGGTTTGCGGGGTTTCTGGATGGTTGGACGCTTGGATTGAAACCATGCTCGAGATTTACTCGTTGCGCCAGCTACGCTCACTTCCGTGGCACTTGACCTGCAATTGTTTAGAGAGGTACGTGGATCTTGACTTCTTCATTCGATAATTTATGTGAGCTTTCATCCGTGGCAGAACCTTGAACGAGGTCTCACGACCAGTGCAATATTCTCAACCCTTACCAAACGATTTCCCTTTAGCGCGTCGTATCATGGACGCTCTGATTGTATCCCCTTGGCCGCTGGTGTTCTGGATAGCTTTCAGGCTCATCAAACCAGCGCTGGTTTTTCAGGATTTTCTTATCACGCTCCGAGCGAAATCTATTGCGGAAATTTTCGCATGGGATGCGGCTGACGAATCATGGCTGTTTGAACGGCTTCTTTCACCCCCGTCCTCCGCCTCAATACTGGACATTCCTTTGTTTCCGTCCGATACTTGGAGCCAATTCGCCATGGAGCTTGATCCAGAAAATTGGAAGCTTATCCACAACATAAGCTGGACCAGTAATCCCCGTCGGCGGCGATTGTCGCCAGAATACGATGCAAAACTTCGATTGGCGGCCATTTTCGGAGTATTTGCACACCCATCACCCCCCGTATGGGAAATCATTCGAGAGGTTCTGGTGCCGTTACGATTTAGCTCGGAAATGCTGTTTTTCAGCACTGCGGGCCGGCTGGATGTCAAAGCTGGTGGCTTGCTGGAGCCTTCACGCCAGCCCGTGGACTCCGGAAGCTCACAGTCTGTATCAGTCTTACGACGTTTGGTAAAGGAATGCGACGAGACACTTTGCCGGATGGCCTCGTCCGCCACACACAATGCAGGCGTCTTGGACCGCCTCGAATCTACGCATCTTGTTCTCCGGCTCAATATGCCGAAGGCGAGTCTCGGTCAATTGTCTGTTTCTGCCCGTATATCATTAACTAATTCCCGAACAGTACTTTGTTCTTTGGGTCTTTACTTGTGCTCCGCACCATCATGAGTTTTCTCAGTCCCCTTCTCATGACAAATCCTGCAGGATGGACGAACTCCGCAAACTTGTGGGACGCTGGGCCGAGTGGGACATGTTAACAAGTCTCGCGAATTATCGCAGTGTGATTGAGACGTTGTTTCAATTCGTTGCGGACTGCACCTCGGTAAGATCCCAATCATGCCCCGATTGACGAAATTGCTAATATATACCGGGTAGGGTTCTGTGGACAGACGTGCCGCCTCAGAGGAGATGTTTCTATGCTTGTCCCGGGACCTTTCCGCCATCTTTTCACACTTCACTCTTATTCTATCGGATCCTGCAACATATAAAGCTTTTTTGGGCTGTCGCGGGACCCGCGCTCAGCAACTTCTGGATCTCCTTCAAGATGTATGTTCCCGAATTCTCCTTTGTAGACTTTGTTTAATCTCCTGATCAGCTGCTGGATTACGATAACTTCTCTTTGGCTAGGCCCCACCTTTCCAAGGCTCTGTTAAGACTCTCGCGGGCATCTGGACTTCATCCTCGATGTGCTTCCTTATCCAACTTACCGATAATCGGGTCTCAAGTGGATGGTGGAGGATTCGGTGATATTTTCAAAGGTTTAGTTGGAGGTCGTCAAGTCTGTGTCAAGGCCATGAGAATATTCAACGATCGAGATGTGGCAGAAGTATTAAAGGTGCTTGTTTCTTTCTCTTTGCGCGATTCACGACTTCAATGTAGTACTCAGAGCTTTGGCCATGAAGCCCTTATCTGGCGCCAACTTTCACATCCCAATTTACTCCCCTTCTTCGGCCTATTCCGCTTGGAGAACAGACTATGTCTGGTTTCGCCATGGATGGAAAATGGGAATATCCTGCAGTTCTTGAAAAAAGAAACGGTGTCGGATACTGGCCGCATTTCTCTGGTGAGTGCTCCTGCACAACACATCGGATGATACCAAGTTCGCGCCCTACAGATGTTAGACATCGCCATGGGAATCGAGTACCTGCATAAAAGAAATGTGGTGCACGGAGATCTAAAAGCGGTACGCCTCCATACTCAATGTCGTTTGCGCTCGCTGAATACTTTTTTCTTCTCATCGACAGATCAACATTTTAGTTACGCCCTCACGCAGAGCTTGCATTACTGATTTCGGCTTGTCTACCATTGCGGATTTCATGACAAGCCTGCAGTTCACTCATTCTACCGAAGCTTTGAGAGGAGGTACCACCAGATGGCAGGCTCCAGAATTGCTATGTATAAAAAATCCAGATCGAAACCACTTTGGATCGGACATTTATGCCTTCGCCTGTGTTTGTTACGAGGTTTGTCGCTATTCCGAATCTTTGAATTCAAACTTTAGGCTCATCTGAGATAGATCATAACGGAGAAGCCGCCGTTCTATGAAATAACTAACCAGTTAGTTGTGATGAAACGGATTATCGACGGAGAACGTCCTTCAAGGCCAGCCAACTGGGCCAAAACGCCGCCACTGGAGGCCGTTTGGAACCTGCTGCAACGCTGCTGGGAAGCGGACCGCGCGAAACGTCCTGATGCCGCTCAAATTATCAAACAATTATCGAGCGCCCCAATTCTTGCACGAACCTTTCAATCCACGTCATTCGCAGATTGGGACGAAGCATCCACATCCAAATTTCGGCGTTCTCTGCAGCCACGACCTCTGTTGCCGTCGGTTACGCAAATAGAAAACAGGGTCTTTGGCGGTGAGTTACTGTGTTAACTTCTAGCCTCCCCTAGCTTCATGAATGCTAATTAATATTTTCCAGAGGTTGCGGAAGGTGCACAAGATTTCTTTTCTAGACGAAGTACTAAAATGGACGGCAGCCCCGAAGGACGAAGGAAGCCTCCGCACACCATCATGATCTTGAGAGGAACAACGCGCTATATATTTTTCAGCCGTTGTTCTGCCAGTGTACATCAATTTTTCGTTGTTCCTATGCTATGTATAATACTTCCGGTAAAAATAAAATTATCTGCGGCTACAACTAGTCATAATCAATCCTTGCCAAAGGTCCTATACAAATACGAAGCTCGTGCGGTTCTCCAAATCGGTGTTCCGGGTAACGAGCTGCAGGTTGCGGCCACCATCCACGCGCTCGAACACAGCTACACCACCGACGGTGTTGGCGCCGGCGATGATGAACTTGTCAGCGCCGGTATCCACAGGGCCAAGGGCCATGCTGCGGATCTGCTGGAGCCCCGTGAACACCTGCGCGACCAGGTTCAGCTGACCGCTCTCGGCAGCAGGCTCCTGGCGGTAGCGCATGTGGCGCATATAGTGGCGGCGGCTACAAGATGCAATACAATCCTCCTTGGAGTTGCCATCCGTGGAGGTACCATTGGTGAATTCGAAGATCGCGATGGTGTCACCGCGCTCATCCGTGACGTTGGGGCTGGTGTTGCGGTTGCTAACGTAGATGAGGGGGTTGGGGAACTCCTCGGTGGGGGTGGAGATGAGTATTTCGGCGGCAAAGAACGTCGAGCCCGCAAGGGAGTCGGCAGGGATGATCGAGACGTTGGCGATGAGCGGTAGGGTCGTTCCGTTGGGGCCCTCCGGAATACGCTGTGCAGTGAGGGTGGAGGTCTTCTCGTGGATGGTGAAGAGGATGTCGTCTGCAAAGGTGTCAGCTGGATGGACCGGAGGGTGGAAAGGGGTTCACGAACCATGGATGGCGATGTGGCGAGGGCCAGCACCCAGGTCGATGTCAATCTGACCGGCCACCTTGAAGTTCCCGGGGGCTCCGTCACGCACGATACGCCAGATCTTGTCGCCACCCAAGTCGGGCACCAGGATCTCGTCGTTGAACTCGAGCGACATGTGCGGGTTCGACGGCCCTCCCTCAGGCACAGGGAATGAAATCACTGGCGAGTCACGCAGGAACTTTGTTGAATCTGCTGGATCTGTTGCCACGAACGAGCAGTTCGGGGAACCAAACTAGATGCGGTCGGGGGTCAGCTCCACCCCAGTGAGGCGATATCGTACGTACGTTCATGCCAGTAACCTCCCCGGTTGAGAGCATGACGGTGAAAGTGGGCCCATTGCCACCAGTTGTAACAGTGTCAACCAGTGTAAGCTTGCCCTCTGCGTCGACGGTGAAAGACTGCAAGTCGCCACCCGGGTTGAGCTCGTTAACAGCATAAAGAATGCTGAGGTTTGCCGGGTTAGGTGCGATCCATGAGGGATTCGTTCCAGTCTCAGATTGCTGCGTCAAGGTGAGGGAGCCAGCGTCAGAGTCAAACACATAGGTCGCGACGAATGTCGCAAAGCCGCCGGCAAGAATGGTGAAGTTGACCATGGAAAAATTAGCTGTGAACTGAGGAAAAAAGAATCGACACTAGGCCGGGGTTTAAAGCAAGGGGAGAATGAAAGTAGAGAACAAGCACGGCTTGTTTATTTATTTGCTGATCGTCGTGTTTTCCTGTTGCGAAGGCCGTGACGATCCTCAGTTCGGGTCCACATAGCCCCGCCTTCGAAAATAGTTGATGCCTCGCGTTGCCTAAGCCGTTGCCACACCGCTTCAGTGCCCGGCGTCTAGTTCCTTTGAAGCCATTCGTTGGAGCCTGCTGGAGCACCCACATCTTCCTCCTGTTCCCAAGCTCTCAGGAGATGTTTAGGAGTACTGTTATTCGTGCTCCTAGAGGCAGGGTTGCATGTGCAGATCTGCGCCTATCTGCGCAGATCGGCAATATGAAAGTGATGGTGCGAAGAGCCGAATTAGGCTGAATTCAGAATTGCAAACAAAGCACCGGCTTGGCACCGGCATTTATTCTGCACCCCGAGTTGAAACTCCGCTACTCAACTGTCCTCTTTTCTGTGTACCTGGGTGCTCCATTTCGATGGATGTTGCACCTACAATCGAGGTTGAGGTTTCTAACCCTGTACGCTAATCTCCGCTTGGAGTCCGCAAATCATCTGGAACTTAACATCATATCAGCGCGAACAGGCGAGGCTGAGCTAGGCTGAGCTCAAGCGGCCTGTTCGCAACTCCAAGTTCGAGAGCGCACCAAGACAATGGCCAGCTTTTCGCCTCGCTTTCTAATGCAACTACATACCGGCCACGCAGTTACCGTCGCCCAACAAGCCCGAATCTCCCCGCCCGGAAATGATATCAATGGAGTTGCCCGTCATATCGACTAAACCCCGCCCGTCAAACCCATTCACCGCACTGTATCCGGCGCGAAATGGAGAATTGCTATATATCGATGCGGCGATGACAATTTAACGATTGGAATGATTCGGACTCGGCCTCGGCGGACAGCGGTATGATGCGCACAGCAAATCGACAATACAAGTCATTGCAATTGTAGACCCTCATTGCGATGCTGGCCGCGGACACACTGGTCCAAGCTTCCATCCACACTTCCACTCCGATGTACGCACTTAATTTTTCTACCTGTGACACGTCGTTCGATTGGGCTTCTTCAACTTCCCAATTTGTGCTTGTGAATCTTATGGCAAGCTTACTATCAATCGCCTACAGATTTTTCTTGGGCAACACATAATCGATGTACAAGCAACGTGCGATTCGCTGAACGGCTCGTGGGATCCTCGATTGAGTGCCAATGAACGCTCATCGAGGTTCTGGTGGTACTTTGAGAGCACCGGGAAGTACTGACCACTACACCTTCTTTCTTGCGCAGAATTGCCGCACAACCTAACTGCCAAGTACGTAACCCTAACGCTGCCAAGACAGCCTCAAGTTATAATTTAAGATTGACTGCGCTGTCCATGGCCATTCTGCGGTGACCTCGGGATTCGTCAGGGGTGTTGGTTCAATGCTATCGACCAAACCATTGGTCTGCCCAGCAGTCTCTGGCTTATTGCTGGCCGTGCGTCCTGCGTTCGTCGGTGCTTACCCTCTGGTTCTTTCGCTCTACAATCCATGCACGGCCAGATCCTGTCTTCACGGCATCGACTTCTAATATTACACGCCTCTCCTCAACATCGTCTTCCATGTTTCATTTGGATATGATTCTCTAGCCCTGAGTCGTTGACCGGCTTATTCTGTGTCCTCGATTCCTGTCCATGGTCTCGATTTAAACAATAATTTTCATTCCACTTTTAATACGTGCTGAATCGCGGTCCCTTTGCCCCGATGGTCGCATCACGATTCGGGGCAGACGTTTAGATCTAAGTAGGTATTATTTAATCCCCGTTCGAGCTCTCCTTCTTGCAGAAGCAAAGACCCCCTAGAGTCTACCACGACGTCTGTGCGTATTGTTTTCCAATCTTCTCCTCGATCTGAAGCCCGGGGTGACAGTTTTTATGTATCGTACGGAACTCGAGATTCCGCAAGAATATTCTCGCGTCTCGCTATAAAATTTTGGGTCGACGTTCCATTGAGGAGCCCAGCCCTCTCCCCTCCATTATCTAGGCATGGTTCCCGCTCGCGAAAAAGACGCGGACACGGAAAAAAAACACTCCCATTCTCCAACCGCGCACACAGCCGTGGCCTTTCTTCCTCCTAAGTCTCATACTCGTCCTTCTCAGTACTCTCCTGGCTCTTCTTGCTGTTCTGGCATTTTCTTCGGCACGCCAGGTCGTCCACCAAAATTCGATGCCGGCTCCGCCTTCACATGCAATCCAGCTTTCAGAATTCTGCCCGCATCCCGCGCTGCGCCGAGAATGGTATGCGCGTGAACAGTGAACGCCCATTCCTCTAAATCTAAACTGGATTCTCTCTCAGGAGAACGCTCAGCAACACACAAAAATCCGAATACCTGTCTGCCGTCCAATGCCTGCAACGCCTCCCAGGTATATCGGGCCTGCCTGGCTCTCGAACACGCTTCGACGACTTTCAAGCGCTGCACGTTGCCCTCGCCGAAGAAGTGCATCTTGTCGTAGGTACCATGCACGCAAGTGCTGCACACGCTCATTCTGTGTCTGTTATCAGGGCCATTTTTTACCATGGCACCGTCGCTTCTTGAACGTCTACGAAAGCGCACTGCGGGAAGAGTGTAAATTCCAGGGATTTATTCCGTTCGTGAACGCATTAAACTTTTTACCAACGCGAGACACTAATGCTGTTGCAGGTACTGGGACTGGAGTCAAGACGTCGATAACGGCGTTCCGTACGTCTTTACGTTTCACAGTCGAGCCAATCAGTTGACTATTCTTCTAGTTTAGCTCAATCTCCCGTCTTCGACGCTGTGTATGGCTTCGGTGGTAATGGACTCGACGTCCCCGAGTACGCCGGACAGTTCGGAAATCTCTCGATCCTTGCCAGTGTGGGGTGGGTCCCTCCGGAGGGGGGCGGCGGCTGCGTTGTCGACGGGCCGTTTGCCTCATACAATTTGAGCTTGGGTCCGGGCACGGAGGTGACAAATCACTGCCTCCAGCGCGCCCTCAATGATGAGCTGCGCTGGTACATATCCGGGACGCGCGTCGCGGATGTCGCACGGCAAGAGACGTTCGAAGCGTTCCGTATCGAGCTGGAAGGTGCGCCGGTCACGGACAGCATGCGCCTCCACGACGGGGGCCATAATGCCATCGGGGGTGAGATGGCTGATCGCTATTCGAGTCCTGGAGGCAAGTGCGGCTATTTTCCGGTATGCAGCCACTGGTTAAGTTGTTTGGCACAGACCCGATATTCTACCTCCACCACGCATTCCTAGATAAGCTATGGTGGCAGTGGGAGATGGTCGATCCGATGAAGCGGCTGGGGGACATGTCTGGGCGGTCGACGGTTGACCCGCCGCATGTAAACGTCACGCTGGATTTCGAGCTGAAGATGATGAAGCTAGCGCCGACGGTGACCATAAGGGAGGTCATGGACATTCGGAATGAGCTGCTATGTTATGCATACGCGTAGTAGATAACAATCGTGCACATCCCAAGTCTTGGAATACCCTTGCAGAACCGCGTTGCTTCAGCTCCATACTCACTACGTTCCCTGGTCTGCTAGGCAGAAGCTGGCTAGGTCTGCGGAGCTGTGGATAGGTCAGCGTAGGCGGCTAGGCAAGCCCTGCCTAGGCCAAATAGGCACAAATTTGCCTAGGTGATCGGAGCTTGGCGTAGTCCATGCCTAGCCGTATAGGCAGACTTCTGCGTAGCCCTGAAAGCCCTGCGTAGCTTGGCATACGTGTGTCTAGGTCATCTAGGCATACCTCAATCTGCCTAACAAGAGGGTCTCATTTAAATTTATTTTCGTTCAAACACAATATTTAGAATGGCTAAAATGACAATTCACCACAGATTTGTACCTCTGCGGAGACGTCTAGGCAGATCTACGCTGACCTAGACTCAGCTAAGCATATCTAGGCAGACCTACGAAGACCTAGACACAGCAAGGCATACCTGGGCAAACCTGTCTAGGCAGCCTAGGCAGAGACCTCTGCCTATCTCTGCCTAGAGATCTAGGCAAGGGCTCTGCCTAGGTGGCCAGGGAACGTAGTGACTTGAACTTACCAGTAGCTCCCTGCAAGCATGACGAACAGATGGTGCGGATCCGAGGGACACCTGTCGATTAGGACCTAAAGAAAAGCTCGTCAGTCCGAAAGTGGAAATAGACTTTCCAAATGCGGATGTATCAGCGCGTTTTAGGGGTGCCCGGCCCACACTATTAAGCAAGATTTCCACTCATCATCACCATCGAAAGAGGGGATTTTCGGCATATGCCGGCAGGCTTCCTTTATTTTATCTGCCTTTTCCTGAAGTCTGGGAGCGTAGAATCATTTGTTAGAACTAGCAGGTCCAGTACTACTGGAAACAGCATAAACTGTCGTGCGTCTTTCTGCGCACCCTTGCTGCGCCATTCGCACAGCAGATAATAGATACTATCCCGGTTGGTTTCATCTTCAGACCATATGAACTTAAGCTCTAGAATTTGGTCAGAGAGCATCCCTTTGAGGTACATGCAGGTCCATTGCAAGATTAATTTACCCTCGCGGACCGAGGAAAAAAAAATCCAAAAACATCAACCTTTTAAACACATTTTTGAAGCATTCTGAACTGAAGTCCGCGGATTAAAGTCTATACTATACATTAAGCACGTCTCTCGGCATCTTCCTGCGGGTGCCTGAATCCTTAATTATCACGATGTTAGTTTGAAATGAACACAGGTCCGGCGCACTTACTCCGCGGCCCTTGGTGTGTGGGCTGAAACACCCTACTTTGTTCAGACTGATGGCGGCCGTTAATGCAGAAAAAAATTACCGGAGTTCTCTTGGAGCTCTCGGTGGCATATCTAGGAGTTTAATCGGTCGACATCCTGTAGAATTATGTAAGGAGAACCACCGTACAGTGCTACATGTTTTTTCCCGTAAACTTGTTGTTCAGCCTGTAGGGGCGCTCAATTCTTAGTTCAGTTCGTCCGTTCGTCAAATTAATTCATTATTTGTTCATGTAAACAAAGTACAAATAAAATCTTCATCAACAAATAGATCAAGATCAGGGGCGTCTTTGAGTGCGATTGAGGCCGCAAGAAGCCCGTCTGCAACGTAGATGGCATCCGATTGAGTCTGCGCTTTCGTTGGATGCGGCATCAGAGAAGGCGGAGAGAGAGCGTGACTTATTTGTACTTTGTTTACACGAACAAATAATTAACGGACGGACGAACTGAACTAAGAATTGAGCGCCCCTTGTGGACCACGCAAGTATAATATATCTCCCTCCCAATCCGCATGGAGGAGGAGGAGGAGGAGGATGTATTACTGCAGCGGTCCCATCAGGAAACAAGCAGGCTCTGTACCTACGTACAACACGTCCGTATGTACGTTACAGACATGGCGCACTTGTTGTTTATATATATAAAACACAGCAGCCATAGTTGCCTAAAGGGAGGGGACACGCAGCCCCTAGATCAGCCTCCAGAAGAAGCCCCTGGTGACATTTGCGGGGATGGCCAATTCCAAATTTTGTGGACACATCACCAGCGACTTTGCGTTATTTTCATGACTGTCCCCACGTTCCTTACCTGAAAACTTTGGAACTTGTGGAATGTAAAATTGGAGGCTAGAAATAAAAGAAACATCCCACTGGTGATAAACCGGACAATTTTGTTTTCTGGATCATTCTGTCGACAGTTCATGACAAATGAAGTGCAAACCATATTCACGACAAACCAAAATTGCGGGCTAAACTTTAAAAAAAATAAGTACGAGGTCATGCCGGGCACAGCCACGGCCCTTTACCCCAAGTAACGATACCTAAACAAGTGTAGGACTCGTAACGACGGGAACTGCGAAGCCCGAGTTATTCTCTGCTGCGACGGATTGACTTCCGTAAAACTTCCACATTTACATACGATATCGTTTTTGTATACCGCTCCTTTAATCACTGAATTCGTTTTCTCTCAGTCACACTAGTCTTACCTGGCTACGCTGGATCTTCCGCTCTCGTCCTAGCTTTCGGCCTCTATTTCAGCCAGAGTCGTAGCATACTTCGTCACTAAGATAGAGGGCGTGGAACCCCAGCACCCTTATGTAAGCTGCTTAATAATACGTTCCCACGGTCAAATCTCGATGCCAGAGAAAAAAAAATTGAATAAAACCGTATTTCTGTGATTTTACATGGGAAAGAAGAAAGAGTGTCTATTTTTTTGCTAGGAACTGGGCAATGGAATCCTTTACATCTGCAATCATGCTTGGAGGCAAGATCCGATGCCCTCTATAAGGCTTGTTTACCCACTTCAAGTCAGCACCAGTAAGCCCGCCTGCATAGGCTGAAATAAATCGTGCAGCACGATTGGCATATCTGCATAGATATATTTACCATTGGAAACAAATGAAACTGACATACTTACCGAATAATCTGAAGATGTGGAACATCATCAAGACATGCCTTGACATTAGCCTCCATCTCGTCAATATTTGATGTCTTGGCTGTTGTCCGATATCGGAACTTTGCCGCACCCCAATACATCTCGATAAAATTCAGTTCACAGTGGTATTTGGGATAAAAATCACAGATGTGACCCCGGGATTCAACCAGCTCCTCCAATGCAGACTTCTGGCTAACAAAATCAGGCTGCAAGAAAAGAATGCGACGGCAGCAGCAATTGGTATTCCCAGCTTCACACTTGAAACCAGGACATTGTGCAAGAAGACCTTCTCTGTATAATCCCCGCTCTCGAAGGATTTTCTCCATTCCCTTGAACCAGCCTGGCATGGTGGGGTGGTCATCAGGGAAATAAAGATCTTGAGTCTCCCCACTTGGTAGCTTTCCATTCCGCATCCTTGGCCCACCCGGATGGTGAGTCCAACCTTCCTTTGGATTCTTGACCATCTTACGAGCAGAAAGAGCATCTGCCGCTCGTTTCTGGTGGCTAGGAGCATTGTCAAAAAGGAAGAGGGCTACTGCAAAGCCATTGGTTTTGGCCTCAAAAATGTCAATTGCCCGATCAACTTGGATTAAGAGGTCATTTGAAGAAAACCATCCATCACGATTCTTTCCAGCCCGGAACATCAGCCTTGCCTCTCTGTGGAAAATAAAATCAATACCATATCACTACACAAGGAAAGGAACTGAACTGGTTTTCATGAGTCAGTCGTCCCCATTCCATTGTTAAAAATTCTGAAGCCATGATTGACTCCCGTGGTTCATATTCTTCGAGCCATCTCTTCACAAATGCAGCACAATAGGCTACAATATCCTCCCTCTCATGGCCATCTACATACATGCCATTCTTGCGAGGGCCAAAGCGCCAGTCAAGACGTTTCAACCAGCGACGTGCAGTCCACACTGAGATACTACGCTTATGGATGCCAGCCTCCTCCAACCTTGCCTGCATCTCTGGAGAAGCAATAAAATCAACCAAGTCCTGGGCCCTGAAATGACCTTCTTTTTCTGAAACAGATTGAAGATGAAGCTTGATTTCATCTGCAAAGTCCTCATCATTGAGGATAGAGGAGTGGTACTGGCCATAGCGGTGCATTGGTAATTTTTTCGAAGTCAAGAATGCATGCAACCAGCTGCGAATGCTGCGAGCTCGATATGAGCCATGGCCTTGGGATTTTGCAACAATCATGCTGGCCTTACGCCAAGTGTATGAAAGTTCAGGATCTAGATAAAGGTTGAGTGCACCAGCCATAGCCGTAATACGGGCTCGAAAGAAGACATCTAAAGTCTTGTTCTTGCTTTTGACATTTAGAGCTGCTGCTGCACAACGAAGAGCTGGGAAATGGGTATGATTCAGCTGATCCAAAACTCGATCAGCTGCACTCTCTGGACTAGGATCCTCGATATCCTCCAGCAGCTCACGCAACTTGACATGAGCAAGGTTAACAGGGTCCATGCAGTCTGCAGGTATAGTTGATGTCTAATAAAATCTTTAGATCTCACATGTGAAACAAGATGTGTAGCCTACCCCGATGCTGTCTGTAATATCTAGATTCTCTGTGTCCTGCAATTTCTCCAGTTCTGGGAACTCATCTTCCCCATCAGATTCTGCACTGCTGACAGCTGCATCTGGTTCTTTGGTAACCTTCTGTCCCTTGATGTAATCAAAGACATTCAAGAAGCCCTTCTCCTTCATGTCTTTTGCATGCTTTCGCTGACGATAGAGTGTTGAAGCAGATTTTTTGGTGTAATGTTTGGGGCGGTTTGAACTGTGTTCAAGATCCCGAATGTGAGCCGCTTTTTGGGCATCACTCAAAAGAGTGGAAAATTTCTGGAGTTCAGTTTCATCAGAGATCTCGGGTGCCTCCACAACTTCATCATCCAGTTCTAGCTGAAGATCACCCAAAGCAGACTCCTCGCAATCCATATCTGGAAGCTCATTCCCCAAGTTCAAGTCCCATGTCTGTTCAGTATCCAGGTCAGAGTGGGAGTGGTCATCACAGTGAGTGGCAGTAGCTCGGAAAGAAGTGCTTGATCCAATGTGTGAGGTCTGATCCTGGTCATCTTCATTGGGAACCTCCTCCACAGTGACTGTTTTCTGAGAGTCTCGAGCCTTCTGGAGGTTATTTTGCCGGGCCTTTTTATGGTTAGTACCTCTGGGCATGGTTCAGAGCAGAAGGATGTAGAGGGAGTGAAGAGAAAGCCTCATTGCGGCCTCAAGGCAGCCGCATTTATTAGTGGCTGTACACGATTAGTAATCCATCATTCCATCAATCCATCACCCGGCCGGTGCCTGCCGAGGTGGCTGTGCCAGTCAAATTTCGGAACACTTTTCTTGAAAAGTGTTCCTTTTGACAAGAAAAGCATATAGAAACACTTTGAAAAAAAGTCACATAAATTTTTTTAGGCCTTTATAACTCTTCACCAAGAAACTTTTTAGGGGATCTGCTCAATAGAAACCCCTTGTATCCTCTTATCTTACACTTGTATTGGACAAAATATGCCTAGCTAATTTTGGCACTGAGTTATTTCGCTCGTCGTCGGGCGTGACATTGTGACGTGTGACTGCTGACATAAGGGTGCTGGGGTTCCACGCCCTCTATCTTACGTAGGATGAGGATCTTCGTCACTTGATGGGAAAAGTTGATCAGGTGTCTAAGCATGTTCGTGAGATCAGAATAAGCGAAGGAAAGTTCGTCGGATGTGCTCCCGAAGCTGTGTGAGCACTCTTTTCCTTCATTTGCGTGAAGAGAACCAACCATTTGATGCCCCTCCCCTCCCTCGCTGCGCTCGGGGGGTCCCCCGAGCCGGGGCATCTCAGGTTGGCACACTAAAGCCTCGTTCACGCGGAAATTTCTGTTCCCAACCCTAAACTCTAACCAACCCGAACCCGAACCCGAACCTTACCCCAAACCCTAACCGGTGAATACCCGCAGTTAGGGCGCGCTGCGCTTGCCCTAACTGCTCGAAATGGGGTTACAGGTGGATACAGAACTGTTGGCATCAGCCACCTGACGAACTTGCCCCATCAAACGACGAAGATCCTCATCCTACGTAGTGACGAAGTATGTGGGGGCTCATTTCAGCCAATCGATATCACTCTAATGCTGACTGAATTCGCGTCTGGCTTGTTTCGACGTTATCGTACAATGCGTTCTGGGTTTATCGATGGCCTGATGTACTACATCAGGAATATGTTATCTATCCCGCATTATTTCCAAGGCGGGCTTCATTGGAGTGACGTACAGTGAATGCGGATCAGTCGATTCACGCTGTTTTGAGCTGGCCACCGTCAAGTCAAGAGAACGTCCAACGGAGGGAGGCTAATTATTCTGTGAAGGCGCCGAATTCGCGTCGGAGGCGTCGACGTCACTACGCTGAGGTGGTCTTCGCGCATAGATACCACGGCTTATCTCTGCCTCAGCCACCGCCTTGCTTAATGCGTGTCGAATTACTGCATCCGACAGCATTCAACAGACAACTTCTGATGTCCTAGGAATAGATCTCTGAGAACTTTTGCAACTCGCTGCACTGTCCGGACAATGTTCTTTTTTTTTTTTTTTGTGAGCTAACAAAGTCGGAGAGACTCGTAGACGGTTACTTCCAGCACTGCTGATGTCTGGCGTTTTTTTGCATCGACGCTGCATTGCAGTAAGCGTGCGCGCACTTAGTCCTGTTGCCATCACGGGGTTCCGATTGGAGTGCGGCCTTGTTACATAATCTTCGGAGTTTGAAATTTCGTCGCGTCGGTTTCGCGACACAGACTTCATAAAATGTGATTATTTTGGAGAATTGAGACTTTCAGACATATATGACACATCTAGTCTCCTCAGATCTTCGATAATCCTCCCAACAAGTGCTGAAAACATTGAGCTCACGGAAACCGCCGAAAGCTGATGGCATCAGCTGATGTTTCCCACAAGCGCGTTGCAAAACTTCAGATGTATGTAGCAAGCTCAGAAAAATATCATAGATGCATAGAACACATTTAACGACTCACCAGGCTCTCTGGGCGAGTTATTAGGGTTTTAATCGTCACAAAGAGGGCACAGCGCGCGTTTGTATCGAGATTTCAAACTCCGAAGATTATGTAACAAGGCCGCACTCCGATCGGACCCCCGCGATCACTAACAGACTTCAACAAAACGAGGCACGAGTTGATACCTTGTTGAAGCGTCTGTCTAGGAGAGACTAGCGCGCACTATATTTGGTTGGAAGCACGCTTCCATCTGCCATCTCCATAGCTTCTAATTACCGACTCAAGCGCTCGCCAACTGTATCTCTCTCTCCCATCCTCCATGGCAGAAGCCATCGGTATAGTCGCCGCTTCCCTCCAATTCGTCGCCATCCTGAAGGCGACCATCAACGTCGGCCTCGATGCTCGCAATACTCCGAAAGAACAACAGAACCTTGCCCGCGAAGTCGGAGGCCTCGAGCCGCTTCTCACGCAGCTGCAGGAGCGTCTGCGGGACAACCTAGCGGCCGGTGGCATCCAGCAGCTCAATGAACCGCTGAAGCGGTTCAAGCTAATCCTAGAGCAGATGGTTAGCAAATTGGCAGCCGCGAATAAACCGGGGATGAAAGGCCCGAAAGCCTTGGCATGGACATTGTGGAATAAGAAGGAGGTGTACGAGGTGTTGGGCGAGATGGAGCGCTTCAAGGCCCTGTTGAACCTTGGGCTGACAATGGATATTTGGTATGATGGTCCGGTAAACGGTGAACCGCGCGTTGTGTTTATTTAAATCCTTTAGGGACGTGGCCCAGCAGCAACAAAAAAGCCATGAGCGTGAGTTGAGCATAGTCCCCTTCTGACGGCTGACCCTATGTCTAACTTAAACTAGAACTGCTCAAGACTTTCGCCGATGCTACATCGGCTATTCAGGACTCCGTTGATAACATCACACAGTTTCAACACCAATCGGCTAGTCGTATGTGTATTAAACATGCTATAAAATGGAGGACTGATCTAAACTCTTCACCTAGAGCTACCCAATACTTTCACCGATGCTGCCCAGGTTCACCATTGGCGTCGAACCGGTTAGTCAATCGTCGATGGTCAAGTCTCTTTGAATACTTGTTTAATCCCGGATTCCAAGATGTCAATCATGGCGCGCAGCCTTTTATTCCATCACAAACCATATCGAGCAACGGAATAACCAATATGTCCGGGTATGCGATACTCAATCCAGGGCAAGTGGGGGGAAACTGGGTGGTCTGCCAGGTGCGCTGACATCTATGCACTGCCCTAGCCAAATTTTCCCTCATATTCAGCATCAAGCCAACCGCATCCGCATCTCATCCACATGGCGGAAGCCAACCTTTCGTGTGGCCCAATGTCGGTCAGCCGACAGTGCAATGTCATATTCATATTCATAATAGCTGCGGGGTAAGACACCGAACAATCTCGTTTAACTATCCGTCAGTTTTTCTTTTCTTTTGCAGACCAGCGCGGCCGGGCCTGCTCACGGAGCCAACGAGAGCTCCGCGCAAGGTGCCATCACGAACTGTGCGCCGACGCGGCGACGCATCCTTCTCGATATTTGCCGAACAAATCCATACCACGGCTTGTCCACTTGGTCTCCACATCCAGTAATATATAACGGCAAGGAATATCCGACCTCTGAACACCTCTTCCAGGCTTTCAAGGTGCGGACTATGTATCTCCGTTTCTAATATATAATCACGGAGAAAATGCAAATGCAACATAACGCAGTTCATGGACCATCATCCAGACATTGCCGAGAGCATTCGAACTGTCTCAAAGTCTCCTCAGATAGCGTACAAGCATAGTACTGGCACATACCTAGCGCAACAGCATCCAGACTGGGACAAAACACAAATCTTGAAGGTGGGTTGCGCTGGTCCACAATTCCAGAGTACCTCAACGACTAATCACTCCGAACGAAACAACAGATGGAGATCACCTTATGGCATAAATTCTCCCAAAATGCGGAGCTAAAAAGGCTATTACTGGGGACAGGCGATGCGGAACTGATCGTTCGTGTTTGTATTTTTCATTTGGAGTGTTACCAACGATTAGTGCGGTTAGCACTTCACTACGGGCCCATTCTGGGGCGTCGGCAAGGGGAGAAACAAATACGGGAGAAACGAGTACGGGAAGGCGCTGGAACGGGTGAGGAGCGGCCTCCGGGAAGCCACGTTGGATTGTGACCATTTCGTCGCTTTTTTGAATTGATTATCTTTCCTGCATTCAATTCCAAGAAGGAATACATGCACGGATTACATGTAAACGAGATTTTTCGGCTTTTCACATGTTCCCTTTACAACGATTCAGAACTAGTACGGGCCGGCATCGATTCGAAACAAAGTAACGAACATCGGGTGGAAGATTCAGATGTATCGGAATCAAACCGGAATCTATTTGAACTCCGTTCCAAGTTGACATCCAGAGGGTTGAAAGAGGGTGATAGGCTACGTTTCAGATGGCCCTGTTTCAACTTCCGTCAACAAGCTTGTCCAGTCCACAAAAATAGAATTTACCCCTGTCGTCGTTTGGCCAGGGAATTTCTTGAATGTCCGAGTCCCCTCCAGGAATAAAAAGACCGCTAGGATGGCCCGAGTGGGAGCTGCTGCTGCAATAACGGGTCCTACTATTGAGATCAATATCGGTCTTGACTGTAATGGGCACAGTCTGAAACCGAGAGCTGCAACCCTCAGGGTCGGCGATGACGGGTTTAGGTGTGTCGTCAACACTGACCTCGGACTCGGAGAATTCCGCCTCCGGAAAAGACACGGATCGCGCACAGATTTTACTTCACCAGCACCACCCCGCGACTTCGACGGTCTCTCCCTTGCAGATGAAAAAAAAACTTATTTTGGATGAAGCAGTGGCCACATTGATGGAACTGCGAACTGCTGAACCTATCCGCACAGCTCTGCAGAACAATGTTGAAAAATAGCTTGCGTACTTGACTGTACATGGTACTACAATCATTTTATTTCATCTCTTCTAACAGAATCTTGTGGTTCTTCACCTAAAATCAACTCGGTGAATTGTAACTTGGGCCCTTGTTTGGGGCGGGATTCGACTTCATTTTGCACGGATGCGTGGAACTCAAAAGGGGCGGATCAAAAACTTCCCAAATGGGGGTGATTCTATTTAGGGCAGAGACCCCAAAAAAGCACTTGGAACTTGCTTGGAACATCAAAAGTTACGCGGAGGAATAAATGTGCATTTGGACCGCCATAGCGTTTCTAGTAGTTGAACTGTATTCTTTGCCCTTGTTATTCAACTGTTGAAAATTGGATTTATCGAGCTCTCCCCATCTGACTTATCATCCATTTGAACAAAACGAAAGAAACAACGACAAGCTGTTTTCTAAACCATCCGTAAACTCGTGAACTAACAGTAGATCAGGTACCGTTGGTCTACAGCACATCCCACGCATAACAGCGGATGTTAATATTGGTGCACATCAGTCATTCCAACTGGGGCGGCAGCATTGCCTTGGCCCCTGCTCAATATGGCAATCGTGGTAAATAGACACCAGGGTCGAGATCTGAGACGTGGATAGCGGTTTGCTCGGTGTAATTGCTGGGTTTCCAACCGTGTTCATCGGTACCGTAGATAGTCCGTTGCGCGTTAATGGTACTCAATCTTCATTTTCCATTCCCCGCTTTTCTTCTAAGTTCTCCCGCCGCGTTGATGCACTGGAATCTACCCAAAATCAACCCATAATACTTCATTCAAACTCCAACTCCGTACATGTACCGTAGATACCGTTGCGCGTTAATAGTACTCGGATCCGCCAGTGTACGAGAACATTTTACTGTTGTGATCTCAATATTTCTTAGAGAGCCACATGGTGTGGGTACAAGGGTGTACATACGTTCTTTGATACTCCTTTTGGATCCGCCAGTGTACGAGAACATTTTACTGTTTCAATCTCAATATTTGCTTCGAGAGCCACATGGTGTGGGTACAAGGGTGTACATACGTTCTTTGATACTCCTTTTGGATCCGCCAGTGTACGAGAACATTTTACTGTTTCAATCTCAATATTTGCTTCGACGGCCACATGGTGTGGGTACAAGGGTGTACATACATTCTTTGATACTCCTTTTGGATCCGCCAGTGTACGAGAACATTTTACTGTTACAATCTCAATATTTGCTTCGACGGCCACATGGCGTGGGTACAAGGGTGCACATACTTTCTTTGATACTCCTTTTGGATCATCTTCATTCTCCATTCCCCGCTTTTCTTCTAAGTTCTCCTGCTGCGTTGATGCACTGGAATCTACCCAAAATCAACCCAAAATACTTCATTCAAACTCCAATTCCGTGCAATGCCCACGCGTAAACTTGGCCAGCCAATGGAAGTACATATGGTTTCCGACATGTTAAAAAGGACAGTCGGCGCCTTTCGGTCCATAACAGCAGATATTTGTCACGACCACGCACAACAGTCTACAGACTCATGTCTGCCTCTGTGCCCACTGCAGTTCTCGTCGCCACTTCCCTCTCCGTTGGATATCTGCTCCTGAAATCGTTCAATCGCTCGACCAATAACCTTCCTCCCGGTCCACGTCGATGGCCTCTAATTGGAAGCGTACTCGAAATACCCCAGACGCACCAATGGGTTACATTTTCGCAGTGGGCCAAGACCTATGGTGATATACTTCATGTGGACAACACAATATCTCATCGTTGACAGGCCCCATCGTCTACCTGGATGCTATGGGCCAGCCCCTCATCGTTATTAACTCCGCAAAGGTGGCAAAAGATCTCTTGGGCCAGCGTTCAGCAATCTATTCGGACCGACCCACCCTGGTGAGCTCGTCCAATGTTCCGAATATCTTTTTCTTACAGCTGTCAGACAATGGCCAATCTGTGAGAGGAATTCGATTTTTACTTTCAAATTCTGATGACTGTAAAGCTGTGGATATGGAAACACATTTGTTCTCCAGTCGTACAGCGACAATTGGCGACAGCAACGGAAAATAGTTGCGCAGGATTTTGGTCCAAGCGCAGTTCGCCGCTAACACCCTCTTCAAGAGTCCGAGGCACGAAAATTGGTACACGGTCTTGTGAATGATCCAACCACCTTAGCCCGCCAGACCCAGCTGTAATTATAGTCCATATTTAGACGAATCGGGACAATAATCATTCGGGTCACTTACGGCCACTACCTCACCAGCGAGACCGATCCATTTCTCACTATGCCGTTGACGGCGATGGTCAACTTTAGTCAGGCAACCGCTCCTGGCGTGTGGGCTGTCGATTTATTGCCTATATGTGAGCCGTGTCTGAAAGAGAGTCGATCTGACAAATTGAACCAAAAATGTAACTAGTGAGAAATATTCCGAGTTGGACACCCGGGAGTCGATTTCTTCAAGTCGCAAAGCGATGGCGGTAAATTGTTGTCGACACGAGTTGGAAACCATACATGTGGTCAAAGGAGAATCTGGTGTGCCATCTCACACACGATCAACGATTGACTTAATATTAGTGCATGCAGGCGTCGGGAACGGTTCTTCTTCCAAATCTTTGTTCCAATCACATTGAAGCCTCAGATGGGGAACTTTCTCAAGAGCAGGAAGAAAAACTTGTCTGGGCCGCGTCTGCTGTAATGGGTGGCGGAATGGATACCGTGGGTGGAAACCTCTCAATATGTTTCTGGCTCACACTGGCGTTTCCCTGTTCCGTTCCCGTTGTTCGCAGAACTCATCGGTCCTGACCTTCTTTCTGGCGATGATGTTGAATCCATCGGTTCAAGATAAGGCTTTCAAGGAGATCCAAGCCGTCATTGGCACAGACCGGTTGCCAGTAATTCAAGACCGAGACTCCTTACCGTATGTTAGAAGCATAATGGCAGAGGTTTTTCGATCGCAACCTGCCGCTCCGCTCGGTAAAGGCCTTCTGTTACAGCGGTTCGCATAATACAAGTTGACTCAGTCGTGGCCAGGTATCCCGCATGCGCTCCACCAAGATGATGCATATGACGGTATGTACCTTCCCAAGGGTTCACTGGTTATTCCGAATATCTGGTGTGTATTTTTTTCTGCATTCTTCGCCACTCTCTAAATCATTCAGGCACATGCTTAATGACCCAGACGTGTATCCGAACCCGATGCGATTCGACCCCGACCGCTATCATGGTCTCGATTCCGAGATGAA
Source organism: Mycena rebaudengoi (assembly GCA_029282285.1). Taxonomy (NCBI): domain Eukaryota; kingdom Fungi; phylum Basidiomycota; class Agaricomycetes; order Agaricales; family Mycenaceae; genus Mycena; species Mycena rebaudengoi. The sequence continues at coordinate 158,187 of JARJCX010000148.1, read as the reverse complement.
CAAAGTCACCGATATAATGTTTGGGTTCGGTAGGAGAGCCTGTCCCGGAAAGAACTTCGCGGAAGCAACTTTTTTCGCCATTGCGTCTACCGTCTTGGCGACATGCAAGATTCTTCCGGTCCTGGATGCCAACGGCAACGCGGTTGTTCCAAATGTTTCATATTCCTCTGGCACTATCGTGTGAGTTGAAGTTTTATCCAAGTTTCCGGCACTTAGTCGCGCCATAGATTTCCTTCTCCCTTCAGCAGTAACATCAAGTGCAGGTCGCAGAAGGCACTTGACCTACTTGCCAATAGTTAATGTTTCCTCCCCTCCTCTGGTTTGTAGGTTGTTTGTAGGCCATTGCTTGCGCATGGCAGAACTCGTCCATTTTTTTTGAAAGTCCCACTTGATCATCATCAGTCTTCTTCTGATCGCGGTGTGCGAGGTTTTCAGTGGAGATCCTGGAGATCCCTAACAGGCCCGAAGGTAATTTCAAACTCCGATCCAGATGTAGCCGGAACAAGGGGGCCCAAAAATGCGAAACATATATATCACCTACATATTTTTTTTTCGGGGGGTCCCAGGGACCCCCCCTAGCCGAGCCATCACGTGCCATCAAATTTCCTTTTAAAGACGAGTACATTCACAAAAGAAATCCGCCACAATACATTAACAGGAACCTGAGGCTGTCTGCAAGCACATAGCGGCATGAAATTAATGTCCAATAACTGCTACACTCTTTTCTGGTGTTGCATCCCGCAGTATCCCGCCTACAGCCTGCCAATTCTTTTAAGTTCGATGTGCATTCAATGTCATCTTCCATAAGTGAGTCATATGACATGGATTATGCCTCTTCGAGGCGGGAGCTGAACCTTTAGTGATAGATAAAATGAAAATAAAAATATCTGATTCATCTATGGTCCGTTCCATAGGCCAGATTGGCGCGATTGGCGCCAGGGCGTTTATAGTAGGCTAAAAAGGGATAAGTAGTGTGACGTGTTGGCACCGATTCAAATAAAGTCATAAAAGATGGGGGGCCTAAATTTTTGGATCTCTCTGCTATTGTAAATTAATATTTCTAGTCGAAGATCCTACAATATTTTTTGCTAATACTAGTCGCATGCGGAGCAATGGTTGGTGAAAATTGAACACCCCGGCAGCCTGAGTGATGGGTTATGACAGATTGTGACGCTCAAGGTGTCAACGCGCACCGTCTTTCTTTCGCGCTGGCTGGACTCCCGCCTTCAAACATAAGCACGACGAGAAAACCTGATCTCTGCCTTGAAGATCTCGCAGATCGTGCTCTCAGCGGACTTACAGCCACCACATCGGCACCTCGCGTACGGGGTGTCGATGAGGGGGTTGATACTACACCAGGTCCACCCTGAGACGCCGATGAGGAGGTCAAAGGTTCCACACCGGTGCTTCCTCGGTACACCTGTGCAACAGGTGACCAGGCTGACAACAAATGTGTAAGTGAATGTTTGGTGATAGAGAAGCTATGACGCACCTGCACTCATTGATGACGAAGAAGATCCAGATTCTAGGCCGATTGCTGGAAGAGGGCATTGTAAATCAAGAGAACCACAACTCAAGTGAACGATGATTCTAGAGCCAGAGTCCGGGAGGGAATAGAACCAGTCCAAGCCAAGCACGAGATCAGATGGTAAAGCAGCAGCCACAGGTATGTCATTCATGCACACAGATATTGTTCCATCATCACACGGCAGGGTTAGACGACCAGAAGCACGGGAGTTCGACGTACGGAGCCCAGAGCTCATTACCCAATCCAGAGATATATAAGAACTGGCAGAGCTGTCGTCGAATATGGTAGAGATAGGCAAGAAGCAAGAGACAAATTTTCCACGTCGCAACGACCCCGAGTCCGAACATCAACGGATGACAGTCGTACCTTGACATCGCTTGACGGGCGCTGATTGCTGGACAGCGATGCGTCATCCTTAGCAAACACAAATGACTCATGACAAAAACGGCAAGGCAGCTTGAAGTCTTACATCTTTGTGTATGTGGATGGAGAAGCAGTGAACGCAATGAACAAAAGCAAAGAATGCTGTAGAACCCCACGGTTTGGATAGGTTTGGACAATTTCCCTTGTATCTTCTGGTGAACATTCGATGTTTTAACTAATGACAAATTTTTGCTGAGTAAACGGAGTGTTTGTACATATTGTGAAAGTGCGATCAATCCATCCGCTCCTAGATAGCCAAACCTAAAGGTTCAGCAATTACCCGACCAGCACAACACTTTTGTCCAAACTACAGTCTCCTGCAATAAATCCAGTCTGTAACTGTTTTACTAGTGCCTCCACCTCACCATCGCCACAAATTGTTACAGTCCGGGTGGTACCGAAGTGACATAATTGATGTATCTTTGATCTGATCTACTGCCAAACTTCAGCCAAACAACCCCTATATGGGTGAATATGCTCGTAGGAGCCCGTATATTACTCTCAATGACTCTGGAATACGACGCGGTAGATTGTATGCTATTTACCGTTGATTTGAGCTCTCCAGACGAAAAAAAAAACTTGTATACAAATTTTTTTTTTCAGGGGGTCCGCTGGACCCCCCCCCAAGGTGATATGATCGGTTCTTATCCTTGGGCCCCCTTGAGCCGGAAAGTAGTGCATGCATATGCGAAAGAGTGAGAAAGCTTGAGAACGGGTCTTTCGGCACTCTGGTCAGTCACATAGGTCTCTCGACTCCTCCACTTGTCCTCTCTTGGTCCTCTCCCACCATCATCCACGAGTACTTCTCTCCTCTTCCATCTTGCGCCTTACTCACCTCAACCTTCTAAAACCTTCAAAGCCCTCGCTAAACCGTGCGTCAACTCTCTCGTCGTCGCGTCCTTTTGCTCACCTGTTGTCCATACCGACTCCAGTAGCTAGCCGTATTTTGTCGATACTTCGCCTCCCTCACCGTCAAGCCCTTCACCGGCGGTCCGGCGCGCACCCAAACGGACGCCGTGGAATCCCGTTCTCCTCCAGCGCGACGGGCACTGTCCGGGAGAGCCCCTGGCGCATGGTAGTCTAATGGCCGAGCGCTGGCGCAGGTGGCCTCAATGATCACGCCCGGACAGGACAACGTGCAATGGCGTGTCCTACGCGCGAGTACCCGTCTGTGCGGCGGCTGTGCTTGCGAACCCACTCTGATCTTCGGTACGTCAACTCTCTATCGCTCATCGTCGTGTCTATATGCTCACAGGTTGTCCAGGTAGTTAGTCGTAGTTGGTAGATACTTCCCCGGAAAGGACATTGTCGTCGTCGCGGGCCTGGGGCAGTGGGGCGAGCGCGCTGCACGATGACCCGACCAATGCACGGTAACCATTGTGTATTCATATCGATGTCTACGAGTACAATTTATACATTTGCCTGCGTTTTCCCTCGTTTTGGAAATTTCAAAAAAACTTGACAGCTAGTCAGTCCCTATTATCCACCTACGAGGCATTCACGTGATCGCGACTTGACCCTCTCTGAACCGCAGCTGCCATTTGGCCACGGCCTGCGTAAAAGCGACATAAGGTACTGTAAGGAGCCAGTACATCACTAAGATTCACTCTGCTCCATGTTGATGCGTTAATTCGCAGATGTCGCTGTGTAGCCACTGTGGTCATTCTTGTGCACTCCGAGTCAGCCTCTGCGCACCTCATCCCGATCACCCGCTCGCCGAACATCCTCGCGATCGCCTCGCAGGCGTCATGGACGAAATCGCCGCACTTGTGGGCCACCTCGAACGACTCCGTGCAGAACGCGACGTCATCCAGGCAGAGCTCGATGAAATCGTGTACCCAGTCCTCACACTACCTCCAGAGGTTATCAGCGAAATATTCTGCTGGTGCCTTCCATCGACTCCAGGTTTTCCGCAGCCCGACCCCGCTGCGCCACCTCTGGTCCTGCTGGCAATCTGCCGACGGTGGCGTAATATTGCGCTGGCGACCCCGCAGCTATGGAGCAGGTTGAAAATACGGCTTGGCCCATCAATAACTCGCAATGAAAGTCTTTGCTTACTTCTGGAGAGGTGGCTTTCTCGGTCGGCCTCGCATCCTCTCAGCATACTATTGGATGACACCGAGAGTGCGCGCTCCACTTCCACTTCCTTTTACAACACAGTCGTCCCGCATGCACATCATCTTCAGCATCTCCATCTGATACTTGAACATGAGCATCTCGTCCGATATTTGGACAATTTCAATGGAGGGTATCCCTTACTTGAGACTGTGAATTTTTCGGCGTCTGAAGCTGGACTTTACACATTGTCACTGGCCGCATTTCAGGCTTCCCCACGGCTACTATCCGTAGATGCTGATGGCGAGACCCTACATCCTTTCCCCCTTTACCTTCCGTTGTGGTCGCAATTGACTCGATTTGTGGGTCGTAATATGAGCCTAGCACAGGGCTGGCTCGCTCTGACGCGCATGTCCTCGCTCGAGGAATTCTTCCTGATACTGGTCGGCTCCCCGTCGACCAACCTCATCGCCGGGCTAGCGCCGACCACGCTTCCGAGATTGAGGTGTCTAAAGGTGTTCCAAGAGGGAGAATTGTTATGCAACCCCAGCGATGTCACACCCTTCCTCCGTTTCCTCACGCTCCCTGCTCTCACGGAGCTCACCTTCTCGACGGACGATGACCACATTTCACATTTTCTCGATTTCATGGCGCGGTCGTCGTGCCACCTCACTAGCCTCGTTGTCGACTGCAGCTTGTCCACAGCCAACTTCGCGCAACTGTTCGCTGCTATCCCCCGCCTTTTCAAATTGACAGCCGACATACCCGTCCGCAGCTTCGGCGACGTCAGCTCAATACTGGCCACTCGGAACGGCCATTTACCGGCACTGCGTGAACTCATCATCCGTTTTCCAGTGCCACCGCCAACGGGGAATGGCGACTCGTCCCTGCACTATCCACTCCTCATTGACATGCTTCAGTCCAGGAGCGAGGGCGGCGCGAGCGCTGGGATAACGCCGCTCAAGGTTTTCGAGCTGCACGGGTCTGAATCGCACTTGGATTTTTTGGCGTCTTTCGATGCGCTTGAACAAAAGGGAATGCAAATTACATTCGAGCCTTGAATGCTCTGTTTCGACTTGGAATATTGCTGCGAATACTTGACACAACGCACTGTTCTAGACAGCACAATCCAAAATGCTGTTTTCGAACTTTATCTGTTGCAATGACATAGAACACGCACGTGAGCGCTCTGTCATGGACCGCGCGCGACGTTCCACAATCGCGTCCAAGAGCGCGAGCATTCCTCCACGGTGAACACAGTAGGAAGAGGAGGACGAAGTTATATAACTTTGAATCTCATTCTTACTATTATTGCACAATCGGGGCAATGCAGAAGAATTCGTGGCCCGCAAGGAGAACACCCCAGCGGCCACGCCATATCGTATTCCCCTCCCAGTGATCCACCGCTTGATGCGGCTCGTCGTGCTCCACGTGAAATGCAGTAAACGCACAAGATATAACACCGGCTTCTGCGGCCGCATCTTGTTGAAATAATGAGCCTCGAAGCTGTGCGCCCTTCAAGTAGGATATGCTGGTGGTGTCGATGGTCTTCTGGGCGTGCGTTTGATGAAATCGAGATTCAACTTGCGGACGTTGTTATCTAGGGTCCACCGGAAAAATTCAGTCCAGGAGAGCGACGGAGAAGAGACAGTCGAAACGCATGCGTGCGCTTAATGGACCAGGGTGGTGGCAACACAGCGTTGGCGACAGTCGTGAGCGACGACCAGCTGCCAAGTGATCCAACAAATGTCGAAGCCTGGCATTTCAGTACGTGAGCTCGAAGCCCTACTAATAATTGAGGTATATGTTTCTTGCGCACCGTTATGCGTCTATACCGTGGCGAACGCATGTCCGGCGATGGCATCGTTATCGACATTGCACAGGGCAAGCATACTGCGTGTCGGGTTGGAAGGACATTGAACCCTGAGCTCCGTCGCGTTCATTTTTACGCGAGAACCTCGGGAAAATCGTTTAGATTCAGGGCCAAAGCCTCAGGGCAGCCTGGGGCAGCCACTGGCAGCGCAACAGACCGGGCTTCAGTGGGGCGGAGACGAGGCTGTTCCAGATTCCATAGCCAGAAGAGAACAAGCTGGCGCAAGTCTTAAGCTGGGCATCGATTAGTCCGAAGGAAAAGTCCAGAGACGTGGGAGAGGACATTAAGATAGGAGCTGGTGGCGCGTTGGTGCATATTGTGCGATATTTGCTCCAGTCTACCTGCACCCTCTGCTTTCCGTCTGATCGACGAGTCGAATTTACACACAATTTACTTGACTACGCCTTCCTAACGAAGGAGCAACAGATCAGGCTTTCGATACTAGGTGTTTTGCGGCGCTTACTGCTCTGCTCTACGGCGGCGTGAAACGACTTGAAAAGCTAATACCCTACATATGCACCGACTTCCGGATCCCTTCAGCAGCGCTACATTGGCGCTACACATACCCGTTCACGAGAACTCGTATAGCTCACCACATATCTCACCTCCACCCTGCCTCCATCCTCCTTACAACCTCCTCCCGACTCCATCCCCTCCAAACGGGGACATGATTTCGAAACTTTTCCCCGTCCAACCGCGCGGCGTCCTTACCTGACCACCCCCGTTACTGCACCTAAAATGAAAACGCGAGCACCATTCTGCGGGACGCGACGCTGAAACTAGAACTGCTGCATGAGCACACGTCTCCCCCGTTGTCATGCGTATCTCCGCGAGCTTCGCCAGCGACGACGGCGGGGATGCTCGTCGCTCGACGAGGCGCAGATTCCGGGGATCCGACCGCCACATATCCGCATGTCCCCGTGGCGCGGCTCAAGCTCGATGCGGATGGCTTCGAGGATTAGCATTGCCCGTTGTCCGTGCATTGTAACGCAACCGGGGCTCCATTCACTCGCGAGGTTCGGGTTGGATAGGATGATGGGCGGTGAGGCTGGAGACGGGGTGTAGGGAAGCAGCGCTGCACCGATTCAGACGGACGGTCGGTGCGGTTTCAAGACGCCTTCTACTTGGACCCTTCGAGGGAGATATTATTACCGGCGGGTAGTTGACACGGATCCTCAGTTTCCAGTGTCCACACGCTCAAAGGGCATCTCGGACTCTAGCACCTCCAATCCCTCCACCATAACCCATCCAGTCGAGGCCCCCTTACGGTTCTCGCCGTCGTGGGGAGGAGAAACTATTCAGCGCGCATTCGCTGGTCCCCCAGTCCCGATCCCGATCCCGCCATCGCAGGAAGGAGGGACTCGCGCAGCGCTTTGTCAGGGGCGCGCGGCCAGCCCGGCCCGACGCGATTGTTCTGAAAATGATTTTGCATGCAATGCGGGAACGCGACAACGGGGCGTTTCGGGCCTTCTGCGCGCGCAGAGTGACAACGCTGCTCCCCCCCCAGGTGCGCTGGCACGTCGTCCAGCGCGAGCGAGCGAAGTTCGACGTAGCGCTCGCATTGCGCACAGGCAGGCGGAGATGCGCGACGTGGCGACGGTCAAGATGCGCACTAGGGTCTCGGACTCGGCGCCACCGGGCAGGTGGCACTTACCTCGAGCACAGCCAAGGACAGCACGAGCGTGTTCCGCATCAAGGTCAAGATTGGGTCGCTCAAGTTCGGCGTTCGAGACACGAAGCACGATTTGCTGTACAAGACGTACGAGAAGTTGGCGACAGGTCTGGTAAAGAAGCAGATTCAGATTCAGAGCCTCCTGCGGATGCGATCTGGGCAAGAAAGCCGAGGCGTGCTCGGGGGCATTACACCAAAGCGGGCTCGGCCAATACTATAACAACCTGCAAGTCCAATTCAAGGTCGCGTCGAACAAGCGCAACTCGATCCTGCCGGACAAAGGGCACCCCGCTGAGGTCGTGAAGGAGGAGCTGGCGATGCAGGGAGCGGTGGCGTGGTGCTCTGGTGTGTATGTCTTCTCCATCTCCTAAATTTCTCCTTACTGACCGGCCTCACCTAGCTTCGACATCATACCCAAGCGCTCCGAGTCTACGACACATCCCACCACCACGGCTGGGACGAGGATGGTCGCTTTTCGCCTGAACCACAGTCGAAAGGGCCCGGTGTAAAGTCTACACTTACGGCTATCAACGACAGCTCCGACTACGAACGGGACGACCGCCAATGCGCTCCCGACGAGCACGCCCATCGCTGTGGCGCATAGGACCCCGTCGGCGTCCCCGGCTACTGCTGCTCCCGTGATCGAGGTGTATTTCTTACGTCTTGCTTTGACTTTTCTTTCTCATCCTTATTTGTCTTGTACGGAACAGATTGTGATACCATCGAACTAAATTTCTTTGCAAAAATTCACTACTTTGTGGAAAATACGGATATGTAATAGCTCGAATTGGTGAAAAATCAAACTACTCCCTTGGATGGAGCGCCCTTGTTCTTGACATCCAATGCAATGTTCGTCGAGAGCTTTTTCCTGGGGGGTATCGCGAGTCAGTGGCAATATCCAAGGAAGGGTAAATGAAACCAAAACGCACTGCTCCACCGTCAATTGCGTTTCGAGGTCGGCAGTATCGTCGCCCTCGGCGGCGGCTTGCGCGATCTGCGGGGATGTTAGCCAACTATTTCTGCGGGTAGGGATAGAGACGATGGAGACGCGCCTTGATCTTAATCTGCTGGACCTCGCCCGTGAGCTTGAGGACCTTGTTCTTGATCTTGCCGGCCTGGAGGGCAGCGGCTGTAGGTGCTCATTAGACAGTCAATATATTAAGTTGGAGGCAGCACACCCTCAGCGCCGGACGCGGCCGCGATCGCGGGGTTGAATTGGTCGACCTCAGCGGCCTCAGCCGCCTCGCGCATAGTACCCAAGTTGTCCTGTGGAAAGATGAGTACTTGTCCAACGAATATTAAATATGCACGAACTAGGGAAGTCTTGTCGACAGTGGCCAAGTCTGTGGGGAAAGGGTCGACAAAGACGGCGTTGGCCTCAGCCTCAGCCGTGCCGGCTACACCTTCAGAGATCTGGAATTGATCATAGCTGGATTTGGGGATCAGCACCGTGACAGCGCCTTTGCTGAAAATAATCATTTTACCTCTGCAAAGCGAAAGAAAAGGCTTGACGGGGAGCCAGAGCGTGCTTAGATACGGGAATTGGTGCGGCGCCGACAAAAGACGCGAGCGCAGGCACAATGAGGGCGAGCAAAGTGAAACGGCCCATTCTTTCTTTAAGGCGGAAGGTTAATGAAAGGGAGAGTCGACTCGGAAGAATGACAAGGGCAGGAAGGGGACCGTAGAAAAGAGAGCGAATTCGCCGTCTAGACGAGGGAAAGGGTGGGCACAAAAGTTCAAGCTGAAGAACATCGTTGCAGTGGAGACACGCTATATATATGCAGCATTGGCCCGGGCCGGCCTCAGAAGATTGATGCGTTGTCTCGGCGTAGAGGCTTGGCGTCGGCCAATGTTTTTGCCATTGGATGCAAATTGGATGGGTAGTTCTTCTCATCGCACTAACCTACTAGCAGCCTAGTTCTAAAAGCTACTTGGATGTTTGACCCGCCTTGAATAATTTGAACGCTGGGCAATTTTTTCCAGCACAGTGGCGTCTGCGAATATTTCCCGTGAACACCTTCCGCGTCGCCTGGTAACCTAGGGATTATTAGAACAGAAATCCATGATTCCTCTTTCGGCACGGTCTGAGGTGTCCGCCGTCGCCCTGGCAGGATGCCGGTACTAGCCAGGTGTCTCGTGACGTCTTGTTGCTGAACCTTTAGGTTTGGCTATCTAGGAGCGGATGGATTGATCGCACTTTCACAATATGTACAAACACTCCGTTTACTCAGCAAAAATTTGTCATTAGTTAAAACATCGAATGTTCACCAGAAGATACAAGGGAAATTGTCCAAACCTATCCAAACCGTGGGGTTCTACAGCATTCTTTGCTTTTGTTCATTGCGTTCACTGCTTCTCCATCCACATACACAAAGATGTAAGACTTCAAGCTGCCTTGCCGTTTTTGTCATGAGTCATTTGTGTTTGCTAAGGATGACGCATCGCTGTCCAGCAATCAGCGCCCGTCAAGCGATGTCAAGGTACGACTGTCATCCGTTGATGTTCGGACTCGGGGTCGTTGCGACGTGGAAAATTTGTCTCTTGCTTCTTGCCTATCTCTACCATATTCGACGACAGCTCTGCCAGTTCTTATATATCTCTGGATTGGGTAATGAGCTCTGGGCTCCGTACGTCGAACTCCCGTGCTTCTGGTCGTCTAACCCTGCCGTGTGATGATGGAACAATATCTGTGTGCATGAATGACATACCTGTGGCTGCTGCTTTACCATCTGATCTCGTGCTTGGCTTGGACTGGTTCTATTCCCTCCCGGACTCTGGCTCTAGAATCATCGTTCACTTGAGTTGTGGTTCTCTTGATTTACAATGCCCTCTTCCAGCAATCGGCCTAGAATCTGGATCTTCTTCGTCATCAATGAGTGCAGGTGCGTCATAGCTTCTCTATCACCAAACATTCACTTACACATTTGTTGTCAGCCTGGTCACCTGTTGCACCGGTGTACCGAGGAAGCACCGGTGTGGAACCTTTGACCTCCTCATCAGCGTCTCAGGGTGGACCTGGTGTAGTATCAACCCCCTCATCGACACCCCGTACGCGAGGTGCCGATGTGGTGGCTGTAAGTCCGCTGAGAGCACGATCTGCGAGATCTTCAAGGCAGAGATCAGGTTTTCTCGTCGTGCTTATGTTTGAAGGCGGGAGTCCAGCCAGCGCGAAAGAAAGACGGTGCGCGTTGACACCTTGAGCGTCACAATCTGTCATAACCCATCACTCAGGCTGCCGGGGTGTTCAATTTTCACCAACCATTGCTCCGCATGCGACTAGTATTAGCAAAAAATATTGTAGGATCTTCGACTAGAAATATTAATTTACAATAGCAGAGAGATCCAAAAATTTAGGCCCCCCATCTTTTATGACTTTATTTGAATCGGTGCCAACACGTCACACTACTTATCCCTTTTTAGCCTACTATAAACGCCCTGGCGCCAATCGCGCCAATCTGGCCTATGGAACGGACCATAGATGAATCAGATATTTTTATTTTCATTTTATCTATCACTAAAGGTTCAGCTCCCGCCTCGAAGAGGCATAATCCATGTCATTTTCAAAATACGGCAGCGCTCTCAGATGTAGGTCAGAATATTGCAGATGTATCAGTCGTCAATGACCGACTCGTCATGAGTCATCATGGTACACATTTTTCTTTTATGTAGCTGGCGTATTTCTTTGGTATTTCCATGCTCACTGTTTATCTTAGACCACACGTGACCGTGAAATGCCGTCACGGTGTTTGCCGAGACATGCGAATGGAAGGAGGATATACGGTATTATTATACGAGATGCGACGCTCCAGGCTGCTCCAGGTCCGCTTCGAGGAAACTGGACTTCACTGAAACTCCCCGAGATATCATAACAAGTCGGAGCTATTCCCGACGCTCGCGATGTGCCCCGAGTTGCAGGAGCTCGGTAAATGGAAGGCTTCTAGATCCATTTCCCAGTCAATAGTGGCATGGACACGATTCGGAGGTGTTGGGCTTACGAATGAGCAAGGATGGCGTCCAATTTACACGAATGCCTTATCGACGTCAAATTTGATTTTGAACCATATGGCAACGACGAGTTGGACTTCTTGTACTTCCCGAGCTGAAAATATTCAAGCCTTGTTCAAGCCCACATGTGATGCTGGATGACTGCCGTTCACTTTGTGGCCCCTGCCCGCGCTGACACTCCCCGCGGTGGAGGAACTTCATGTTGGCCGTACCGACAACGAGAGTCTAGCCACATTTCTTTCATTCCAATCCCGATCATCATGCATCCTCACTCGAATTCACGTACGTTCCATGAAATCGCTTTCTTCCAGCTCCTATCTTCAGTCCCCCACCTCGTCGGACTCAATGCAGATTTGGAGGCTGACGTTCTGTGCACCAATCGCATGCTTTCTCTTCTGACCTATGCTCAGAATCAATATCTTGCGCAATTGCGCGATTGGCGAAACTGTCTCTCGACTGCGAAGGATCTGAACCGGTGCTCGATTATCAGCTTCTTCTCGATATGCTACAGTCCAGGGGTAACATGGGTGGCGACGGTGCTGCGAGCTTGACGGGTTTTAGTCTTGAATTTTCGGACGGTGAACCGTCGGAACCCTCACATGTACAGCGTGGGATGGACATTACTATAACATTATCCTTAGGCAAAATGGTATATATATATACTGAATTTATTCCTTTAGGTGTTTCATTGCCAATCCTGCTGCTGCATAAGCACTGAGTGGTCGCATGCTCCAGATCTCAATATTTCCAAATTCGTTTTCTCGTTTTAATTATTTCTCGTCCCATTTTCGGCGTCTATAGATTCAGGGCACCAGGTAATTGTTTACGAGCTGCTGCTCAGTACTCACTGCCATTCAGGGTCAGGCTGGAAACATATTCGGCTCACGTGATCGCGACGCAACTAAGTCGCCAACATTACAACGTGCTCTGACCAAACTCAGTCGAAAGTCTTCAGGCTGCATCGGAACCTCTAACTGCCAAGAAGTTTACTTTTAAACAAAGTAAGAAAGCCACCGTTGGGTCCCGTTCTACGCTTGCTTACACCTTTTTTCCAGAGTCCAGATGCCACTCTGTTCCCATTGCCGCTATTCAATTTCCGGCGTGTCTCCTGGACTTCATACCGGCGGCTCTGTCCATCCTCGCGATCGGCTCGCAGGCCTCATGGAAGAAATTGGCGCAGTTGCGAGCCACATCGAACGACTCCGTGCAGAACGCGACGCCATCCAGGCAGAGCTCGATGAAATTGTGTATCCAGTCCTCACACTACCCCCAGAAGTTACCAGTGAAATATTTTACTGGTGCCTTCCATCGACCCCAGTTTTTCTCCAGCCCGACCCCGCTGCGCCACCTCTGGTCCTGGTGGCAATCTGCCGACGGTGGCGTAATATTGCGCTGGCGACCCCGCAGCTGTGGAGTTACTTGAAAATTCGGCTAGGCCCATCGATAACTCGCAATGAAAATCTTTGCCTACTTCTGGAGAGGTGGCTTTCTCGATCGGCCTCGCATCCTCTCTGCCTACTATTGGATGACACCGAGAGCGAGGACTCCACTCCTACTTCCCTTCACGATACAGTCGTCCAACATGCGCACCGTCTTCAGCATCTGAAGCTGGTACTTGAACATGAACATCTCGTCCGATATTTGGACAATTTCCATGGAGGGTATCCCTTACTCCAGAATCTGAGTTTTTTTGCGTCCGAAGTCGGCAGTTGCGCATTATCACTGGCGAGTCTCCAGACCTCTCCACAACTGCGAACTCTGATTACCGAGACCCTACATCTTTTCCCCCATGACCTTCCGATGTGGTCGCAATTGACTCGATTCGAAGCTCATAATGTGACCCCACAACAGGACTGGGTCATTTTGACCCGTCTCTCCTCGCTCAAGGAATGCATTCTACGAGTGGCCGGCTTCCCGCAGACCAACCCACCCACCCCGCAGGCGCCGACAACGCTCCTGGTATTGTGGTCCTTGAGGGTGTACCGCGACAGAAAATCAAGCAACCCCGAGGACGTTGTGTCCTTCCTCCGTTTCCTCACGCTCCCTGCTCTCACGGAGCTCATCTTCTCGACGGACGATGACCACATTTCACACTTTCTCGATTTCATGGCGCGGTCTTCGTGCTCCCTCACTCGCCTCAGTATCGACTGCAGCCTGTCCACAACCAACTTCACATTACTCTTCGCTGCCATCCCCCGTCTTTTCCAATTGACAATCGACATACCTGTCGACTACCTCGGCGACCTCAGCTCAATCCTGGCCGCTCGGAACGGCCATCTTCCAAATCTGCGTGAACTCATCATCGGTTTCCCGGTGTCACCGAACGGAGACTCGCCCCTGCATTATCCACTCCTCATTGACATGCTTCAGTCCAGGAGCGAGGGCGACCCGAGCGCTGGGATGACACGGCTCGAGCTTTTCAAGCTACTGGGGTCGGAATCGCATCTTGCTTTTTTGGCGCCTTTCCATGCGCTGGAACAAAAAGGGATGCATATTATATTCGAGCCTTGCGTCGGATAAACCAACCTGTACTACTTATGGCGGGATACTTCCCCAAACCGAAGCCGTGTAATACCTACCAAGTACCTAGAAGCCATTGAGGACTCCGTTGTATATTTAAATATTTTGAAGACTTTCGGACTCTAGATACAGTACATTGTATAGACAAAGGCACCCTGGGGAGCAGCAAAAAACTCTTGGCTCGCGATAACTCAGAGCGTCAAGTTCGAGGCGTGTCCGACGAGGATATCATCCAAGGCGACAGCAAAACAAACTTCGAATTCCGTACATCCCCAACCGTCAACAGGTAAAAAAGGACTAATCACACCCACACAAAGCTCGTCCGCGTCGCAATCTCCGTATTCCGCACCACCTCCTCCAGCCCCTGCCCCCCATTCACCCGCCGATACACTACCACACCCGCACTCCCCACCACACCCGCTGCAACCAAAAACTCCGCATCCTCGCCACTAAACTCCATCCCCCGAATCTGCTGCAAGCCCGTAAACACCTGCGCAACGAGCCGAAGCCGCTCTTGGCGCGTCCCCTGCCCCACGTTCTCGAAGATCGCGATCGAGTCCCCTGCGGGCGCGGGCGTGCCGGTGTTGCGGTTCGAGACGTATATGTACTGTGTGGGGAAGCGCAGCGACGGCGGCGGGGCGAGGATCTCGGCGGCGGCGTACACGGCGCCGGGGGGCGGGTTCGCCGGGATGATGGACACACTGGAGAGGATGGCGGCGGGGCCGTTGATGGCTTGCGTGGTGAGCGTGGAGGAGAGCTCGTGCAGCGTGAACAGGCGGTTATCTGGGTGAGGTTAGCAAATGAAGAGGGCTGTGGAAGATATAGACGCACTGGCGATGGCGATGTGTCGCGGGCCGCTGCCCTTTGGCTGGGGGATCGAGCCCTGGACCGACCATACGCCCGGAGCACCGTTGGGCGCCAGCCGCCAGATCGTGTCGGCTCCCTGCGGAATCATGTACACGTCAGAATCGAATCTGTTCGAGGTCAGGCGCGACTTACCAGATCGGGCACCAACACCTCCGCCCCGTGCTGCAGAGCCATGTGCGGATGCGAGTCGCCGCCAGCAGGAGGCGTGAACGGTATGACCGGCGCGTTGGTGATGAAGTATTTAGGGTCCGTTGCGCTCGTCGGTACTATGCGCCCGTTCCCACCCGAGTAGTTCATGATCGCGACCTCGCCCGTGGAGAGCGCAACGGCGAACGCGGGGTTGGCGCCGCCCGAGGATGTGGTGTCGACGGCGGCAGAGAGGGTGGACCCCCGCACCTCGAAGGACTGCAGCGCGCCCTCGTTAAGCTCGTTCGTCGCGCTGTCGCGAGGGTCAGCATGAGTCGTATGATGGGGATGGGAAAGGCGTACTAGAGAATGGTCTTGTCTGTGGGATGCAGGGAGATCCACGACGGGTTCCCGCCCGAAGGGTATTTGGCCGAGAGGGAGAGCGTTTTGGCGTCCGAGTTGAAGAGGTAGGCGGCAATGAACACGTCATAGCCTCCGGCGAAGATGGTGAAATTGACCATGGGGATATAGGTAGGGCGTGGGCGAGGAGGGAAAGGAAGAGAGTGGATGGGAGAAGAGTGCAGGGTGGCTGACCGTGGCTGACTTTATACCGCACTCGACATATTTCAACCGGTGAAAAGCCACGGGGATATTCCGCCACGCGGCGACATGTCGGGAGAGACCATAACTTGTGTAGGGAATGCTTCGAAATTGATGGAAAGAAAATGCCAGCACCGTGCACACCGTGACCCTATTCCACTCCCAGCCCGACTGGTCTGGGATCGAGCGCAATGAAAGCCACGCCCGAGGTCTTCCTTCATTACTTTCTAGGAGGAGGACGAGGAGGGTACAACGTCCAGATTCCGTCACGTGAAAATGTCAGGCGAGCGAGCTGAATTGAAGTTGAAGAGAGTCGCAATCCCGGGAGTGGATGGCACACGACCCATCGGCGAAAGGCGCCTATTACTCCTCCGGCTCGCTGAAGTCGCTATATCCATCTGGATCCTCCTCCTCCTCGTCGTCGGCGCATCTCCGAAACAACCATTCCACCCGCGAGAGCGCCGGGGGCTTGATGTACACGCGATCCCGCTCGCCTGCGTCCGCGCTCAACACACCACGCTTGCGGGCTGTCCAGCGCGCGCGGAAGGTTGCGTCGTCTAGTACACAAGTAAATGAAAAGGCGACAGCGAGGATGGTGTAGATGGGGGCGCACCATACATGATTCCGACGCAGCGGTCGCACTCCCCGGACCACAGGTCCTTGGCGGGGTCGGCGGGGTCGAGCCGCACATTCGCGCCAGGCCAGACCGGGACGCTGAGGGTGACGGTGTGGAGGTGCTGCAGGGGAGACAGTGCACGCGCATAGTGGATCTGCGCATGAGAGAAGTTAATGTATGGACGAGAGTAAGCGCATGAACGCAACGCACCGGCAGCCCCAGCCCATCCCCATATACCAGCGCGTCAAGCACCGGTTCGCAAAGTCTGACCGCACAGCACGTGTGACAGAGCCCGCACCACACCTTACGTTGGCCCAGGCGCAACGTGCGCAGGGCGGGGAACGCCGCTGCGAGCGTCTGGAAGAGAAATGGGGACGGCCACGAGAGACCGTAGACTGCGAGCGCGGCGACGGTGGGTGGGACGTGGGTGAAGAGCGGAAAGTGCGGGGTGTTGATCGAGGACGGGGGGACATCGAGGCGGACAGTGTGCAGCCGCGCGAATCCGGAGAGGTTCCAGGGGAGGCCGTCTTGCGCATTTTGGACGCAGTGCAACTCTCTACGTGAAATTGTATTAAATTTATTTTTATTCTATGGCAGATTAGTGTACCTCGTCCAAGACGTTCGCACTTCCTGCAAGTTGTACTCCAGAAAAAGCAGGTCTGCGGGCGATTCTAGAAACAAGACGCGGAACCAGGCTTCTAGAGCGAGACTGCGGTATGGTCCTAGACGCCAGAGAAAGCGCGTGGAAGAGCGACGCGGAGGGTTTGCCATTTATGCCAGGTTCCGGTTCCGAGACAGTGCCAGGCGCTAGGAGAACATGGCCAACGATTATGCGGACGAGTTCGAGTGGGAGGAAGAGGCCAGTTGGCATGTGAGCATGTGATCCAGGAGGCCGACGCGAGAAACAACCAAGCTAGGCCAAATAAGGGAGGCAGAACGCAATACTTGAAGATTATTTACCTGAGCTACTTATTCCTTTAGCGCATGGCCTTCATAATTATTAGCAAGCTTTAGCAAGCAAATGCTCAGCAAAAGCGATTCAATTTTTGCATCTCTTTCAAGTTTGGTTTTATCTCTATCGAGGTTATCCCCTTCTCTCCGAATCTCATTCAGGCTCTTGTACAATTGTCTCCTCCATCTCAGCCTGCATACACGTGTACTACCTTGGATTGACGCACCTATGGTTTGGGCCGATGCTGTAAAGTCTCATAGCCTGACGTTTCAACAGCTTCCCAACCTGATGGTCTTTGTTTCTTTTTTAGACTTTGCGCGCTGTGCAGCTGGTGTTGCACCCCCGTTAGCACAGCGTGTGTATATAGGGGATAGCTATTCCCCGCTTATAATCATCCAGTAAGTGTTCAACCCATACATTTGCCAATTTCTAAATTTTCATTTGATTTTTATATAAGTTTTCGAAATGACAGGGCATATTGAGAAGTCCGGAATTAAATCCTTACCGCACAAGTCTGTTGCTGCTGTAGAACAGCCTTTCATTCGATAGTGCGGAATCCTTTCTTTGCCTCCACCACCGATGGATCCAGCTTCAGCTTCCAGCAACTTACCCCTAGACTTTGGGGATGGATACAACTCGGGCTCGGACTCGGAGGAGGAAGAGGAGGAACCTTGGCTCGATATCAATTCAAGTGGGCAACCCTTCAAGTACTGCTTATGGTTTACTTGGTACATTGTTATGATGTCCAGTGCCCGCCATATCTCCTCACAGGAAATTGTCAAGACCTGGTTGGCGATAGTAGAGGGGACAAATGGAATGGAGGACTTGTGGGCATGGCAAGACGAAGATGAAGAATACCTGAAGAATCTGGTGACACGGCACTTCGCTGTTGAACGCCCGTTCGGTGTTCAGCCGTTGTCCGCAGCCAACTGGATAGACGGATGCCACGCATTCGACCGACGCAGTGCTCAGATCCTTCCGCCGGAACCCATCTTGGCTCAGCTCACCTCCAAGGCGCGGGTTCGCCTTCTCGGATGGTTCATTGCTGCTGGACCAGTCCGTCACGATAACTTGCGCTACATCGATTTCCTCCCGCTCAGCCTGAGTGCCTTGATCGAGGCCTGGGCGATGTCCACTGGGGTCACATTGGATTTTATTCTAGGCAAACAACATTGCATGATCTGCGGCCACTGTAAGACCTAGACCGGGTTTTTTTCACCCGGTCTCCGGATCAACATCACACTTCAACCATTTCTCGGGGGAAAACTGGGTGAAACCAAAGTGGGTGAGGTTGATCTGGTTTAACGGGTGATTTGAAGTCGCCCAATGAAGCAGTAATTTCCACCCGTCCCATTGGTGGGCCCCGCTCACCGGGTTACTGTGCCTCGTTCACCACGACTGGGTGAAATTCACCCGGTCTTAAAAATTGAGTTCTACGCATCTATCTCTGCTATGCACTAGGTTCTCTTGAATACAATAGACACCAGTACCATGGGAGCTCCTCCCTCCTATGCGTTGACCTCCGCACTTAGAAGATATTTGCTAAGTCCATTCAAACTCCGACAATCAATCATTGGCACGTGGGGTTGATATTGATTGACACATCGCTTTCTCTTCCTGCCTTCATCCTCCCATCCGCTTCTACCCCCTCGCGCCATTCAGCTCTCGAAGGATCCTCAAATGTGCTTCCTCTATCCGCAAGCCATCAATATACATCAAGAAGTTCAAGATTATCTGCCCTATTCAAGAATTCAAGCCACTGCTACTGCTTTGCTGCGGACCGTTGCCTACGTCTTTATGGACTCAGTGGGCTCTTCTGGAACTTGTGCTTGTGATTCAGCAACATCTACCTGGAATGGGTCCCACTCTTATATGAAATGACGTGCCTGTTTGCACCTGTCGCCGCCTGTGGCTTGATTCAGCAGCGATTACCAATGAATGTATGTTCTGGGCTTGCATTTGTACTGTGGGCTTACAACGTTTTTATAGGTCATTGTCACCTCCTCGCGGCCGCTCACGGCACTGTTGCTTGACGGTATGTCTCGGATATACTGTTTTATGCTTTTACTCACCACATTATTGCAGGCTGTTCTCTGCAATTTCGGTTTTCTGGTGCCGACTGGATGGCATATACTGGTATATGTAGCTATGAATGTACTCATATATGAGTGAAAATGATCAGTTCAACGGGTTATACCACGCGACATTTGAAGGCATTGGAGCAAGTAATTATAGCCTGGTAATCGAGTTGGTATCACCCGTTCAAGAACAACCCGCCGAACGGGTTACATTAAGCCATTACATTTGCACCAAATCAACGGGTGAAAAGGAAAGATTTTCGGGCCGCTTCCACCCGTTTTTAACCCGGTCCTCACCCGGTATTTTAACCCGTTTGGCGGGTGATTTTGCTAACATACGGGTGAATATCCTCGGTTGAACGGACTAAAAGAGTCCAGCCACCGGATTAAATACCGGGTGAAAAAAGCCCGGTCTGGGTCTTACAGTGGGCGTTTCGCAATGGTTGGATCCTTGGATTACGACCATGTTAGAGGTTTACTCGATCGACCATTTGACATCACTTCTACGGTGTCGTACGTGCATGTGTTTAAAGAAGTGAGGGTCCATCTACTTCAATGTCTCCTTCATCTTACGACCTGCCTTGACAGTAAACTAAATATCAAACAAAACTCGGCACAGGGCGACCCAAAAGTACTCGCAGATCGTTCTTTAGCCCTCCGTGTGCTTTATGAATTGGTGGTCTCCCCTTGGTCGCTCATCCTTTGGGTGACCTTCAGGAGGTTCAACCACCTATCGGGAGATGCGATTCAACTTTTTTTAGATACTATTCGAAGGGGATTCCGTGCCAGTGGAGATGCTCCCCAAGAGGTCTGGCTGTTTCACCACTTGCGTTTATATACGGAAAATCATACCACCGGCAATCCCTGGTCGCATATCTATCCTGACGCTTGGCGACAGCACTGGCTTGAGCTGGATCCTCTGATGTGGCGCCGAATTCACAAGATAACTGGCGCTGGACCGGATATTAGTCGTCGTCATGACATGGCATATGACACGAAACTTCGGCTGGCTGCGGTTTTCTGCATATTTTCATCTACCGAACGAACGACAATCAAAGAAATTCTGGAACCTCTTGGCTTCGAGCATGAGATACCATTCTTTCATGCAGCGGCCCGCATATCCACCTCTAACGATCACATTCCGGAGCTTCTGCGACCTGCCTTTGATCTGGCTCTACCATTATGCGAGCAGCGGAAGCGACAGGTTCCAAGCCCACTACGGTTGACCTTGGACCGTCTCGAATGTTTGCATCTCGCTGTCAAGCTGCCTATTGCCCAGGTCAGCCCATTCCTCCTTAATGCAAATATATTTACAAAGTGAAATAGAATTTCGCTGTCTGCATCTTTTCTTCAATCTTCCAGCTGTCCTCTGACGATACTAGGTTCATCACCTCGCGTTTCCATTCTCTACGGCATTAACGGGGTAATTTTAGAAATAAATTTAGAGAAGCAGCAGAAACTTGGATGGAATGGGATACATTAACAAGTCTCGGGAACTATCCTTCCGTTGTCGAGGAACTGTTTCATATTATTGGCCAGTCGACCTCAGTATGAACATCACAGTTAAAATTCGTTTGCACTCCTGTTGATCCTTTGACCAGCTTCCATGGCACCAAGCCCCACAACAGGCTGCACAAACAATATTCGCCAATTTATCCAAAGATATTTCCACCCTCCTCGCAAAGCTGATGCCGATGCTGAACGATTCGGAGGCATACAAATCATTTTTGGGCTGCCGTGGGGCTCAAGCTCAGTGCATTCTGGATCTTGTACAAGATGTATGCTGTAATCCGCGTGACTGTCATCTGCTGAGTTTGTAATTTTTCTAGCTGCTGGATTACGACATTCCAGCCAGTCGACCATCGCTCTCCAAGGCTTTGATACGACTCTCCCGTGCATCTGGGCTTCATCCCAGATGCTTCCCTCTGACTGGAGTACAAAAAGTGGGGCAACAAGTCGCCGCCGGTGGTTTTGGTGATATTTGGCAAGGCTCGGTTTGTGGACAACTGGTCTCTGTAAAAGTCATGAGGATATTCCGAAAAGACGATGTTGAAGTAGCCATGAAAGTTCGTTCTGGCACTCGTCTCCTATTCCACTTACAATAACATAGCCATCCAGGACTTCGGGCGCGAAGCTCTTATCTGGCGCCAGCTTTCGCACCCAAATCTGCTTCCGTTCTTCGGACTATATTACTGGGACGAACGCCTTTGTCTCGTCTCACCATGGATGGAAAACGGGAATGTCCTCGAGTTCTTAAGGGAAACAGCCCCATCTGAAGCCGAACGGATTTCTTTAGTGAGTTTACCTACCCGAAGCTAAAGTCAACTCACATTCTTTTCAGATGTTGGATGTATCATTCGGTCTGGAATACCTCCACCAAAATCACGTAGTCCATGGAGATTTAAAGGCGGTGCGTGCTACACGTTCATGACTCTTCAATGAGATCCGACTCGTGTTGTAGATCAACGTCCTGGTCACGCCTTCCCGCAGAGCCTGCATCACTGATTTTGGCTTGTCTTCAATCGCCGATGTGGTGACTCTACGGTTTACTCATTCGACCGTAATTGCAAAGGGAGGGACTACGCGATGGCAGGCTCCCGAGTTGCTGCGTGGAGAGCATCCGAATCACTATGGATCGGATATCTACGCATTTGCATGTGTTTGCTACGAGGTCCGCCTTCCCATCCTTTTGCCAGTATCTGTGTTAATTGCTCATTTCCACCAGGTATTGACCGGAAAAGCTCCCTTTTATGAGATCCAGAGGGATGTCGCAATAATCTTGAAAGTAGTTGCAGGGGAACGACCCTCACGCCCGCCCGGCTCTGGAGCGGACCCGCTGTTGATGAACAGCCTCTGGACCCTACTTGAAGAATGTTGGGCAGATAATGCCGAGAATCGGCCAGAAGCCCCCCAAATCGTCAAACGGCTACTTGGCTCCCCCATTTATGCCAAGATATCTAAACCTTCAGCAGATAGTGACTGGGACGAGTCATATACCTCTAAATTCCGACGTTCGCTGCGGCCCATGCCTTTCCTGCCGTGCATTCATGATATAGAACACAGACTTTGTGGCATTGGTTTGTCCTGATTTCAAGTTATTGCCGGGCAGCTTTTTATAAATTTCTTCTAGATACTGTCAAAGGTGAACCGTTGTCCATCAGGTCCGCTTGGATCAGTCTTTTAATTTGTAATACAGCATGCACCGAATGTCCGCTGGAAAGGACCTTGGCCACACACAATACAGGTACGCTGGCGTCATATTTACTGTGTGCCCCCTTATTCAGGAGCTGCCGATAGATGATTCGCAAACACTAGGATCAACATTCAATATTCCTAGTTCTCGCAAACACGCCGTCTCTGAAGATGGAGAATTAGAAGATGGAGAATTAAGTGCAGACAGGTCGACGAAAAGGAAGCGCATCTGACTCGAGCCAATCCTACATACTTATCTACTCATACTTGAGGTCCGTAATGCGTCGTCGTCGTAAAGTATGTATTGTGTGCAAAGCGATTTGAAAGCGGCGTCCTCATCGCAATCTCCCTATGTATTACGTGCCAGCCCCTGGCGAAGGGGGTTAGCGAGTGTATCGGTGCGTTGTCGGTACGTATGGACAGCCCATCCTCCGCGCGCGCCCGGGCAGGTCGGATAGACAGTAAGTATAAATTTTATATATCGTGCTTGTAGATTGATTTTTATGTGCAGCCCCTCCCCGCGCGTGTCTTTCGAGGGGGGCGAGGGGCTAGCGAGTGTTGTCGGTGCGTAGGGTGTCGTATGTACAGGCGCGCCTGTGTCCGGGGGAGGGCGGGCCGAGAGCGGGGGGCGTCGACCGAGGGTGGGAGAGAGCGGGACGAGATAGCGAGGGAGAAGGCTAAGCGGGTGGTTTGAAGCGGGGCATGTACACTGTGCGCGCTGCAGTGGCGCGCGCCTTGGTGGGGTAGGACGGCAGTGGGGAAGGAGCAGGACAAGCAGGAGTAGCAGTAACAGTAAAGGCAGCAGCAGAGGGCAACGCATCCCCGCCTCCTACCCCCACATCCAGCACGATGCGCTCCAGGCCCGCGTTCTGCGCGGCGCGGGCGCCCAGGCGGCGGGGAGGGGTGTGCGGAGGGTGCGTAGCAGCGCGAGGTGCACGAGGGCGGTGGGGAGGTCGAGTTCGCCGTCAGGCTGCGCGAGAGGGTCCGTGGGGTGGGGTGAGAGTGCGGGTAGTGATGGGGATTGCATTTGGGTAGAGTGTGAGGATAGCGGGGTATGGGCGCCCACGGTGTGTCTGCGCGCAGGCGGGGTATAGGATGCAGTGGTGCCCGGCGGCGACGCGGGCGACGAGGGGAGCGGGAATGTCGTCGTTAGGGTGTGCTGTGTGGCGTCAGCATAGCCATATGAATAGTAAGGGAAAGGACACACCGACGCAGGATCTGTGCGACGGCGGCGAGGACTGTGCGCGGGTGGAGAGTACGCGCGGGGGAGCTTGCGCAAAGTGAGGTGCGTTATGCGCAGTTCCTCCTCCCCTGCGCAATCGCACTCGCACTCGCAGTTAAATGCAAGCACTAGCGTGGGGGTGATGTGGGAGGTTGCGGGGAGGGTCACGTCGAGGGAGCGCAGCGGGGCGTGCGCGAAGAGCCGGTGCAGCAGCGCGGGCGGGGGCACAGCACAGCGAGGAGCACAAGGTGCCGCACGTGCGGTGTGTTCGCAGCACTAGCGAGACTGAACGCCTGGGCCTGCGCGGGAGAGTGCAGGACGACGGTGTCGTAGAAGAGCGGGGCAGCATACGAGCGGGGGCGCTGTTCGGCCTGTGGTAATATTATTATTATTGTCGGTGAGCGGCGACAGTGGGGCGAGACGTGGGTGAAGAACGGGAAGTGCAGGGTGTTGATCGAGGTGTGCAGCTGCGCCTTGAGCCACACGAATCCGGAGAGGTTCTAGGGAACTTGAAGGCCGTCTTGCGCGTTTTGGACGCAGTGCGGCTCTCTGCATGAATGTCTTTAAATTTATCTTTATTTTGGGCCGATTAGTGTACCTCGTCCAAGACGTTCGCACTTCCTGCAAGTTGTGCTCCAGAAAAAGCAGGTCTGCAGGCGATTTCAGGAACAAGACGCGGAACCAGAGGCTTCTAGAGCGAGAGTGCGTATGCCCTGGACGCCAGCAACGCGGAGGGTTTGTCATTTATGACGCTAGGCCAACGATTATATATATGCGGATGAGTTCGGGTGTGAGCATGTGATCAAGGCGCAACGCGAGATACGTCCAAGCTAGGCCAAATCGGAATTCGAAGCAGATTGCTGCGAATACTTACTAGTACAGAGAGCTCTCATCATGTCTCGTACACAGGAGCAACAGCAGGCCAAGTTCTTCGAAAATGGGGAGCTCTTCTACTAGGAGAAGTGTTCAGACTCGATCAACCGACCTCTGCATAATAGGAGTGAACCCTCCTCTTGCTTTAACCTCGCCAGGCTCGTCTTGATTATCATGAGCGCCACGGTGAGTTTTCTCGCAAGGTCGCCGCACGACGTTAATGTTTCTCTCTTGCGTGAAGTATTGCGCAGGCGCCAAACCGGCAAAAGACGGCCAAGTCTATCAGAGGGTGGACACCTTAGTAGTACGTCTCATTTTGAGCTTTATCGTGCCTTCCCTAATCTGTAAGTAGGACCCTGATAAATCAACGCTCCTCCGAAACGACACGGTGGCTGTAGTTGACCCCGTTTCAAACGCGGTATTGTTACGCACCGTTATGGATAACACGAACTGCCTCCTTGTGCGCGAGTTTCTCGCTGACCTTCGCTTCGCCAACGAGACCCTCGCGACGCATCTCCTACAAAATCCCGCTCAGGCCATCGATCTGTTCGAGAGGCACCAATCGGCCACCTTCACGGCCGAAGAGCATCGAGAGTCCGTCCAGTTCGCCCGTGCTATTTGTAAGAAACCTTTCACCGAGTCTTGTGAGCATTCTTCTCCTGTAAGGCTCGCCTGGAAACCTATACATTTGTTTCTAGACGCCCTCCTCCTCTCAAGTCTGCAAATAGACTCGATCACGATTAAAGGCGCGCAGGGGCCAATCCCTCGCATTCCCCGCGAGGCGTGGGGGAACGTAGTCCAAGAGAATCCTTGGGTTTCTTCGTATTTAGATTCCGCGGGGGATATTTTCCGTGAATGCAGTAATCTTAGTAAGTCCTCGTTGGTTCATGTATGCATATGTCTTTTCGCTAACCTGGCCAAGTTCACGGGAATACATCGACGCCGATGTGGACATTGGCGGACTTCGACGTCGCATTGCATCTCTCTTCCTTCTCTTCAGTTGCACGAGACGGGCTCCGCCTGTATATGATGGAACATCAATCGACTGAATTTTTTTTGAGCCGTGTTAAACCGATTTCGGCCGGAGGGGAGGAAGAGGACGAGGACGACTGAGTTGGGATGACGTAGCACAACGACAAGAGCAGACCGTAATAATACTGTAATCGTGTATAATGTACCAGTAAATACTTTGGGAACTAAACGCCGTGGGCGCCCGCTTCGCATGCGACAACAGGCGCACAATGCGCAGGTCGAACGGATCCTGTTTGAACTCGTCGTCCGCCATGTCCATGCACACGTGTATCGTGCTGCCGAGACGCAACAAGGTCTTGGTGCACTAGGGTCTTGTATATAATTCTTCCGGCGACGTCCCCCGTGCGTGCAGTAACCTCATATATTTTATTGTTACTACTAATGTTGTTGTTTTTAAAAAAAGGTCACACCTAGACTGCGGAGGATCTCGACGCCGCGATTCGCCTCTTCCCTTTTTCGACCGCCGTGCAGAATGGGGTGTGCGAGTATATGGAGGCACAGGGGTTTACTGGAATTTTTCAAGCAGGTCTAGAGTAACATGAATCTAACTAAATTAATCGTAAATCAGGTTTCTCTTGCGCTTTACTAGTATGCCTTCTCTGCCAGGTTCAAATCCGGGTTGGGGAGTCACTTGGTCGGCATCCATAGCTCCTGGAACAATTAATTTTTTTGAAGCGCTGATTATAGTATACAATTAACGGAGGCTGTAAACACGACTCTATGTTCGAATCTAATAATCCAATTAACACACGTCTATCATGGGTACCTAAAAAACTTTCTGTATTCGCCCAAACATACACGCTCTAGATCTCTCAACTATTCTCAATCACACATATTTTTTTCCGTGTCTCTAGATTCAGTCTTCAAGTCAATTTGGATGATAGGGAATAATTGTTCGCCAGCTGGTTGAAATTTCAACATGACATAATTCGACGTTCAACAATAACATAACTCTCAAACTATTTGCCACCACGACAGACTTCAGTCAAGCAACTTCAGGTCGCATCCAAACCAAACTTACAAGTAGAAATCACTGGAAAGTACAGTAAGGCACCACCTGGTCGACCGCTGTGCCCTCGTTTACGCATTGTTTTCCAGATGCCACTCTGCACTCACTGCGGTCATTTCGCCGTGCCTCCTCGACCTCATTCCGACTTGAAACTTCATCCTCGCGATCGCCTCGCAGACGTTATGAGTGAACATCAACCACTTTCCCGATATGTGGACCGTCTCTCCGCAGAACGTGAATCCCTCCAGGCTGAGCTCGATCTGAGTATTGTATACCCCGTCCTCACAGTTCCGCCCGACTCGATTACGAGCGAAATCTTTAACTGGTGCCTCCCTTCGTCACCGCATTTCACCCAGCCCGACCTCAGTGCACCGCCTCTCGTCTTACTGGCAGTCTGTCGCCAGTGGCGTGATATCGCGCTTGGGATACCCCAGATATGGAGCAGGGTGAAATTCCGACTAAGCCGATATGTCACTCCGACTCGCAATAGAAACCTTTGCGTGCTTCTAAAGACGTGGCTTTCTACGAGGCACGAGTTAGAAACTGATGAAGCGTCTGTCTAGGAGAGACTAGTGGCTTTCTTGGTCGGACGAGCACCTTCTTCGCCTACTATTGGATGACGGGAGCCTCAACCCTACCACTTCCCTTTACAACACGGTTGTCCAGCAGGCGCACCGTATTCAGCACCTCCAGCTGACGCCTCAGCATCGAGATCTCGTTCGATACTTGGACAATTTCCATGCAGTACTCGAAAATCTGGAATTTCATGCATGTGGCACTGGAACTGGCGCATTGTCCTTGGCCGCTATTCAGGCTGCCCCACGACTTCGAACTCTGGTTATTGATGGCAGGACCCTGCATCCTTTCGGCGCAGTCATAATGAATAGCGCACCAGCTCGACATACCGGCGCAGCATCTGTGCGACGGCTGCGAGGAGTGCGCGTGCGGTGGGGGTGGAGAGGTATGCGCTAAGGGGCTTGCGCAGTGTGAGATGCGTTATGCGCAGGTCCTCCTCCCCATCGCAATCGCAATCGGAATCGCAATGACATCCCCCGGCGAGCACGCGCACCATCGCCGCGAGGTCGGATGTGATGTGGGGCGTTGGTTACGTCGAGGGAACGCAGCGGGGCGTGCGCGAGGGGGTGCGGCGAGGAGCACGAGGTGCCGTACGTGGGGTAGCGTCTCAAGACATGCGTCATTGAAGGCCTGAGCATGGGCGGGGGAGTGTAGGACGACGCGTCTCAATAGTAGGACATGCGAGGCCGGCGAACGCCTGGGCCAGCTTGAAGTGGTCTCCGAGTCCCATTGCGTTCAAGAGACAGTCTGATCCCGGACCACCATGGATTTCGATAGCTGGTATTCATGAAGAACTTTCTGCTTACAATCTGTCGCACCGTCCACCAAGGCGGCGTTGCGAGCAGCGACGATGTGCAGGACGACGGTGTCTTAGAACAAAGGGCGCGCGATGCGGTGGAATGCGCGGCTGACGAACTCTAGTGCTGAGGCGAGATCCTACGTCCTTTCCCGGGCCGCGACCCACTCGATTTGAGGGTTATAATATCAGCCGGAAATTGGGGTGGTGTATCGGCGGATGGAAGGGGGGAGCCGACTGGAGGAGGTGGCGCGGAATGGTGAGATTGTCTTGGGGATGGATAGAATTGATGCTTTTGTGGAAATCCCGCGTAGATCGACTGTCATCAAATTTCCGCCATTTCCACTTTGGGATTCTCTTCCTTCAGTTTGAACTTAACAAGTCGGTCTTCACTCCTGCCACTGCTCAGGATGCTCACTAGGGTTTTCCTGCATTATCCTATCTTTCGATCTCAGGAGAGTCTCTGGCCTCATTCCCAACTCATTCCAAGCATAGCCGACTCGATTCCGTTCGCAATCCTTGTGCTATCATTTGCTTCCAACTGACCTAGGCTATATAAATACAGACAAATCACTGGATCAGCTAAGGACTTTCAAGTTCCTATACATGTGTCAAATGGTAGGTCTATGTTGCCTATATTTGAATCGCATTCATTGATAAAGGCCCTGTAGAAGCGGGCCGTTAGCTCCGCCGTGTCGCAGAGTATAAAAATCACAAAGTTGCACCCAATCTCTGGAGAAACTTCCAAAAGGCGTGCTGAAACATCAGTCCGATGAATAGCTCTAGAGATGTCTTCATCTCGTTGATGTCCTCCTGATTTCTCTGACCGTGTGGGGTGTTCAACTCGATCTGGGAAACAGTGGGTGCATCCTGTGAAATTATCAGCGATTCGAGCCTGATACCAAAAAAGCCGAAGGTGTGATTCACCATCAGCAACTTCTACCGATAGTTAAGGGAAGAAATCGCGTGAGACAGTGCATGCATCTTTTTGTAGTTAACAAGACAAACCATCACCGAAAACTCTACGCTCTATACCGTTAATAGACGGCAAGAGAGGCCGATCCCACAACGAACGTCGGAACCGAGAGGTGTCTGTCGGGTCCCAATCCGTACCGGATTGCAAAGCAGTGGCATTAATTGGTGGATTAGTTAGTCGTTGAACGATCTGTGTTGCTGTCGGACGAAGTTCGGCCTTTGCCCAGCAGTCCTGGAGGAGACTCCAGAGGCGACCCATTACCGTCGATTCGACTCCAAAGTCTGGTCGCGAAGGATGTTCCCCGTGGAGAACCTTGAACATCACGGCGCTATCCATACGCAATTCATAAAATGGCATTTTCCCCGTCATTATCTTGCACCCAAAGTAAGCGATATCAAGCAATTTCCAGTTCTAGACAAACCTCGTAGCAAACACGGGCGAAGGCGTAGACGTCGGATCCATAGTGAGTCGAATGTGCTTCTTGGAACAACTCGGGTGCTTGCCATCGTGTGCTGCCTCCCTTTACACTTGCGGTCGAGTGAGTAAAGCGAAGGGTCAGCGCATTGACGATCGAAGACAAGCCGAAATCAGCGATACAAGCTCTGAGGTTAGGCGTCACCAGAATGTTGACCTATACAAGAGTGTGAAACTAGTCGAAAGTCGGTAACATTGAGCAACCTACAGCCTTTAAATCTCCGTGAACAACATGATGCTGATGCAGATATGCGAGGCCCAGAGCTACATCCAACATCTGACAGGATCTCTGTCGGTCACATCGGCCAGTAGTGGATTGTTCAACGCACAAGAGAAATGCGGCCGTGTTCAGAGCCTGGTGATCTCCTAATGAAGTCGAGCACATTTCCATTTTCCATCCATGGCGAAACGAGACACAGTCGTTTGTCCAGGTAATATAGACCAAAAAAGGGAAGGAGGTTGGGGTGAGAAAGCTGACGCCAGATAAGAGCTTCGCGACCGAATTCCTGATTATTCCAAGTCAAGAAATGCAATGCAGATAAATGGTAGAGTGGACCTTCACTGCCGCTTCAACATCCGTGTCGTCAAATATCCTCATGACTTTTACAGAGACACGTTGACTTCCCACAAATCCCTGCCAAATGTCACCGAAGCCTCCAGCCGCGACTTGTTGCCCAACCCTCTGCAGTCCAGGCAGCGGGAAGCATCGGGGATGAAGCAAAGAGGTGCGGGAGAGTCGTATTAAAGCTTTGGAAAGCAATGGGCGGATAGCCGGAAACAAGTCATAATCCAGAAGCTAGACAGATTCAGGAAACCCCCGTAGGAAATCCTCAGGTACTTACATCCTGCAATAGATCCAATAGCTCTTGAGCCTGAGCCCCGCGGCGGTCCAAAAAGGTTTTATATGCCACCGAATCACGCATAACCAGTATCAACTGCGCGAATATCGTGGAGAGGTTGCTGGACAGGTGAACGAAGACTGTTTTTGCCATGGCGTGGGTGGTTTGTGGATCCTGTTCGAGAGCAAATTGGCACGAGGAGTAAGAACTCGAGCTGGTCATACCGAAGTCCGAAGGATTCCGAACAGATTTTCCACAACCGAAGGATAACTCCTGAGATTTGTCAAAATATCCCACTTCCCTCCATTTTCTGCTCTATTTTTTTGGGATCATTATTGATACGGTGTCATATCCGATCGTAGTGGACGAACCCGTGGTAAGAGGCTGGCATTTCTGGCACCTGGAATATGTGAAGAGTACATATTGGGCAAATTTCTCTTGAAGCCTTACTGGTCTGGGAAGATTGTCATTCTGTTCTCGATGAAAAGAACATAAAATTAACTCACAGGAGTGAAAGCTGAAGTTGTGTTTCTGTTTCAGTCAGTTTCTCTCGCAAAACACTGCATTCCGAAGCTAACACGTCGTTCTTTTTCTCCAAGCGGCTTTTCTCCGGCTTGAGAACGTCGATCTCAGCCTGAAGCCGGGACACATCTTGCGTCAACTCGACAACATTGTTGTTGAGCTGTTTAACGATTTGCTCCTGGTCGACATACATCTTCTTGAGGTGGCACATGTAACAAAATGCGGTATAGGAAGTTCGCAGTTCCAGATACTATTCAAGCGTCAGCTAAGGCGCGGGTACAGTTTCCATTTAGTTCACCATATTTTTCGGAATTGTTCGAAGGAACGTCCGACACTCGTTTGCGATTTGAAGGGTCTCTGCCTCCGTTCCACCCGCCTTTGTGGCGTGGGAGATACGCTTCTGAAACTGGTGGGCCCTTTCATCGACGTCGGAAGTGGCCGGCGTGGGATAAGATGGCTGAATATTGTCGAGGTCATATATCTTTACGATATTTTAAGAGTACATATTGAGCAAATTTCTCTCGAAGCCTTACTGGTCTGGGAAGATTGTCATTCTGTTCTCGATGAAAAGAAACATAAAACTAACTCACAGGAGTGAAAGCTGAAGTTGCGTTTCCGTTTCAGCCAGTTTCTCTCGCAAAACACTGCATTCCGAGGCTAACGCGTCGTTCTTGTTCTCCAAGCGGTTTTTTCTCCGGCTTGAGAACGTCGATCTCAGCCTGGAGCCGGGACACATCTTGCGTCAACTCAGCAACATTGTTGTTGAGCTGGTTGACGATTTGCCCCTGGTCGACATACATACGCTTGAGGCGGCACATGTAAGAAAACATGTTATGGGAAGTTCGCAGTTCCAGATACTATTCAAGTGTCAGCTGAGGCGCGCGCGTATAGATTCCATTTAGTTCACCATATTTTTCGGAACCGTTCGAAGGAACGTCCGACACTCGGTTGAGAGTTGAGTGGTCATTGCCTCCGTTCCGCCCTCCGCTGATATATGGGAGATACGGTCCTGAAACTGGCGGGCTCTTTCATCGACGTCGGAAGTGGCCGGCGGCCGGTCTCCGGGAGAAGATGGCTGAATATTTTCGAGGTCGACATGTAGCTTGACGATGTTACGCGGCTTAAAGGTACTCTGACAGACTGGGCAAACGGGGCGCGCGAGTTGGTGCAAACAACTGAAATCCAACAACACGATGAAGACGAAGGATCAACGAAGTGGCGCAAAGATAGCAAGGTCACTGCCGCACTCAACACAGAAGACATGGCCACAGGAGATCGAGCAAGGAGTCTTCACGTCATCTCCAAAACGGTCCAGACATACATCGCATGCAGAACCAGGCCCAGCAGCGAGCATGAGCAGATAAGGGAAGGCAAGGGGGAAAGGCCAGGATGAGGTCGGGATCAAGTGAAGATTAAGTCGAGATATTATAAGTAATGGGAGGACGGACGTCAGCACGACTTCGGTGACATTGCCAGCGTCTAATCCGGATGTGGGCACCAGGCTGAACAAGCTTGCGTATGGAAAGATGACCCGATAGTCTGTAGTTCATATAGTAATACACGACGAACGGATTGGACGAAATATCGTCAGAGTCAGTCGGCGACGTTACACGTGGGGTCATCGTGTTTTCGGCCGTTCTCGGATCAGCATCTTCATCATTACACACATAAGATCTTCTTAGCCTATAAAGCTCCGATGTCGTACGTAGACCGACTGTTCCAGTGTTCCTTGGATTCAGATGAGTACAAGACGTCCAAGCAAGCCTACAAGCGCGACTGTACAAGCCGTTCAAGCTGCTGGCGTGGTTCAAGCCGACGGCCAGACCGGTCACCATCTGTTATGAACTTTATCCATCGACACAATCTATTTTGATACGACAGAGCGGCTGGTGAGACAAACACCCTCACCACCAAATTAATTAATGCATTTATTTATTCACCGAATTCCGCAATATGCATGGTATCCATAAGCACCTACCTGACTATCTACTGTATGTATCGTATCGTATCTGAAGTCCGTGTCGTTGGTCGTAAAGTATGAGAGTGATGAGTAAATAAGGGAAGAAAAGAGTAAATATGAAGAAAAGAGGAGAGGGGGAGCGTATCCTCGAATCCGGCGCCAGTGTGACGTCGGAGTTGTGGGAGGTTTTTGTATATCGGTCGTGCGTGAAGAGTGGGATTTTATGTGCATGCGTTCCCTGTGGGAGGCGGGAAGGGGGCTAGCGAGTGGTGTCGGTGCGTTGGTTATTCGTATGTACATCCATCCCATCGCCCGTGCAGGTCGGATGATGGAAGGTTGGATATATAGGCGGTGCTCCCATGGGAGGTTTTTGTTTATGTCGTGCTTGTAGAATTGTCGCATGTGCATATGCGCGCCGCCCTAGCGTGTGGATGGGGCGCGAAGGGGGGGGGCGCGAAGAGGGCTAGCGAGTGCAGGCGCTACATCGGGACGGTATTGGCGTCACGATGGCGGAAGTTTTGTATGTCGGTGGATTTTATGTGCATGCGCATCCCCGCCCCTCGCGTATCGTTTCGAGGGGGCGGGGAGTAGAGGGGCTAGCGAGTGTAGTGCGTGCGTGGGGTGGGGTGTCGTATATGTACATCCCAGATGGATGGTGGAAGTTTTGTTGTATGTCGTGCTTGTAGATGTGTCGTATATGCATATGCGCGCCCGACCCTCGCGCGTGTCGTTTGGAAGGGCGCGAAGGGGGGGGTGCGAAGGGGGCGAGCGAGTGTATCGGCGCATCGGCGATTCGTCGCGCGCGATGGCGGAGGTTTTGTATGTCGGTCGCAAGAAATGAATTTTATATGCATGCGCGCTCCCGGGTGTGGGTGGAGAGGCGCTCGCGGCGGGGCGGCGATCCGGAAATAAATATCGTGCGTGCCGTGCGCCCCTCCCTCATAAATATTACGGTACGATGAGGCGCACGATGAGAGCACGCTCAAACGCGCCCCGCCCCCGGCCAAGTCCACGCCCTGCCCCGCACGCCCGCACCCGCGCTGCCAAACACGCTGTCGCCCATGCCCGCGCGCAGGAGCGCGGCGAGGCGCGGGTGGGCGCGGGCGGCGGCGAGGAAGAGGGAGGTGGGGCGGGGGTTGTGGGGAGGTGGTTGGTCGAAGGGACGTAGCAGCTTGATTGACGCGGGGTCAAGAGGTAGCTTGGACGCGCCCTGCGCCGCGCGGAGGAGCGCGGGCGCCCAGACGGCGGGGAGGGGTGTGCGGAGGGTGCGGAGTGGGAGAAGGTGCGCGAGGGCGGTGGGGAAGTCGAGGTCCGTGTCAGGCTGTTGAAAGGGTCCGCGGGTGCGGGTGGTTGGGGAGGTTGTGCGGTGTACGAAGCGGAGCCCACGGTGTGCCTGCGCGGGGGGTGTGCGGGCGGGGTATAAGACGCAGTGCAGCGAGGCAGGCGACGCGGGGAGCGGGAACGTCGTCGTTACGGTGTGCTGTAATATGGCCAGTCAGCATGATATCGCGCATGTCATAAGGAGGAGTAACGCATGAGCTCGACACACCGACGCAGCATCTGTGCGACGGAGGAGAGGACTGCGCGCGCGGCGGGGGTGGAGAGGTACGCGCTGGGAGGCTTGCGCAGCGTGAGGTGCGATATGCGCAGGTCCTCACACTTGCACAACCCCCGGCGAGCACGCGCACCATCGGGGGTGATGTGGGGCGTTGCGGGGAGGGTTATGTCGAGGGAGCGCAGCGGGGAGTGGGCGAGGAGGCGGTGCAGCAGCGCGGGCGGAGGCGCGGCGAGGAGCACGAGGTGCCGCACGTGCGCTAGCGTCTCATTAGCAGCGAGACTGAATGCCTGGGCCCGGGCGGGTGAGTGCAGCACGACGGTGTCGTAGAACAGCAATGCGGTGGAAGGCACGGCAGACGAGCAGGGGCGCTGATCGCCCTATAGGATAAGTGTCAGGATAATATATTACCCTACTCGGTCCGTAATATTATTGTCAGTGAGCTGTGACGGTGGGCGAGACGTTGGTGAAGAATGGGAAGTGCGGGGTGTTGATCGAGGACGGGGGTACATCGAGGCGGACAGTGTGTAGCAGCGCGAATCCGGAGAGGTTCCAGGGGAGGCCGTCTTGCACGTTTTGGACAGTGCAGTTCTTTGCATGAGAAAGCGCGTGGAAGAGCGATGCGGAGGGTTTGTCGTTTATGCCAGGTTCCAGTTCCGAGACAGTGCCAGGCGCTAGGAGAAAATGGCCAACGATTATGCGGACGAGTTCGAGTGGGAGGAAGAGGCCAGTTGGCATGTGAGCATGTGATCCAGCAACGCGAGAAACGACCACAAGCTAGGCTAAATAAGGGAGGCAGAACGCAATACTTGAAGATTATTTACCTGAGCTACTTATTCCCTTAGCGCAGTGGGTCGCCTTCATAATTATTAGCAAGCAAATGCTCAGCAAAAGCGATTCAAATTTTGCATCTCTTTCAAGTTTGGTTTTATCTCCATCGAGGTTATCCCCTTCTCTCCGAATCTCATTCAGGCTCTTGTACAATTGTCTCCTCCACCTCAGCCTACATACACGTATACTACTTGGATTGACGCATCTATGGTTTTGGGCCGATTCTGTAAAGTCTCATAGCCTGACGTTTCAACAGCTTCCCAACCCGACTCGGATGGTCACGGTCTTTGTCTATCGTCTTCGTTTCTTTTTTAGACTTTGCGTGCTGTGCAGCTGGTGTTGCACCCCTGTTAGCACAGCGCGTGTATATAGAGGATAACTATTCCCCGTATATAATCGTCCAGTGAGTTTTCAGCCCATACGTTCGCCAAGGACTTTGTACAGAGAAATTTCTACATTTTCATAAAGTTTTCGAAATGACAGGGCATATTTTGAGAAGTCCGGAATTAAATCGGCCGTCACTGCACAGGCTCTGGCACGCGTATAACAGCCTTTCCGATAGTGCGGAATCCTTTCTTTGCCTCCACCACCGATGGATCCAGCTTCAGCTTTCAGCATCTTACGCCTGCCCTATTGGGATGGATACGTAGAGGAACCTTGGCTCGATATTGATTCGAGTGGGCAGCCCTTCAAGTACTGCTTATGGTTTACTTGGTACATTGTTATGATGTCCAGTGACCATCGAATCCCATCACAGGAAATTGTCAAGACCTGGTTGGCGATAGTAGAGGGGACAAATGGAATGGAGGACTTGTGGGCATGGCAAGACGAGGATGAAGAATTCCTGAAGAATCTGGTTGAAAAGCCCTTCGCTGTTGAGCGCCCGTTCGGCGTTCGGCCGTTGTCCGCAGCCAACTGGATAGATGGATGCCACGCATTCGACCGACGCAGTTCTCAGATTCAGCAAGATCCCCTCGTCACTCGGCTCGGTTCCGCGGCCCGGGTGCGCCTCCTCGGATGGTTCATCGTTGCGGGACCAGTCCGTCACGGTAACTTGCGCCGCATCGATTTCCTCAGGCTCAGTGCCTTGATCAAGGCCTGGGCGATGTCCACTATGGTCGAATTGGATCTTGTCCCCAGCATACACCATTGCAAACTCTGCGGTGTTTCGCAATGGCTGGATCCTTGGATTACGACCATGTTGGAGGTTTACTCGGTTGACCATTTGGCATCAATTCCATGGTGTTGTATGTGCACGTGTTTAGAGAAGTGAAGGTTCATCTACTTCAATGTCTCCTTCATCTTACGACCTGTCTTGACAGGAAATTAGATGCCGAAAAAATATCAGCGCGGGGCTACCCAAAAGTACTCGCAGATTCTTTAGCCCTCCGTGTGCTTCATGAATTGGTAGTCTCCCCTTGGTCGCTCATTCTTTGGGTGACCTTCAGGATGTTCAACCAGCTGTCAAGCAACACAATCCAACTTTTTTTAGATACTATTCAAAAGGAGTCCATCTTTACTGGAGATACTCCCCAAGAGTTCTGGCTGTTTTGCCGCTTGCGTTTATATGCGGAAAATCATACCGCCGGCAACCCCTGGTCCCTCTATCCTGACGCTTGGCAACATCACGCACTTGAACTGGATCCTATGATGTGGCAGCGAATTGCCAGGATAACTGGTGCTGAGCCGATTTTTTGTCGTCATGACATAGAATATGACACGAAACTTCGGCTAGCTGGAATGTTCTGCATATTTGCATCCACTACACAAACGACAGTCAATGAGATTCTGGAGCCTCTTGGCTTCTTGCCTGACCTGCCATTCTTCGATGCAGCGGCCCACCTATTCATTCCGGAGCCTCTGCGATCTGACTTCGATCCGGCTCGGCCATTACAGCGGGAAGGACAGGCATCAAGCACAACGTGGCTGACCTTGGACCGTCTCGAATGTGTCTATCTCGCTGTTAAGCTTCCCATTGCCCAGGTCAGCCCGTTCTCCCGAACCCCTTCTTATACAGATATATTTATGAAATGAATAGAACTTCGCTATCTATGTCTGTTCTGCAATCCTCAAACTGTCCTCTGACGATATCAGGTTCATCGACTCGTGTTTCCATTCTATAGAATATTAATGGGGTACATTTCAGAAATAAATTTAGAGAAGCAGCAGAAACTTGGATGAAATGGGATATGTTGACAAGTCTTGAGAATTACCTTTCAGTTGTCGAGGAGCTGTTTCATATTATTGGCCAATCGACCCCAGTATGAACCACAGTTGAATTCGGCTGCGCTCCTGTTGATCTTTCGACCAGGTTCCATGGCACCAATCCCTACATCAGACTGCACGAGAAATATTCACCCATTTATCCAACGATATTTCCACCCTCTTCGAAGTGCTGATGCCGATGCTGAACGATTCGGAAGAGTACAAAACATTTTGCGCTGCCGTGGGGCTCAAGCTCAGCACATTCTGGATCTTGTACAAGACGTACGCTGTAATCCGCGCGACTGTCATCTGCTGAACTTGTAAATTTTCTAGCTGCTGGATTGTGACTTTCCAGCCAGTCGGCCTTCGCTCTTCAAGGCTTTGATACGACTCTCCCGTGCATCTGGGCTTCATCCAAGATGCTTCCCACTGACTGGATTGGAAAAAGTTGGGGAACAGGTGGCCGCTGGTGGTTTTGGTGATATTTGGAAAGGCTTGGTTCAAGGACAACATGTCTCGGTAAAAGCCATGAGGATATTCCAACAAGACGATATTGAAGTAGTCGTGAAGGTTCGTTCCAGCGCTCGCCTCTGGCTCGGCTTACGATATTGTGTCCATCCAGGAATTCGGGCGCGAAGCTCTTATCTGGCGGCAGCTTTCACATCCAAACCTGCTTCCGTTCTTCGGACTATATTACTGGGACAAACGCCTTTGTCTCGTCTCGCCATGGATGGAAAACGGGAATGTCCTCGAATTCTTGAGGAGAACATCGGCATCTGAAGCCAAGCGCATTTCTCTCGTGAGTTTACCTACCTGAAGCTAAAGTCAACTCACATTTTTCTCAGATGTTGGATATATCATTTGGTCTTGAGTATCTCCACCAAATTCACGTAGTCCATGGAGATTTAAAGGCGGTATGTGCCATACTTTTCATGGCTATTGAATGATATCCGACTCGCGTTGTAGATCAACATCCTGGTCACACCTTCCCTCAGAGCCTGCATCACTGATTTTGGCTTGTCTTCAATTGCCGACGCGGTGACTCTACGGTTTACTCATTCGACCACGACTGCAAAGGGAGGGACTATACGATGGCAAGCTCCCGAGTTGTTGCGCGGGGAACGTCCGAACCACTATGGATCAGATATCTACGCATTCGCTTGTGTTTGCTACGAGGTTCGCCCTTTCCCCATCCTTTGGGTATCTGTGTTAGTTACTTATCTCCACCAGGTATTGACTGGCAAAGCTCCGTTTTATGAGGTCCAGAGAGACGTCGCAATAATGTTCAAAGTAATTGGAGGGGAACAACCTTCGCGCCCAATCTCTGGAGCGGACCTGCTGTTGATGAACAGTCTCTGGACCCTACTCCAAGACTGTTGGACAGGTAATGCCGAAAAGCGGCCAGAAGCCCCCCAAATCATCAAACGACTACTTGGCTCCCCCATTAATGCCAGAACATCTAAATCTTCGGTAGATTGGGACGAGTCATATACTTCTAAATTCCGACGTTCGTTGCGGTCCATGCCTCTTCTGCCATGCATTCATTATATAGAACGCAGACTTTGTGGCAAAGGTTTGTCCTGATTTCAAGTTATTGCACGCAGTATTTTGATAATTTCGTTT
This sequence comes from Mycena rebaudengoi, assembly GCA_029282285.1. Lineage (NCBI taxonomy): Eukaryota > Fungi > Basidiomycota > Agaricomycetes > Agaricales > Mycenaceae > Mycena > Mycena rebaudengoi. Next base: position 119,187 of record JARJCX010000148.1, on the reverse strand, counting down.
TAGATACTGCCAAAGGTGAACTGTCGTCCATCGAGTCCGCTTGGATCAGCCTTTTTAATATGTAACGCAGCATGCACCGAATGTCCGCTCTTGGCGACAGAAAATGCAGGTACGCTGGCGATATTCAATGTATTCCCCCGTATTCAGGGGTTGTTGATGGTCACCAGATGGCTCGCAAAGACTAGGATCAACATCTACTATTCCTACTCACCGTAAACGCAGCTGCGAAGAAGATGGGGAATTAGGTGCAGAAACCCGCGGGCCCGGGCTGAACAGGACTAAGCGCTTCCGACTCGAGCCTCCGCCGGCAGTTCCGAAGCCCGAATTGAGAACACCAGCTGGCACTCCAAAAGCAAAACTACCCCCATTCTACGTGCAGGGAAACCGGTACAACAACGAGCGAGGATATAATGTGCAAAACGACGATCGGCGGGGACCGACTGAGCCACCACCCCCACCCTCCCGGTTCCAGCGTCGCCCCAGTCGTTTCTCGCCACCTTCGCCGCCAGGGGATGGCACGGATGCCGCGCGTGGCCGACGGAATGATGGCGAGACGAGCTCTGAGGGAAGCACACTAGTAAACACGGACGGTCCCCCACATCCTCCGAATGTGTCCAGCAGCATCGCTCGGCGCCGGGATAGTAACCAAAGGGGTGAAGGTAGCTCAACCGCACCCCAGAATTTCGTTCCCCGTACGTTTCCCTAACCCCACGCCCTTTCTTTTACTTATGGACTCCAGGTTCTCCAACTCCCGAAGGTCTCTGGGAAGCGCGCTATGATTTGGATGGAACATCGTAGAGCCCTACCATGGAAATAAATTACTTATAAAATAGAAAGAAAAAGCCTATAATCCATCACCATTCATTATTTAAAAAACCGACAGCCCAAAAGTTATGGGACGCGCGTCGGCAAGATGATGACATAAGCTATAGAAGGAACAGCCAAACCGCGCCAACTACACCTAGACCACGACTGTCCCAAGACATCCTCACTACTTCAACACCACCCTTATTAAGATCTACGGATCTGGAAACGGGAATGGTGACCCCGTCGATATTCGTGTCGCAGTTGGCCATGTTGGAGCAGACCAAATACTTGCGGCAGGAGCGGCTCCGCAGCTTGAACTAGCCATAATACAATATTAAATAGATAAAAAAAAATTGATCAATTAGTTGGCAGTGTTATAGTGCGTGATGAGCTGTTATAAAAACGCGGAGGCAAGGGTCAGACAGACAAAATCAGGTTGAATAATTAGAACGTAGCAGCTGGGAAGGCTAACGTGGTAATTAAACTGGTGAGATCAAACTGGCACCCCGTGAATTTATTCACGGAGATTTTAGAACTGAACTTTTCCATTGCCGACCCGAGTCCTGCTGTCTCAGGGCATAGGTTTCGCATGCTGCAGATCTCTCAACTATTCTCAAATATTTTTCACACGGATTTCGCGCGTCTTTGAAATCAGTGATAACGTAAGTCTGCCCACGTGATCGTGACTCTCAGTGCCACAGCCAGGACAGTCACAGACTCAGTTAAGCAGCTTCAGATCCTCTACCGACCAAGGAAATTACCCGAAGCCGTTAGTAACAGCTTCAGGTCGCATCCAAACCTCTGCCGATCAAGAGAACTGCCCTATAAAGTCAGGCAAGGCACTAGTCGACCGCTGCAAATCTGCGATTTATTGTGCTCTGGTTCCAGATGCTCAACCAGGATAAAATCGTGTACCCAGTCCTCACTCTTCCGCCCGAGATCACCAATGAAGTCTTTCATTAGTGCCTTCCTCCGTCGCCGCATTTGTCCAGCCCGATCCTGCCGCCGTCCCTCTGACCCTGCTGGCGATCTGTCGCCAATGGCGCACCATCGCCCTGGCGACCCCCCAGATATGGAGCAGACTGAAAATCTAGCTCGGTTCGTCTACCGCGCGCAACGAAGCTCTCTGCGCGCTGCTGGCGCAGTGGCTTTCTCGGTCGGGCTTACATTCTCAGCCTCCTATTGGATGACTCGCAGAACCCGCACCCCAATCCCGCTTCTTTGTACGCCACACTCGTCCGCCATGCGCCCAAATTTCAGCGGCTCCGGCTAATACTCAAGCACGCTGATCTCGTCCGATACTTGGACAATTTCGACGGAGGGTATCCACTGCTCCAGAGCCTGGAATTCTTTGCGTCTGAAGTAGGATTTACGCATTGTCTTTGGCCGCTATCCAGGCTTCCCCTTTCCCCCATGCGCCTCTACCGTGGTCGTAATCAACTCAATTCGAAGCTCATAATATAACCCCACAACAGGGCTGGATCATTTTGACCTGTCTCCCCTCGGTCAAGCAATGCCTCCTAAAAGCGACCGGATTCGCGCTGGCCAACCCCTCCACCCCACAGGCGCCGAAAACGCTCCCCGCATTGCGGTCCTTGAAGGTGTACCGCGACAAAAAATCAAGCAACCCCGAGGACGTTGCGCCGTTGTTCCGTTCCCTCATGCCCCCCGCTCTCAAGAGGTCACCTTCTCGACAGACGAAGCCCACACCTCGCACTTTCTCGCTTTCATGGTACGCTCCTTGTGCCCCCTTGCGCGCCTCGCCGACTGCAGCCTGTCCACACCCAACTTCGCGCTCTTCTTCGCTGCCGTCTCCCACCTCCAAATTCACGATGGACATCCCCGTCAACTCCCTCGGCGCCGTCAGCTCCATACTGGCTTCGAACTCCGTGCTTCCCCAACTGTCGACACGCAAGAAAATTACAGCCCCACAAGGCGCGTCCGCGTCGTAATCTCCCTATGTATTCCGCGCGCCACTTCCTCCGGTCGACACGCCGCGCCCCCGTACTCCCACCACCACGAGTCTGAGCCGCGTCGCCTACCCCACCTTCTCGAAGAGCGCCTGCTTCACGTTCTCGAAGAGCGCACCTGCTTCGCGTTCTTGAAGAGTGCGCCTGCCTCACGTTCGCGATCGAGTCCCCCGCCAGCGCGAGTATTGGGCGACGGACGGCGGCGCACGGGCGCAAGTATGTAATCTGCCCCATTCCCGATTCCCGGATGGTGTGTGCGGCGCTGCGTCTGCGAGTGTAAAACGCTGCGTCCCCCAAGCGTCCCAACACCATTCGAGGTTCCCCAACACCACATTCGAGGTTCGGGCGGAAAGAATATTGGATGGATGGCATGCACCGGGGCTTGGACGCGTCTACGGTGGTGGCCCGCACTGTCCAGCCAGTGCGTCGTGCGGAGAAGAACCTACCATCCATTCAAGCATTCCCAGTCCCAGTCCCAGTACCAACCCATCGCAGGGTACGTACAACCTCGACAAGCGCATCCGTCCACCCTCGTCCCGTCGGCCGGGGCGCTATCGGGACGCGTAAGGGACGCGCTTGTCAGTGTTCTGCAGACAGCCCTTTTGCGGCCCGTTATTCGCTGCGGGAACACGTTTCGGCGCGCGCGGAGTGTGCGAGCGCTATTCCGCGGACGAGCGCCCTGGGTGCGCTGGCGCGTCGACGCGGCGTTTTGCTTTTGCGCAGATGCCGTAGACGCGACGTCCTATAGTATAGCTGCTGCTTCACCGCCACGACGGCAGCTAGCTCAATATGCGCGGTGACTTGGGGTCGCGTTTGCGTTGAGCACGAGCATGGATATGACACGAGTGTGAAACGTCGAGGAAGTGTTCCAGGAAGAGCTCCCCGGGGCCAAGGCCAAGGTCGGACGACAGTCGCTTCTGGCAAGTTTACCTTTATACAAAACGTTCAAGCCGACGCCGATGGAGGCACATTCCCCACCAAATTAATTAATTAATCAATTCATTTATTTATTCCGCAATATGCATGGGTATCCACTACCTATCTACCCTACCCTACCTACTTATCTACTGTACCTGCTATATAATAGTAACCGCTGTATGTAGCGTATCGTATCGTATCTGAAGTCCGTGTCGTTGTCGTAAAGTATGAGATGGATGAGTAAATGAAGAAAAAAGGAAATATGAAGAAGAGAGGAGAGGCGTATCCGCGAGGATGCTTTTATGTACATGCACCTGCCTGGGTGTGGGGCGGGGGCGCGGGGAGGGGTCGGATCCTCGACTCTGAATCGGAATCGAGATGCGATTTTGTTGTTATGTCGGTCGTGCTTGAAGAATTTTATGTGCATGCGCGCCCCGCCCTCCCGGGCTGTGGTGGAGAAGGCGGAGGGGGCGCGAAGGGGGCTAGCGAGTGCAATCGGTGCGTTGGCGATTTCGTTCGCGAAGGCGGAAGTTTTGTATGTCGTGCTTGTAGAATGTCTGTCGTATGTGCATGTGGAAGGGCTAGCGAGTGATATTGTCGACAAGGCGATAATGTCGTATATACACGCGCGATGGCGTCGGGTTCGTAGGAGGTTTTTTGGATGTCGTGCTTGTAGAATGCTTTTATATGCATGCGCCCTCCCCGCCTTCGCGTGTCGTTTAGCTGGCGGGGCGGGGGGCGCGAAGGGGGCTAGCGAGTGTATTCGGCGCATCGGCGATTCGTTCGCGATGGCGGAAGTTTTGTATGTTGTGCTTGTAGAATGCTTTTATGTGCATGCACCGTCTCCGCCTGGGTGTCGTTTAGCTGGCGGGGAGGAAGGGCGCGAAGGGGGCAAGCGAGTGTTGTTGAATGGTGCGTCGTATGTACAGGCGCGCCTGGCGGCAAGGAGGGCTGAAGGTATACGGGGCGTATATCCAGAAATAAATACGCCCTCCCTGCAGAAATAAATATGTCGGCACGAGTGAGGCGCACAACCACGCTCAAACGCGCCCCGAAGTCCACGCGCGTCCCCTTATCCCCGCACCAAAGACGCCGTCGCCTATGCCCGCGCGCAGGAGCGCGGCGAGGCGCGGGTGGGCGCGGGCGGCGGCGAGGAAGAGGGAGGTGGGGCGCGGGTTGTGGGGAGGTAGTTGTTGGTTGAAGGGACGGAGCTTGGTTGACGCGGGGTCCAGAGGTGGTTTGGCCGCGTCCTGCATTGGAGAGGGCGCGGCATACACCCCAACTGGCACGGTCGCGCTGCGTTGGCGCTCGCCCGCATCCAGCACGATGCGCTCGAGGCCCGCGTTCTGCGCGGCGCGGAGGAGCGCGGGAGCCCAGACGGCGGGGAGGGGCGTGCGGAGGGTGCGGAGTGCGCGAGGGCGGTGGGGAGGTCGAGGTCGGCGTCAGGCTGTCCGTCACCCTGGGGCGAGAGTGGTAGTTGGGGAGGTTGTGCGGGATAAGAAGCCGAGCCCAGTGTGCCTACGCGGGGGGTGTGCGGGCGGGGTATAAGACGCAGTGGGCAGCGAGGCAGGCGACGCGGGGAGCGGGAAGGTCGTCGTTACGGTGTGCTGTAATGTGGTCAGTCAGTAATATCGCGCAGTCATAAGGAATAACGCACGAGCTCGACACCGGCGCAGCATCTGTGCGACGGCTGCGAGGACTGCGCGCGCGGCAGGAGTGGAGAGGTACGCGCTGGGGGGCTTGCGCAGCGTGAGGTGCGTTATGCGCAGGTCCTCCTCCACAGCGCACTCGCACTCCCCCTCGCAGTAATGACAGCCCCCGGCGAGCACGCGCACCATGGCCGTGAGCGCGGGGTGATATGGGGCGTTGCGGGGAGGGTTGAGTCGAGGGAGCGCGGCGGGGCGTGGGCGAGGAGGCGGCGCAGCAGCGCGGACGGGGTACAGCGAGGAGCACGAGGTGCCGCACGTGTGCTAGCGTCTCATTATCAGCGAGACTGATGGCCTGGGCCAGGGCGGAGGAGTGCAGGACGACGGTGTCGTAGAATAGCGGGCGAGCAATGCGGTGGAAGGCACGGCAGACAAGCGGGGCGCTGTTCGGCCTGTGGTAATATTATTGTTATTGTCGGTGAGCGGCGACAGTGAGCGAGATGTTGGTGAAAAACGGGGTGTTGATCGAGGCGGACAGTGTGCAGCCGCGCGAATCCGGAGAGGTTCCAGGAAAGCCGTCCTGCGCGTTTTGGACACAGTGCAGTTCTCTGCATGAATTCGTTCAATTTTTCTTTATTTTCGATGGATTTATCAGTGTACCTCGTCCAAGCCGTTCGCACTTCCTGCAAGTTGTGCTCCAGAAAAAGCAGGTCTGCAGGTTTATATACTTGTGTGTCGATTCGTCTTATAAAGGGGTACGAGAGGCGATTTCAGGAACAACACGCGTAACCACTGCCGCCAGGCCTCCAGAGCAAGAGTGCGGTATGTCCTGGATGCCAGGGAAAGGAAGAGCGACGCGGAGGGTTTGCCATTTATGCCAGGTTCCAGGACCGCAGCGAGTTCGAGTGGGAGGAATACTGCACACGTGCCAGCATTGCTGCCCTTTCTGATACTAATAGTGCGGAATCCTTTCTTTGCCTCTACCACCGATGGATCCAGCTTCAGCTTCCAGCAAATTACCCCTGGTCTTTTGGGATGGATATGGGGAGGAATCTTGGCTCAATATCGATTCGAGTGGGCAACCCTTCAAGTACTGCCTATGGTTCACTTGGTACATTGTAATGATGTCCAGTAACCGCCGAATCCCGTCACAGGAAATTGTCAAAACCTGGTTGGCGATAGTAGAGGGGACAAATGAAATGGAGGGCTTGTGGGCATGGAAAGACGAGGATGAAGAATACCTGAAGAATCTGGTGACACGGCACTTCGCTGCTAAGCCTCCGTTCAGTGTTGAGGTGTTGTCTGCAAGCAACTGGTTAGATGGATGTGAAGCAGTCGGCCGACGCAGTTCCCAGATTCCGCGGGAACCCCTCTTCGCTCAGCTCACGTCCGAGGCGCGGGTGCGCCTTTTCGGATGGTTCATTATTGCGGGGCCAGTCCGTCACCGTAACTTGCGCTACATCGATCCCCCCCCGCTCAGTGCGTTGATCAGGTCCTGGGCGATGTTCACTCGGGTGGATTTTGTTCCCAGCCGACAGCATTGCGAGATCTGCGGTGTTTCGCAATGGCTGGATCCTTGGATAATGTCCATGTTAGATGTTTACTCGGTCGACCATTTGGCATCAATTCCATGGCATCGTACGTGCGTGTGTTTGAAGGGGTAAAGTTGACCTACTTCAATGTCTCTCTCTCATCTTACAATTTGCCTTCGCAGTACACTAGAGGCCACGAAAATCTCAGGGCCGGGCCGCACGAAAGTGCTCGCAGATCAGTCTTTAGCCCTTCGTGTGCTTTATGGACTGGTGGTCTCCCCTTGGGCGCTAATCCTTTGGGTGACCTTCAGGAAGTTCAACCACATGTCTGGCGACACAATTCATTTTTTTTTAGATACTATTGGAAAGGAGTCCACTGCAGTCTTCTTTGCTGCAGATACTCCCCAAGAAGCTTGGCTGTTTCGCCGCTTGCGTTTATATGCGGAAAATCATACTGCCAGCAACCCCTGGCCCCTCTATCCTGATGCTTGGCAACATCACGCACTTGAACTGGATCCTATGATGTGGCAGCAAATTGACAGGATAACTAGTGCTGAGCTGATTTTTCGTCGTCATGACATAGAATATGACATGAAACTTCGGCTAGCTGGAATGTTCTGCATATTTGCATCCACGACACAAACGACAGTCAATGGAATTCTGGAGCCTCTTGGCCTCCTGCCTGACCTGCCATTCTTTGATGCAGCGGCCCGTCTAATCATTCCAGAGTTTCTGCGACCTGACTTCTATCCGGCTCTGCCATTACAGCAAGAACATCAGCCTCCGAACACAATGCGGCAGACCTTGGACCGTCTCGAATGTGTCTATCTCACTGTTAAGCTTCCCATCGCCAAGGTCAGCCCGTTCTCCTGAACACCTCCTGATGTAAAGATATTTATGAACCAAAATAGAACTTCGCTGTCTGCATCTTTTCTTCAATCCTCCAGCTGCCCTCTGACAATATTGGGTTCATCAACTTGTGTTTCCATTCTCTACGATATTAACGGGGTAATTTCAGAAACAAATTTAGAGAAGCAGCAGACACTTGGATGAAATGGGATACATTGTCAAGTCTCGAAAACTACCCTTCCATTGTCGAGGAGCTGTTCCATATTCTTGACCAGTTGACCTCAGTATGAACATCAGTTGGATTTGTTTGCGCTCTTGTTGATCTTTCGACCAGCTTCCATGGCACCAAGCCCCGCATCAGGCTGCACAAACACTATTCACCAATTTATCCAAAGATATTTCCACCCTCCTTGCAAAGCTGATGACGATGCTGAATGATTCGAAGGAGTACAAAATATTTTTGCGCTGCCGTGGGACTCAAGCTCAACACATTCTGGATCTTGTACAAGACGTATGCTGTAATCCGCGCGACTGTCACCTGCTGAATAATTTATTTATCTAGCTGTTAGATTACGACATTTCAGCCAGTCGACCTTCGCTCTTCAAGGCTTTGATACGACTCTCCCGTGCATCTGGGCTTCACCCCAGATGCTTTCCTCTGACTGGATTGCAAAAGGTAGGGAAACAAGTCGCTGCCGGTGGCTTTGGCGATATCTGGAAAGGCTTGGTTCAAAGACAACATGTCTCTGTAAAAGTCATGAGGATATTCCAACAAGACAATATTGAACTAGCCGTGAAGGTTCGGTCTAGCGCTCGTTTCGAGTCCGACTTGCAATGTTGTATCCATCCAGGAATTTGGGCGCGAAGCTCTTATCTGGCGGCAGCTTTCACACCCAAACCTGCTTCCGTTCTTCGGACTATATTACTGGGACAAGCGCCTTTGTCTCGTCTCACCATGGATGGAAAACGGAAATGTTCTCCAGTTCTTGAAGAGAACATCGGCATCTGAAGCCGAGCGCATTTCTCTCGTGAGTTTACCTACCTGAAGCTAAAGTCAACTCACATTCTTCTCAGATATTGGATATATCATTCGGTCTTGAGTACCTCCACCAAAATCACGTAGTCCACGGAGATTTGAAGGCGGTACGTGCCACAGTTTTCATGCCTCTTGAATGGCATCCAACTCGCATCGTAGATCAACATCCTAGTCACGCCTTCCCGCAGAGCCTGCATTGCTGATTTTGGCTTATCTTCAATCGCCGACGTGGTGACTCTACGATTTACTCATTCGACCACAACTGCAAAGGGAGGGACTACGCGATGGCAGGCTCCCGAGCTGCTGCGTGGAGAGCATCCGAGCCACTATGGATCGGATATCTACGCGTTCGCATGTGTTTGCTACGAGGTCCGCCCTTCCCTTCCTTTTGGTATACCACCTGTGTTAATTACTTATCCCCTCAAGGTATTGACCGGAAAAGCTCCGTTTTATGAGGTTCAGATTGACGCCGCAATAATCAGAAAAGTAATTGCAGGGGAACGACCTTCACGCCCAATCTCAGACTCTGGAGCAGAATCAACATTAATGAACAGTGTCTGGACCCTACTCCAAGACTGTTGGGCACCTAATGCCGAAAATCGGCCAGAAGCCACCCAAATCGTCAAACGGCTACTTGACTACTCCATTTATGTCGAGATATCCAAATCTTCGGCAGATTGGGACGAGTCGTATACCTCTAAGTTCCGACGCTCGCTGCGGTCCATGCCCTTCCTGCCATGCGTTCATGATATAGAACGCAGAATTCGTGGCCATGGTTTGTCCTCATTTCAAATTGTTGCTACGCAGTATTTTTATTATTTTCTTCTAGATACTGCCGCAGGTGAACTGTCCATCGAGTCCGCTTGGATCAGCCTTTTTAATATGTAACACAGCATGCACCGAATGTCCGTTAGACAGGAACCTGGTGACACAAAATGCAGGTAAGCTGGCGTCATATTTACTGTGTGCCCCCTTATTCAGGAGCTGCCGATGGCCTCCAGATGGTTCGCAAGGACTAGGATCAACATTCGATATTCCTAGTCATCGCAAACACGCCGTCTCTGAAGAAGATGGAGCATTGCCTGCAGACAGGTCGACGAAAAAGAGGCGCATCTAACTCGAGCCAACCGATATAGAATTCCGCAATGTGCATGGTATCCATCCTACCTATCTACTCGTATCTGAGGTCCGTAATACGTCGTTGTCGTAAAGTATGTATCGTGTGCAAAGCGATTTGAGAGCGGCGTCCTCATCACAATCTCCCTAAGTATTCCGTGCCAGCCCCTCCTCATCCACCCGCCGATACACCACCACACCGGTGCGCCACGAGCCTGAGCCGTGTCCCCTGCCCCACGTTCTCGAAGAGCGCGATCGAGTCAGAGACTGGCCGGGGAAGCGCGGCGGTGGTGGCGGGCGGTGAAGACGCAGCCTGATTCAAATTTATTTATTCAACAAATTCCGCAATATGCATTGTATCCACTATCTATTCTACCTACCTATCTACTGTATCTGAAGTGCGTATCGTTGTCGTAAAGTATGCAGAGCAAGCCGGGAAGGGGGCGGGGCGAGCGCGAAGGGGGCTAGCGAGTGTTACGGCGCACCGGCGATTCGTATGTACATCCCATCCTCCTCGTGGGCTTGAATGGATGGGTGGACGTTAGAAGTCTTGCTATATGTCGGTCGTGAGGAGTAGATTTTATGTGCATACTTTCCCTGCGCCTTGAACGGGCGGGGGTGCGAAGGGGGCTAGCGAGTGGGCACGGCGGGATGGCGTCGGCGTCTCGCGGGAGTCGGCCGTGAGGAGTGGATTTTATATGTATGCGCGCCGTCTGCCCGTGGCCGTGGGTCCTCGTCCCGTCCCGTCGCCGGATCCGCGTCATGAAGCTCCTTGGCACGCCGTGGATCCCCGACGCGCGGCGGTGCATTGCACGAGCGCCCCTAGCGCGCGTGAGCACATCCCCGCGAGGCAAGGCGAGCGATCTGCGCGCTCCGAGGGCCACGATCCGCCCCGGGGCCTGTCGATCCCGCACCGCACTGCCACCTCGGCGCGCTTTCGCCATCCGCATGTAGTACACCGTCCTCCGCCATCCGCGTCAAGGTTCGAACCGGCAAGCATTTAGCGATTTCACCAATTCCGGAAGCGATGCATTTGGCATTATTTTGTTGCGAATCAATTTGGAATCAATAAGAATCCGTTTATATCACGATTTGGCCGACGGGGAGATAGCGATTAAACCTGCCATTATATTGGCCACATCTCCTTCCATGACAATGTGGGTCCTGATCCGACTTGTCAGGGGATAATACTCAGGATAATTTATTTCTGCGTTCGAGTCGGGGGGTCGGGGCTTTGTCCGACACGGAGTAAACTAATAAACAGGCACACGGGTTGGCCCCCAACGCGTCCTTGAAGCTTGCGCACGCACTCGTCGATCCCGCGCCATCGAAACGCCCCCGCGTCCCGGAGCTTTCAAATTTGTTTTTGCTTGTCTGCCCGACCGACAGACATACTGGAATTATCAAGGTTCACCCGCCCCCGATTGCGACTGGCCGTATATATACCGTCCACTCACCTGTGGACGAATCATGGACGCATGTACAAATTCGAGGCTCGAATTGCGGCGGGACGAATGTTGATTGATGGCGCGTACCCGCCCACCCCACCGCCGCGTGCTCTTGACACAACTCAGAACGGCGCGTTTTCGATCCATATGCGTACGGATCTCCCTCCAATACGCCCCGTCCGGTATGTAGATCCCCCGGCGCTACGAAAGGAGATGTGGCGTTGTGTATGGGTCCAGTCTCTCTTTCCCCATAGGCGGTCCAGATGGCAGGGGCAATCGCTATCTCCCTGTCGGCCAAGACGTCTGTATCTATGAATGCATTCATCGGCGCGTGTCTATGACTCGGAGCGGCGCGGCGCGTTTATGAACGAAACGGAACCGATTTCGCAATATGAGTGGATTTCGCGACACATAACTTTGCGGAGTTCAGATTGCTCATGATGAGTTTCGGACCTCGGAGGACACATGCCAGATGGAACGGAAAGGACTTGGGGAATATTAATGGAAGAGGCGAGGACGAAACGAGAGGAAAAACGACTGGGTGTTTGCATAGCGCGTCCCAGGAATCCTGCGACGTCGCGTCGGATGGCGCGCGCGCCGCCGGGATCAGTGCATCCGCATCGCACGCGAGCCGCGCCACATCCCCGTGTCTGTGCGTCGATCTGCGCGCCGCGAGCACGTCCGCATCGCGCACAAACCGCGCCACGTCCCCGCGAGGCAAGGCGGGCGATTCTGCGCGCACGTCCCGAGGCCTGTCGATCCCGCCTTGGCGCGCCGTGGATCCCCGTCCCGTCCCGTCGCCGGATCCGCGTCATGACTCCTCCTTGGTGCGCCATGGATCCCCGACGCGCGGCAGTGCCTTGCACCGGCACGCGTGAACCGCATCACATCCCCGCAAGGCAAGGCGAGCGGGTCCCGTGGCCTGTCGATCCCGCAGCACGCCGTACGTGGATCCCCGTCCCGTCCCGTCGTCAAATTCCAAGTTGGATTATTACGGTGCGCGACCGCCGGCACGTAAGCAATTGAATAGACCTCTGACCGGCTTGAAGCAATTGAATATATACATTACTAGACCGGGAAGTAATTATATTGGCGATGCATACAATCGCTTGGGGACGTATGTATATAATCGCTTAAAAATCGCCCAGTGGGCCAATTCCGGTATATATACCCGTCAGCGACATGCATTCAGTACGGACGTATATAATACAATTCGCTAATAAAAATCGCCTTGGGCCAACTCCGATACTATATGTACCCGTCAGCGAAATGCATTCGGCCGACGGGGAGATAGCGATTACAACGTTTTCAAGGTGTGCCACATGTCCTTTACAGGGGATAAATCATAAAGAAGGCAGGTATGGTCGGGTATGTCGGATTCGTCAGTGACATAAATGCATGCGCAGATTGCACGCATTTAGCGAGTTGAGATCCACCAGTGCGTCTGTCTCTGAGAGACTTATAACGCATCAGTGCCCAACATCAAAATTGAGCGTAAATGCGTTAATGCAGGAGTTGGCGTATTCGCTGATAGTGAAATAATTATTTAATAAAGACTTGACAGTTGTGGAGGACGCCGGTTGCGGACTGGGAAGAGACGGAGACGGAACGGAACGGACGAAACGAGCGCGCGCCTGTTTTCCCTCCGACTCCGACTCGGAGGTTCCTATACATGACAACATGTAGGCCGAACGGAACATTTCACAGTGATGTCGGAGCCGGTGTGCGGTAGTTCGTACGAGTAATAAAACCAGAGTAGATCTAGAGGCTGTGCACGGTCACGTCGGCCGATCGACTATACGAGGGCGGGGCACCGTGTTCGATGGATTTGGATGATTCGCCCGAGGCCAGGGTGTATTATTGCAGCGCGCTTCCGTCTTCCTCTAGCAGCCAGGATATGTAGATAAATTGATACATGGCAGTCCCATATTTGATTACGAACTTGAGTCCATTCATCCTGTACTGGCCGACGGGGAGATAGCGATTTCAAGGCTGCAAAAGGATGCATATGCGCCTCGACGTTCATAATTAATATTGCTGCGCCACTTCTCCTTTGCAGGGGTATGTCGGATTCGGATTCGCATGGCTGATAAATGGGTAAAACGTCTATAGCATAGCACCTGTGAACGACTATCTTCCAAGTGCGTGGAGGCTGGATCGAGCCTAGGTAAAACGCGTAAATGCAGCGAGGTTTTGGATTCGCCAATATTCTGATACTGGGGAATCATGAATGAATCACCAATGTTTGCCGGTTGTGGAGGGGAAGACAGATGGACGGAACGGATTGAAGACTTGGAATGGAAGAGCGAAAGGATAGGGGCGGCGGAAGACGGAACGGAACGGACGAAATGACGGCGCCTGTTTTCCCCAGTGCCCATCTGCTCCGACTCAGACTCGGAGGTTCCTGTACAACATGTAGGTAAGTTACTAGTACCTACATGTCGTACATATGGTTGTTCCGTTGATACATACAATTTTCGCTTGGGGACGTATACAATTCGCTAAAAATCGCCTTGGCTCGCCTTGGGCCAACTCCGACTCCACCCGCCTTCGTTCATACATACCTGCATATCGATGTCGCCTTGGCCGACGGGGAGATAGCGATTCGACGAACGTTTGAATTGCTGTGCCACATCACCTTTACAGGGGATAGATAAAGAAGTGGCAGGATAAATTGATAGGTCGGGTATGTCGGCCGCGGATTCGCCATGATGATTGATGACATACATGCGCAGATGACAACGTCGCATCAGTGCCAAATCAGTGTCCAACACCAAAGTCGAGCGTAAATGCGTCACGCCGTGAAATGCAGCAGTTGGCGTTATTCGCTGATACAGTAGTGAATAATTAATAAGGACTTGACGGTTGTTGTGGGGATCGCCTATACTTGGCGGTTAGCGGGGATCGAAAACTTGGAATGGAAGACTTGGAATGGAAGGTAGGTAGGTAGGTATATTCCGACGCGGTCCCCAGCGGAGGAACGGAACATAACGGACGAAACGAGAGAGCTGTTTTCCCTCCGACTCAGACTCGGAGGTTCCTGTAGGTACTAGGCTGAACGGAACAATCAATTGGCCAAATTCGGCAGTATACCATTCGTCGACGTTACGAGTAATAAAACCAGAGTAGATCTAGAGGCGGTGCACGGTGTTGGTCGGCCGATGGTAAATTTATAACCTCCTTCCTTGCTGTTCTGCTGCACCACAGTGTTCAATGGATTTGGATGATTCGCCCGAGGCCAGGGTGTGCAGTGCGCTTCCGTCTTCTTCTGAATCCTTCTCGCAACGAACCGGCAAGCATAGATAAATTGACTCGGATAGCTCCCAGATACATAGGTCCCAGATTTGATTACGAAGAATCCATTCAGATAGGTCCCAGATTTGATTGCGAATCCATTCATCCTGTACGATATATAGCGACTGGCCGACGGGGAGATAGCGATTAATATTGAGCGATTGGGCGATTCAGGGGGCCGTAGAAGGCCGTAAAAGGATGCGCCTCGACAGTGCTGCGCCACAATGTATGTCGGATTTGGATTCGGATTCGCATGGGGTCAAAACGCGTAAATACAGAGAGGTTGGGGATTTCGCTAATATTCTGATACTCGGCGGGTGTGGGGAATCGAATCACCAGTGTTTGCCGGTTGCGGAGGGGAGGACCGATGACGAAGAACTTGGAATGGAAGACAGATGTGGGCGGCGGAGGACGGACGAAACGAGGCCGATTTATGAATCGTCTTTTTCCAAGTTCCAGGATAAATTGATAATAAGTAAAGCAGCCAGCTAGGTCGGGTATGTCTGTCGGATTCGTCAGTGATGGTTCAGATGGCATAAATGCATGCGCAGATTGCACGCATTTAGTGAACGAGGTATGAGTTGAGATTCACTAAAGCATCCAGTGTCCCCTGAGAGACTAACGCATCAGTGCCCAACACCAAAATTGAGCGTAAATGCGTTAAATGTAGGAGTTGACGTATTCGCTGATAGTGAAATAATTAATCGGTTGTCGGGGATCGCCTATTTTGCGGAGTTGCGGACTGGGAAGACAGAGGAAGACAGATTCGGCGGAGACGGAACGGACGAAACGAGAGAGAGAGAGGGACCCGGGCGCCTGTTTTCTCTGCCCATCGCAGTGCTCCGACTCAGACTCGGAGGTTCCATGTAGGTACGACATGTAGATACTACGCCGAACGGAACAACCAATTGGCCAAATAAACATTTTTCACAGTAATGTCGGAGCCGGTGTGCGGTAGTATGCCATTCGTCGACATAATACGAGTAATAAAACCAGAGTAGAGGCGATGCAAACGGTGTCGAGTTCGGCCGATGGATGGTAATTTATAACCTCCTTCTCCTTTACAGGGGATAACTTGGAAGGCAGGATAAATTGATAGGTCGGGTATGTCACGCGGATTCGCAGTTATAAATGCGCAGATTACACGCATCAGTAGTGCCCAAGTAAATTAATAAGGACTTGACGGTTGTTGTGAGGGATCGCCTATACTTGGCGGTTGCGGGATTGAAGATTTGGAATGGAAGACTTGGAATGGAAGACAGATTCGGCGAAGGAACGGACGAAACGAGAGAGAGAGAGAGGGGCCCGGGCGCGACTCGGAGGTTCCTGTACTAGGCCGAACGGAACAACCAATTGGCCAAATAAAACATTTCACAGTAATATCGGAGGTAGTCGACGTACGAGTAATAAAACCAGAGTAGATCTAGAGACGGTGCATGGTGTCGAGTTCGGCCGATGGATGGTAATTTATAACCTCCTTCGCTGGCCCAACACCAAAGTTGAGTGTAAATGCGTATACGCCGTGAAATGCAGGAGTTGGCGCTGATAGTGAAATAATTAATAAGGACTTGACGGTTGTTGTGAGGAATCGCCTATTTGCGGAGTTGGAGGACGGTGGAATGGAAGAGCGAAGGATAGGGGCGACGGAGGACAGAACGGAACGGACGAAACGAGCGCTTGTTCCCTCAGGCCCATCTGCTCCGACTCGGACTCGGAGGTTCCTGTACGACATGTAGGTACTAGTACCTACATGTCGTACATATGGTTGTTCCGTTCGGCCTAGTACCGTACTGGGCCGAACGGAACAACCAATTGGCCAAATAAACATTTCACAGTATGCCATTCGTGGAACGAGTAATAAAACCAGAGTAGATCTAGAGGCGGTGTCGAGTTCGGCCGATCGACGGTAATTTATAGCTTCCTTCGCTCAGGGAAAGCACTTTTGACATTCCGCCTCAGATCAAAATCCCAATATGGCAATTCTGATGGCGGCGCGGCGGCACACTTTCAAACTCCGCGAGACCGTCAGCCACACGCTGCTCTCTCTCTTCGCTCTTGTCACCACCGTCAGCACCGACAGAGGACCTTCCTTTCCTTACGTTCCCCTGCCTATATATTACGACTGCAAGCGCACGTCGGCGCGCAGTGTGCCTAACAAGTGTGTCCGAAGCCTAAGGCCCCCTGGCCCGCTCTCATGTTGTCCACGTTGGTCCTCATCACTCACGGCCGCCGTAGGGATCTGGTCGCAGGCTGTGATGGGCTGTGGTGGGCTCGGCAGGCTGGGCGGCAGGCCTGCGCGCGAACTCATGGCGGCGCGTCTGTGGCGTGTACGTGATATCGGTGCATCGCGCGGCTTCTCGTGCTCGCCGCCATCACCGTGACGCGCCTCGCTTGCGCGGTATGCAGCATCGCAACAACGAACCATGACGGGCGAGCGGCCATAACGCTCGGGGCCGCGCTCACCCGTCGACATGACATTGTAAATTAATGTCTATTTCATACCAGTACAATACTATTGGCCAGCATCATCACTTCGAATTCCGCTGTAATTCTGCATGTTGAGTCGCCATCAATGACTTAGGATAATGTTTGTTGTGCTTCGTCATCGTCGGCATCTCAAATCGGCTTGATGCGGCCAAATCATGCCGCCATCAAAATTGCCATATTGGGATTTTGATCTGAGGCGGAATTTAAACAAGTCAGGGAAAGGCGGGGGTACTGGCACAGTGTTTGATGGATTTGGGTGATTCGCCCGAGGCCAGGGTGTATGTAGGTACTAGGCCGAACGGAACAGCCAATGGGCCAAATAAAAGCAACATTTTTTCACAGCAATGCCGGAGCCGGTGTGCGCAGTCGTCGACGATACGAGTAATAAAACCAGAGTAGATCCAGAGGCGGTGCACGGTGAGTTCGGCCGATCGACAGTAATAAGAGGGTGGGGCACCACAGTGTTCGATGAATCGCCCGAGGCCAGGGTGTATGCAGCTTCCTCTAGCAGCCAACCAGCAAGGATATGTAGATAAATTGATGCAGATAGGTCCCAGATTTGATTACGAAGAGTCCATTCAGATAGGTCCCAGATTTGATTGCGAATCCATTCACACTGTATAATAGTTTGACCGACGGGGAGATAGCGATTAATATTGAGCGATTGAGACCGTAAAAGGAAGCATATGCGCCTCGACGTTGATGATTAATATTGCTGCGCCACAATCTCCTTTGCAGGGGTGTCGCATTTTACCCCGATGCGAATCTGAATCCGAATCCGGAAATACAGCGAGCTTGGATAGGATCTGATAGGATTCGCTAAGATTCTGATACTCGGCGGGTTGTGAACACTTTATTTTTGACACTCGGCGGGTGTGGGGAATCGAAGCAGCAGTGTTTGCCGGTTGCGGAGGGGAAGGACCGATGACGGAACGGAATGGAAGACAGCTGCGGCGGAGGAGGGGGTGGAACGGACGGACGGGCGGAGGAAACGAGGTCCAAGTTCCTAGCTTCGAGGAACCGTCGGGCACCTCTTCTCCGATGCGATGCATCGCTGTACGACATGTAGGCACTAGGGCGAGCAACCGTCCAAATGGCTTTTACAGTAAGCCCAGTGGGCGCCGGAGCCGGTGCAAGCTATTGCGGACGCGAGTACGAGTGTTGAGCAACGTAGACTCGTACCATATACACATGCGATATCACAGCGGTTGCATGCATGGTGTCGAACTTCGGCCGACTCGGACGGTAATAATAGCCTGAGCGCCCTTTGCTGGCAGATAGATGTGAAGTTGTGGATGGCTCTGTAAATACCTGTTGCAGATGGGATGGATGGTTATCATAGTCTCCCCGAGGCAGAGTAGATACTGCACCCGAACCTTCGTGCCTCAGGATATTCCGTATCTGACGTCTGCTTTTTCCCGGGCCTGTCTTAACGGTTGGTCATTTTCAAACTCCGCTTTCATCACGTGTGGTTGACATTTGTCCCACTAACGCGTCAATTAGACGCGTTGGCACACCGTATTCGCGCGTCAAATGAGAAAGAGAAGATGATATACAACATATTTAGTAGCTATAGTGCATCTGGGATCAAATTGGGATTTTTACAGATCAATTTGAAGCGGTACTCAGAAAAATCAAAGTAATCAATAAAATAATTGTCCTGAGAGCCTCAAGACGGTCTAGCAGGAAAGATCCGCAATAAATACGATAATTATTCACCGGAAACGTTTGTAGAGATATTCTTCGCTGTTTGGTGCACGTACTACCGGCTTTTGAGCTATTTGGAGAACAGAGTACGCCCCAGAGACCCATTAGAAAACATGGGACCCAAATTTTGGAGTCCAAAGCCATCAGGGCTTGTTTGTTGTAAATTATGGGTGCATATATTAGCCCCTAGTCCGATTACTGAGTGGAAGCAGACCAAATCGTTCTGAAAACAAGATTGGGCAATTTTGAACCTTTAAGGAGGTTTCGGAGGGTAGGGTTTTGGCCCACATGTTGATATATGTTGTATGTGTGCTCATGCAAGAGATTGAGGCCCTCACAAACGTATTCATAGAGAGCCCGAGGAAACATCTCTGAGCAAATTTAAAACCCCGCTAAGAGGGGAAATCGAGCGGAGTGTGAAAACAGCCAACCGTTAAGGGTCACGCGTCAAAAAGCAGACGTCAGATAGAGATCTTGAGGCACGAAAGTTGAAACTATCTACTCTGCCTCAGGGAGACTAGGTTATCAACGAGATGCGAGGACAGAGTATTTAGCAGTAGAGCTGACGTTTATATAAAAAAATCCGCTTTGGCCGGCGGTAGTCGGAGACGCATAAGTTGCGTCACCCTAGCCACGCCCCCGGTTCTTTCCTGCAGAATTGGGTTACAGTGGCTTGGCTCCTGTTTATATTAATAGGATCATACTGTCTCAATCTTCGTCCTCCCACCATGTCGCTGTCGCTGTTCCCCGAAGAACTGCTCGAGCACATCCTACTGCCCTGCGTCCTCTCGCCAGCGTATGCGCACCCGCGCACGCCATGGCATCGCGCCGCCCTCTCCAACAATAATAATAATACCACTGTAATAGGACGAACAGCGCCCCTGCTCGTCTGCCGCGCCTTCCACCGCATCGCGCGCCCGCTCTTCTACGACACCGTCGTCTTGCACTCCGCTGCCCAGGCCCAGGCCTTCAGTCTCGCTGATAATGAGACGCTGGCACACGTGCGCCACCTCGTGCTCCTCGCGCCGCCCCCGCCCGCGCTGCTGCACCGCCTCTTCGCGCACGCCCCGTTGCGTTCCCTCGACATAAACCTCCCCGCAGCGCCCCACATCACCCCCGACCTCGACGCGATGGTGCGCGTGCTGGCCGGGGGTTGTGCTTGCGATTCCGAAGAGTGCGATTGCGAGGGCGAGGACCTGCGCATAACGCACCTCACGCTGCGCAAGCCCCCCAGCGCGTACCTCTCCACCCCCGCCGCGCGCGCAGTCCTCGCCGCCGTGGCACAGATGCTGCGCCGCTGCGTCGAGCTCGTGCGTTATTCCTTATGACCTGCCCGATGTGTCATACTGACTGGCTACATTACAGCACACTGTAACGACGACGTTCCCGCTCCCCGCGTCGCCTGCCTCGCCGGGTGGCACCACGGCGTCTTATACCCCGCCCGCGCACCTCCCGCGCAGGCACACCGTGGGCTCGGCTTCTTACACGGCACAACCCCCCCAACCACCACTCTCGCCCCAGGGTGACGGGCAGCCTGACGCCGACCTCGACCTCCCCACCGCCCTCTCCCTCCTCCCCCCGCTGCGCACCCTCCGCACGCCCCTCCCTGCCGTCTGGGCCCCCGCGCTCCTCCGCGCCGCCCAGAACGCGGGCCTCGAGCGCATCGTGCTGGATGCGGGCGAGCGCCAACGCAGCGCGACCATGCCAGTTGGGGCGTATGCTGCGCCCTCTCCAATGCAGGACGCGTGCGCGTCCAAGCCACCTCTTGACCCCGCTGCGTCAACCAAGCTGCTCCGTCCCTTCGACCAGCCACCTCCCTACCCCCGCCCCACCTCCCTCTTCCTCGCCGCCGCCCGCGCCCACCCGCGCCTCGCCGCGCTCCTGCGCGCGGGCATGGGCGACGGCGTCTTTGGTGCGGGGGTAAGGGGACGCGCGTGGACTTTACCGGGAGCGGGGCGCGTTTGAGCGTGTTTGTGCGCCTCACTCGTGCCGACATATTTATTTTTTGCAGGGAGGGCGTATTTATTTATGGATACGCCCCGTATACCTTCAGCCCTCCTTGCCGCCGCCGCGCCTGTACATACGACGTATCGACAACGCACCATTCAACAACACTCGCTTGCCCCCCTGCGCCGCCCTTCCTCCCCGCTAGCTAAACGACACCCAGGCGGGGCGCGCATGCACATAAAGCATTCTACAAGCACGACATACAAAAATCTCCTACGAGCCCGACGCCATACCGCGTGTATATATATACGCACCGACGTACCGACAACACTCGCTAGCCCCCCGCCCTCTCCACACGACACACTCGAGGGGAGGGCGCGCATGCACATACGATAGACATCCTACAAGCACGACATACAAAAAACCTCCTACGAGCCCGACGCCATCGCGCGTGTATATACGACATTATCGCCTTGTCGACAATACCACTCGCTAGCCCTTCCGCATGCACATACGACAGACATTCTACAAGCACGATGTACAAAAACTTTCCGCCTTCGCGAACGAAATCGCCAACGCATTGATTACACTCGCTAGCCCCCTTCGCGCCCCCTCCGCCCTCTCCACCACAGCCCGGGAGGGCGGGGCGCGCATGCACATAAAAACCCACTCCTCACGACCGACATAACAACTAAAATCGCATCTCGATTCCGATTCGGAGTCGAGGATCCGACCCCTCCCCGCGCCCCCGCCCCACACCCGGGCAGGCGCATGTACATAAAAGCATCCTCGCAGATACGCCCCACCCCCCTTCTTCCTTTCTCTCCCCTCTCTCATCTCCTCTTTTTCTCCTCTTATTTACTCATACTTTACGACACAACGACACGGACTTCAGATACGATACGATACGCTACATACAGCGGTTACTATTATATAGCAGATACAGTAGATAAGTAGGTAGGTAGGGTAGGGTAGATAGATAGTGGATACCCATGCATATTGCGGAATAAATAAATGAATTGATTAATTAATTAATTTACTGTGTAAATGTGCCTTCTCCTTAAGACGGCCCCACCTCATCGCTGCTGCGTGGGTGACGCCTAGCTCGAGCGCCGCCAGGACAGTTCCAGGAAGAGCGCCCCGGACAGGTTAGATCACGGTTAGTGATCGGGTCGGGAGGGCAGTAGAGGCGCGAGTGGAGCTCTATTGCTCAATGCGTAGTAGAGATGTGGATACTCGCCCAAAACTGGCGGGAAAGCCCGAGTCGGGAAAGAGCGGAATGAGGTGTGGTAGTACAGTTAGGTAGACACGGACTCTCGTAGGTAGACACGGACTCTCGGTAGATACCGACACATGTACATATTAGGCATCGGACCGGTAGATTAGTCATCATCAGATCATTCGTCTTGCTCTCACGTCGTCGGAGACTCTCAGACACGCCGGACATAGCCACGGAGGGTCCCATATCGGTCCGACGTGTCCATTTTGGTGACAAGAGTGTTCCTCTCCACGCCACCCACGCTCTACGCATAAGAAGTCTAAGCCGTCCACGCGAAAAAGTCTATACGCCACCCAAGTAAAAGCCATCCCCCACGCCACCCGCTGCCGATCTGGCTCCCGCCACCCGGCAAACCTTTGTACGGACAAGTAAAAACAGCGCTAAAGCAGCCGGTAATCTTATCGCAGAAGCGCCATCGAGATCGGCGCCATCTTCCCCGACGTCGGCTAATTTGGATTTACCCGACTTGACGCTTGAGCAAGCAAAATTATTATTCTCTTCACCGGAATACTCGCCGTCATCCCACGCTAGCGCCTCATCAGCTCACTCATCCCCCGTTTCTCGCCACCCCCGTACTCCACCGTCCTCCGTAATCTTTCCACAAACGTCCCCAACCCCCTCCCCCACCACGTAAACCCTACACCCCACGTAACACCCACGTCTCGCTTGGCTCCCTGCCCTCCTTCCCCGCTCTGCCCAGCATCCAAGCCCCTGCTGTCCAAGCCGTCACCATCGCTCCACCCAAAAAGCCCGCAGTATGACAGAACGCGCCCCTGATTTCAGCGGTGAGCGCACGGCCGACGCCATCCTCCCCAAAGAGTTCCTGCGCAAGCTAGCAGCGTACCAGACCGTCAACGCTATCGTCACCGACGCGGACCGCATCACCAGTCTAACCAGCTGTTTCGTGTCCGACTCACCCGCCGACGAATGGTTCACCGCGCTTCCCGCCGCGGACGCTGCGCGCACAAATTACCCGGTGCTCATCATCGCGTTTTCAAAGCGCTTCCCAGGCGTCGAGAAGGTGAAAAAGTCGCACGCCGTTCTCGCGACGGAACTCGGCTACATGACGATTACCATGGCGGAGCTAGGCAATGTCTTCGTGCGCCAAGGCGTCGAAGGTTACCCGCATAAGGAGTTCGCCGCACGCCTCCTTGATGCTGCCACGGCTGCCAAAGTCGAGACGACAGAGCAGGAAATCCACCGTGTCCGCGAGAGCCTGCCGAAGGTCCTCAAGAAACGCACCACAGCACCCCCCGGGACCGACTGGGCTACGTTCACGCAGGAGATCGCCGATGTCAAATGGGATAAAATTAAAGAAGCCGTCGGCGAGTGGAAGAAAACCGAAGCACTACACCACTACGTCCACAACAACACGCGCACCGCAGCCAACCCCGCCCCCGACGTCGCTAAGCTCGCGTCCCAACTCGCCTGCACCTCCCTCGCACAGCAACCAGCGCTGCAGCAGCTGCCGTCAGCGCCAAGGGCCGCGCCTCCTTCTCCAGGAGGTGCGGTCGCCCCAGGTGGTAGACGTCAGCTAACGCCACTCGACGCGACGGGGATGGCACACCTCAAAGCCTGCGTCGCCAGCGCCAACGCCGGCCTGCCCGCCGACAACCCCGCCGGGCGCGAGAGCTATACCCGCAAGGTCGCAATGTGGAATGCGGCATGGGGTCACGTCGAGAGCGGGAAGGTGCCAGTCGAGTCTACCGGGTACCTGCTCAGCCCCGGCACGATGCCCGTCTGCAGCGGCGAATGCTACGGCTGTGGAAGACGCACGAATCCACCCCACAACGCCCCCGCACCCAACGAGATCGGCCCGCTCTTCAACGGCGTGAAGATTCCCAGGCTGGAGCGCGCATTCCGTAGCGTCTGTGGATTCTACCTCGGTCGCTCGTCCGCGCTTCCCCAAACCCAGGCGCAGGTCAACGTTGTCGTGACCGACCCCGATGACTGGATGAACGTCCCTGCGAGCGTAGACGACGAGGATTTTGGCCCAGGGCCGTCGGTATAGGCGAAACGACGGTCCGGGAACCTCGCCAATTGGACGGCGCAGGTCTCCCATTGGGAATAATAACGAACAATGTACCAGCTTCTTGCAATAGAACTATCGTTGACCTTTATTCCGTGGGAGGCTCTGAGCTTAAGGACCAATGCGTACCATTCATCCACGACATCTCCATAATCGGCCGAGACGGCGTGAAAGTAACCGTACGGGCGCTCCTCGATGGCGGCGCTCTAGCCAATGCCATGGATTCCAAACTATTTAATGAGACAAAGCATGACATGACCAACATCCAACCATCGCTCAAGCGCCTCCGAATGGCCAATGGTGCAACCGTCGATTCCGAGGCATTCTGGGAAGGCGACATGGAGGTCGAGGGCGTTAGGGCGGAAGGGACGTTCGAGGTGTTTGATAGCAACGGCGGATGGGACTTCCTCTTCGGGAAGCCACTGCAAGCAAAGTTTGGCGTCTTGCACGATTACGCGCAGGACATCGTAACCATCCATTCCCGTGGCCGGTCTGCCACACTGTACAATCAGCACCCGTCATCGCCCAGCCCCGGTCTCGCAACGAACACACCAACAGCCGCAGATGCGGCGAGGCATGAAGCCTCGATGGGGGTGAAATCGTGCGCGATTCCCCCCGCGAGGCGAGTCCCATCTGTCGCTGACATTATTCACCACGTTGATGCACCGATTAATTTAGACGAGGTCTTGACGCCGGGTGATGCAAGGGCCAACGGTGCCACAGATGAAGAGGACGAGGCGGGTGCAGTAACAGACAGACCAACGGCTGCAGATACGGCGGGGCAGGAGGCCTCAACGGGGGTGAAATCGTGCGCGATTCCCCCCGCGAGGCGAGTACCATCGATTGGCAACGCCGTTTCCCAAGTTGATGCACCGAACAATTTAGACGAAATCTTTAAGCCATATAATACAAGCTCGATCGGTACCGCGGACGAAGAAGACGAGGCGAGCGCAGACACGGAGCGGATGAAGGAGAAGGAGGCAGGTGCGACGGTGAACGTGGTGGAGGAGCAAGAGGCCGCTGCGACATGGACGACAGCCGACCTGGACATGGTAGCAACGAGCGGACTCAGGGATGGCGCCGTCCCGGAACTGGCCAGGCACGAAGCCTCAACGGGGGGAGATCCACGCAACAATCCCCCCGCGAGGCGAGTCCCACAGTTTTTTGATGCCGTAGCCCAGGTTGACGCACCAAGCCATACAGCGACGGCCCAAGAGAGCACGACCGACGACAAGGATGCGGCAGAGACGCGGTGCGACGCCGAAGACACGGGACTCCGGGATGACGCCGTCCCTAATCTGGCTACGCAAGAAGCCTCAACGGGGGGAGAATCTCATAACGATCCCCCCACGAGGCGAGTCCCGCAGTCTTTCGATGACGTTGCCCAGGTTAATACACCCAGCTCCACAGAAATGGGTAGTCGACATGCTGAGGTGCTCGGGGCTCCGAACGCGCTAGTTGACGGGGTGGACGTAGACACGGCGGCCCATAGCGGCGCCACGCGAGAGACCGATGTGGGGGACGACGATTCCCCCTCCAGGGGAGTACTCGACCCGCAGCGGTGTTCACACTCGATTCCGACACTGACACCGACGTCCTAGACTTACCCATGGAGTCCATATACGACAGCGAAGCGTTCGACGATAACAGCACCCCCAACATCTTCACGCGCATGTCAGATCCGTTCAATCCGGCGCGCGTCGCTCGAGTGCTGGAGCTCGTCACCCTGGGTCCCGACTTATCGGCGGAAGAGCGGGAGGTTGCTCGCGCTTTCGTCGCAGAATTCGCGGACGTGTTCGCTCTGTCGATAAGCGAGGTGTACGCGGTGGACGGCGAAGAATACGTGCCCAATATTCCGCACGACCTGAAATTCCCCACGAAAGTCCATCAGCGGCCAATGAAACAACCGCAAATGGAGGCGTTCAGCAGGCAGATTGACGAACTCGAGGCCGCAGGCTTCATTCGCGAGATACACCCGCGCGACGTAAAGTGCGCCGCACCGATCACCCTTGCACAAAAGTCACATACCGGCGGTTTCGACCGCAGCGTACTCGAGCAGCTACTGAACGGCGAGCACGTTCGCGCGGGCATGCCCCCGATCTACCCCCACGTCCCTACTCTCCACGAACCCCCCACGCCCGACGAGATTCAACCTGCGCCCAAATGGCGCATCTGCCAAAACTTCAGCGAACTCAATAAAAGCATCCAATGCCCCCCATTCCCAGTCGGTGATTTGCGCGATAAGCAACGGCGCCTATCCGGCCACCGCTACGTGTCTGTGTTCGACTTCGCCTCCGGCTTCTTTGCTTTACCTATCAGCGAAGACGTGCAACCGTACATTTGCATGTTCGTGCCTGACCGTGGTTACAGGGCGTACACCCGGATGCCATTTGGACTTACGGACGCCCCCCCGGCGTTCGGCGTCATGTTAGCGAAACGTCTATACAAGCTAACTATAGCTCAAATCATGGAGCTATTCGTCGACGACGGCGGCTCTGCCGCAGACAGCTTCCGAGAAGCACTCGGCCGCCTACGCGTTATCTTCGAAACCCTCCGCGCGGAGAAGTTGTCGCTCTCAGCCCCGAAGACCAGGCTCTTCATGACAGAGACGGTCTTCGGCGGAGCCGTCATGGGACCCAAAGGTGTCCAGCCCGACTTAGCGAAGCTGTCCGCCATAGTCCGCTGGAAGCAACCCGCGAATGCGCTGGAGCTCCTGCGTTTCCTCGGCCTCACCGCGTACTTCCGCGACCTCATCGAGAATTACGCTGTCGAGGAGGCGCCCCTCCGTAACCTCCTACGTCTCGTGAAATACAAACCGGGGTCCAAGGGAGCCGTTTACCAGGCCGCGTTCCGCGCCGTC
This sequence comes from Mycena rebaudengoi, assembly GCA_029282285.1. NCBI lineage: Eukaryota > Fungi > Basidiomycota > Agaricomycetes > Agaricales > Mycenaceae > Mycena > Mycena rebaudengoi. Next base: position 92,262 of record JARJCX010000148.1, on the reverse strand, counting down.
GCATTAGCGCCGTATTGGAAGCCCGAGCACACGGCAACGTGGCTCCGGTTGAAGACTCTCCTCATGGCCGAGCCAGTTCTCCGCGCACTGCGATACGACACTCTGAAATCCCACCCGTTCATCGTTACATCCGACGGCTGCAAGGACGTGTTTGCTGCGACCTTGGCCCAGCGCATGGCGACAGCCCTTCCTGGCGGGAAGGTAGTTGTTCGTCGTCACCCCATCGCCTTCGCATCTAAAAGGACGTCAACGGCGGAAGAACGCTACCCACCGTTCCTGCTCAAATTCGCTGCGCTCAAGTTCGGACTCGACAAGTTTTCCAACATTATATGGGGGAGCCCAGTCGAAGTTGAGACCGACTGCAGCGCCTTGCGCGACGTCATAGCCAGCGACAAACTCAATGTTACCCACGAGCGATGGCGGGACGGCGTGATGGGCTATAACATAGTGGGTGTGAAGCACATTAAGGGGACGACCAACGCGGCAGCGGACGCTTTGAGCAGGATGTACGAGGGCCAGGAGCGAACGCTAGGGGACGGTAGCGAATGGACAGTTTCACCAGACTGGGAGTCGCGCGCTGGAATTGTCAACGACATGTTCACGGTATGCGCAGCGGAGGGCGGAGACGACGGTGCGTACCTCGTCGTGGCTTTACCGGCGGGCACGCTGGCGTTGCGGGAATGATTTAAAGACGAACCACTGCTATTGCAAATCATCGACGCCATCGTCGAGCTCGACATGGGAACGGCGATGCGCGACCGCAAACGCGCGCTGCACCACGCATCGAAGTACTTCGTCGACGACGGGAAGTTGTGGAAGCTGGGGGGGGAGCGTGGAGTGCGAGGACGAGCGCGTGTGGAGTGCGTAACGAGAGCCGAAGCGGTGGAGATGGCGCGGAAGGTCCACGCGGAGAATGGGCATTTCCATCGCGATAGTGTTAAGATGATGCTGATGGACAAAATTCACAGCCCAGGGTTGGACGTGTCGATCCTTAAAGCCATAGCCGAGTGCGGACATTGCAAGGCCTTCGGGCCCTCGCATCTCCACGCACTCATGGACCCAATCCTCCGCCGCCATCCTTTCGAACTCCTAGTAGGCGACTACCTGTCAATGCCCGTCGGCAAAGGCGGCTACAAAACGGTCGGCCTATACCTCGACACCCACTCTCAGCACGTCTGGGTCTTCAAGTTTAAGATAGCGGGCTCCGCCAAAACCACGCGCAACTCACTGGAAAACATCTTCCACAACTTCGTTCCCTCCGACGTGTTCATGACTGACAATGGCTCGCATTTCAAGAACGACACAGTATCAATGTTCTGTGCCGAGTGGGGTACGCGCCATCACACCACGCCGACGTACTCGCCCTGGGTCAACGGCCTCGTCGAGGGCACGAACCGCATCTTGCTCTACATCCTGGCACGTCTGTGCGTGCCCGACGTTGGCGAGGCCGCTTGGGACGCGGCCACATGGGAGTCACTCCCGAGCCGATGGCCGGACCACTTCAATGAAGCCATACGCATTCTGAATTGGCGTATTCTTCCCTCCATCAAGTTCTCACCCAAAGAACTGCTCCTGGGACTCGTCGTCGGCACACCGAAGGTTCCGCTCGAGGTCAGCGAGCGCGAGCTCCAACCACGGGACGCCCACCTGCAGCTGGCGTACGTCGCACAGCAGCGTCTCGACGGGTACGCCAATCGGGTGGCATACGCGCTTGGGCGGAAAGCCGCATTCGACCGCAGGGTCATCGCCTCGAGCGCGGGCGCTCGCGTGTTCCGGCGCGGGGACCTCGTACAACTTCTCCGCCCCGACCTCACAAACACGCACCTGACTATCAAAAAGCTCGTCTGGCACTGGTCATCTCCACACAGGATTGCAAAACGAATTCTTAATTCCTACGAACTCGAGATGCTAGATGGTGTGGAGGTACCTGGCGGACCCGTCCACACTCACCGCATACGCCCCTTCGTTCCCGCGCCCAACTCCGCCCTAGCGCGCTACCAGGAATTATTCTTGAAGGCCCTTGGGCCCGTTGACGACGCCATCGCGGCAGAAGATCTCCGTGACGTGGAAGCGGAGCGCGCAGAGATGGTCGGCCAGGAGGTCGGCGAGGCTGAGGATATCGTCGCAGGAGAGTAGTAGTTGGCGGCGGGGACGCCGCCATTCTGTGGTGGGCGCATGTGGTAGTACAGTTAGGTAGACACGGACTCTCGTAGGTAGACACGGACTCTCGGTAGATACCGACACATGTACATATTAGGCATCGGACCGGTAGATTAGTCATCATCAGATCATTCGTCTTGCTCTCACGTCGTCGGAGACTCTCAGACACGCCGGACATAGCCACGGAGGGTCCCATATCGGTCCGACGTGTCCAGAGGGCACAGTAAAACCTGTATGCAAAAAACCACCAAGGGTCTAGGTGTACGAGACCCATGGCAACCATAGCGTAAGCTAACAAAAAGAAGGGATGGGATGGTGGGGAAAATCGCCGGATTTAAGGATACGTAGGTTCAGAAAAAGAGCGCTGAAATGTCGAAGTGGTGAGACTTTGACAGGAGGCGGTGAGGAACCCTATCTAATCTAATCTAACTTGTCTACCACTCAGGCGGACTTGAGGCGGACTCACAAGCTCGTCTCCCCTGAGCTCACAGTAAGGCAAGGCCAAGGTCGGGCGACAGTCGCTCCTGGCAAGTTTGCCTTCATACAAAACGTTCAAGCCGACGCCGATTAGAAGTAGCTATAGGACGCCACGTCTGGACTCTGCCGCATGTGCAAAAAAAAAGCGAGTGCTACGTACGTCGACCCTCTGGGCGGGCGCAGAAGGGTCGAAACGCGCTCCCCCCTCGCATGCGAAAGGACCGTCTGCAGAACACGGACAAGCGCGCCCCTTACGCGCCCCGACCCCGGCCGCCGACGGCTCTGGGCGCGCACACATGAGCGTGCGAGCTTATACGAGGTGTACTTATCTGCAATGTGGGACTGGAGGATCTGAGTCGTTGACTGGTTTCTCCCCACTACGGCGAGAATTTCTTCTCCCCACAACGGCACTACGGCTGCATTGGAGCACGGGCCACATAAAACTGGGGATCCTTCTTCGACGCTTCCAAGCCCTGGCGCATGTCATATGTCCAATCTTCCTCGCCCGAACCTGTTTGGCGCTGCCTCTCGGGTCGACACCGATCGTCCTATCCGCGCGAGTGCGTTTCATTGCCCGAACGGATATACAAATATTGCAACGCGCGCGCCTGGTCTTACTGCCGCTACTGCCAGCTACTCCAGTCTGTACTTCATGTCCCAGTACTTGCCATGCTGAGTATCATCCCATCCAGAAGAAACCCGCTTTTTTCATTTTTTTTTTCAGTGCACCTCCGCTCAAAAAAAATCCATGCGTCGCCATATACGCGCGCCGCCCCTCCTGTACGGCGGTCGAAAACGTGGAGAGGCGCAACGCGGCGTCGAGATCTTCCGCGGTTCAGATGCCAGTGGTGTTTCTGCAGTGGATTAGGTTTTGCACCAGATGTAAGTAGATCCGGGAACCAACGCCGTGGCGTACTTGTGACCCTCTTCCTCGCCGTGCTCCTGCCCGCGGGCATGGGCGACGGCGTCTTCGCAGTGGGTGGGGGGGTACGGGGGCGGGGCGTGTTTGAACACTACACCCACTAGCCCCCGCCTATCCAAAAGGAGGGCGCATGCACATAAAATATTGAACGATACGCCCTGATTGGTGATCCTCTGTTGTTATCTTACTCCTATCTTCCTCGCCTGGACTTTACTTATATATTCTGCATGTACGTCTGGTATCTTTATCTTTCTATCAATTCACCCCCATATTCTTGACCTCCTGTACCCATTCCTGTCGTCCGACGATATAAAATACACTCTCACACACAACATAACAACGAATATGATCTCGATTCCGATTCAGAGTTCAGGACACGCCGACCCCCTTCTCTTTTTTCCTCACTTTTTTCTTTATTTACTCATCGCTCTCAAATTGCTCTCATACTTTACGACAACGACATGGACCTCAGATACGATACATACAGTAGATAGGGTAGGTAGTGGATGGATACCATGCATAATGCGGAATTCTATATCGGTTGGCTCGAGTTAGATGCGCCTCTTTTTCGTCGACCTGTCTGCAGGCAATGCTCCATCTTCTTCAGAGACGGCGTGTTTGCGATGACTAGGAATATCGAATGTTGATCCTAGTCCTTGCGAACCATCTGGAGGCCATCGGCAGCTCCTGAATAAGGGGGCACACAGTAAATATGACGCCAGCTTACCTGCATTTTGTGTCACCAGGTTCCTGTCTAACGGACATTCGGTGCATGCTGTGTTACATATTAAAAAGGCTGATCCAAGCGGACTCGATGGACAGTTCACCTGCGGCAGTATCTAGAAGAAAATAATAAAAATACTGCGTAGCAACAATTTGAAATGAGGACAAACCATGGCCACGAATTCTGCGTTCTATATCATGAACGCATGGCAGGAAGGGCATGGACCGCAGCGAGCGTCGGAACTTAGAGGTATACGACTCGTCCCAATCTGCCGAAGATTTGGATATCTCGACATAAATGGAGTAGTCAAGTAGCCGTTTGACGATTTGGGTGGCTTCTGGCCGATTTTCGGCATTAGGTGCCCAACAGTCTTGGAGTAGGGTCCAGACACTGTTCATTAATGTTGATTCTGCTCCAGAGTCTGAGATTGGGCGTGAAGGTCGTTCCCCTGCAATTACTTTTCTGATTATTGCGGCGTCAATCTGAACCTCATAAAACGGAGCTTTTCCGGTCAATACCTTGAGGGGATAAGTAATTAACACAGGTGGTATACCAAAAGGAAGGGAAGGGCGGACCTCGTAGCAAACACATGCGAACGCGTAGATATCCGATCCATAGTGGCTCGGATGCTCTCCACGCAGCAGCTCGGGAGCCTGCCATCGCGTAGTCCCTCCCTTTGCAGTTGTGGTCGAATGAGTAAATCGTAGAGTCACCACGTCGGCGATTGAAGATAAGCCAAAATCAGCAATGCAGGCTCTGCGGGAAGGCGTGACTAGGATGTTGATCTACGATGCGAGTTGGATGCCATTCAAGAGGCATGAAAACTGTGGCACGTACCGCCTTCAAATCTCCGTGGACTACGTGATTTTGGTGGAGGTACTCAAGACCGAATGATATATCCAATATCTGAGAAGAATGTGAGTTGACTTTAGCTTCAGGTAGGTAAACTCACGAGAGAAATGCGCTCGGCTTCAGATGCCGATGTTCTCTTCAAGAACTGGAGAACATTTCCGTTTTCCATCCATGGTGAGACGAGACAAAGGCGCTTGTCCCAGTAATATAGTCCGAAGAACGGAAGCAGGTTTGGGTGTGAAAGCTGCCGCCAGATAAGAGCTTCGCGCCCAAATTCCTGGATGGATACAACATTGCAAGTCGGACTCGAAACGAGCGCTAGACCGAACCTTCACGGCTAGTTCAATATTGTCTTGTTGGAATATCCTCATGACTTTTACAGAGACATGTTGTCTTTGAACCAAGCCTTTCCAGATATCGCCAAAGCCACCGGCAGCGACTTGTTTCCCTACCTTTTGCAATCCAGTCAGAGGAAAGCATCTGGGGTGAAGCCCAGATGCACGGGAGAGTCGTATCAAAGCCTTGAAGAGCGAAGGTCGACTGGCTGAAATGTCGTAATCTAACAGCTAGATAAATAAATTATTCAGCAGGTGACAGTCGCGCGGATTACAGCATACGTCTTGTACAAGATCCAGAATGTGTTGAGCTTGAGTCCCACGGCAGCCCAAAAATGTTTTGTACTCCCCCGAATCGTTCAGCATCGTCATCAGCTTTGCGAGGAGGGTGGAAATATCTTGGGATAATTTGGCAAATATTGTTTGTGCAGCCTGATGCGGGGCTTGCCATGGAAGCTATTCAAAAGATCATTAGGAGCGCAAACAAATTTTTGACTGCTGTTTCATACCCAAGTCAGTTGGTCAAGAATTTGAAACAGTTCCTCGACAACCGAAGGGTACTTCTCAAGACTTGTCAACGTATCACACTTCACCCAATTTTCTGCTGCTTTTCTAATTTTATATCTGAAAGGTACCCCTTTAATACCATGTAGAATGGGAAAGAGAATTGATGAACCTCATATAGTCAAATCCATCTGGCAGTCGGAGGAGTGAAGAAAAGATATAGATAGCGAAATTCTATTTCGTTTTGTAAATATATTTGTATAAGGGGGAATGGGCTGACCTGGGTGATAGGAAGCTTAACAGCCAGATGGACACATTCGAGACGGTCCATGGTCAGCTGTGTTGCGCTCGGAGCCTGTCGCTCCCGCTGGTCGCATAATGGTAGTAGAGCCAGATTAAAGGCAGGTCGCAGAAGCTCCGGAAAGTGATCGTTGGAGGTGGATATGCGGGCCGCATTATGAATGAACGGTATCTCATGCTCGAAGCCAAGAGGTTCCAGAATTTCTTTGACTGTCGCTCTTGCGGTGGATGAAAATATGGAGAAAATGGCAGCTAGCCGAAGCTTGATGTCGTATGCCATGTCATGACGGCGAATAATATTCAGGTCGGCACGAGTTATCCTGCGAATTCGGCGCCACATCATAGGATCCAGCTCAAGTATGTGATGTCGCCAAGCTTCAGGATAGAGATGAAACCAGGGAACGCTGGTGGCTTGGTTTCCCGCATATGAGCCCAAGCGGCGAAACAACCAGATCTCTTGGGGAGTATCTTCAGTAAAGAAGACTGCAGTGGACTCCCTTTGAATAGTATCAAAAAAAAATTGAATCGCGTCGCCGGACATGTGGATGAACTTCCTGAAGGTCACCCAGAGGATTAGCGCCCAAGGGGAGACTACCAGTCCATAAAGCACACGAAATGCCAAAGACTGATCTGCAAGCACTTTTGGTGCTAAGATTTTCGCGGTGTCTACTAGTTTACTGTGAAGGCAATTAAAATGAGAGACCTTGAAGTAGGTGAGCCTTCACCTCGACAAACACATGCACGTACAACGCCATGGAAGGGATGCCAAATGGTTGACTGAGTAAACCTCTAACATGGTCGTAATCCAAGGATCCAGCCATTGCGAAATGCCGCAGATTGTGCAATGCTGCTTGCCGAGAACAAAATCCAATGTGACCCCAGTGGACATCGCCCAGGTCCCGATCAAGGTCCTGAGGCTAAGGAAATCGATGTAGTGCAAGTTCCCGTGATGGACTGGTCCCGCAATAATGAACCATCCGAGAAGGCGAACCCGCGCCTCGGAAGTGAGCTGAGTGATGAGAGGATCCTGCTGAATCTGAGAACTGCGTCGTTCGAATGCGTGGCATCCATCTATCCAGTTGGCTGCAGACAACGGCTGAACACCGAACATACGCGAGTTAGGCAGTGCAGCAACCAGTTCCTTCAGAAATTCTTCATCCTCGTCTCGCCATGCCCACAAGTCCTCCATTCCATTTTCCCCCTCTACTATCGCCAACCAGGTCTTCACAATTTCATGTGAGGGGATTTGGCGGTCACTGGACACCATAATAATGTACCAAGTGAACCATAAGCAGTACTTGAAGGGTTGCCTACTACTCGAATCGAAACTGATCCAAGGTTTCTTTATGCCAGTGTATCTATAGACCCGAGAGGGCAGGGGTAGGTGCCGGGACGCTGAAGCTGAAGTAAATGCATCCATCGGTGGTGGGGGGTAAGGAAAGGATTCCGCACTATCGGATGAAAGGCTGTTATACGGCCGCAATAGACCTGTGCGGTAAGGATTTAGTTCCGGGCTTCTCAAAATATGCCCTGTCATTTCGAAAACTTATATGAAAATCCAATGAAAATTTAGCCTATATAAAGTCCTTGGCGAACGTATGGGCTGAAAACTCACGGGATGATTATATACAGGGAATAGTTATCCTCGATATACGCGCGCTGTGCTAACGGGGGTGCAACACCAGCTGCACAGCACGCGAAGCCTAAAAAAGAAACGAAGACAAAGATCGTCAGGTTGGGAAGCTGTTGAGACGTCAGGCTATGAGACTTTATAGCATGGGCCCAAAATCATAGATTCGTCAATCCAAGTACTTGAAGTAGTATACGTGTATGCAGGCTGAGGTAAGTAAGTGCGAGGGAGGAGACTGTACAAGACTCGGAGCCTGAATGAGACTCGGACTCGGAGAGAAGGGGATATCGATAACCTCGATGGAGATGAAACCAAACTTGAAAGAGATGCAAAGATTGAATCGCTTTTACAGAGCATTCACTTGCTGATAATTATAAAGGTGACCCACTGAATAAGTAGAAAAAATATCTTCAAGTATTGCGTTCTGCCTCCCTTATTTGGCCTAGCTTGGTCGTTTCTCGCGTCGCATCTTGATCACATGCTCATATACCTCTTCCCACTCGAACTCGTCCGCATAATCGTTGGCCATGTTCTCCTACCTGACACTGGCTCGGAACTGGAACTTGGTGTAAATGACAAACCCTCCGCGTCGCTCTTCCACGCGCTTTCCCTGGCTTCCAGGACATACCGCACTCTCGCTCTCGAAGCCTGGTTCCGCGTCTTGTTCCTGAAGTCGCCTGCGGACCTGCTTTTTCTGGAGCACAACTTGCGGGAAGTGCGAACGTCTTGGGTGGGATAGACTAATCTGCCACAAATAAAGATAAAATTAAAACGAATTCATGCAGAAAGACACTACGTTCAAAACGCGCAAAACGGTCTTCCCTGGAACTTCTCCGAATTTGCGCGGCTGCACATCCACGTTCTCCACCCCGCATTTCCCGTTCTTCACCAATGTCTCGCCCACCGTCGCCGCTCGCCGACAATAATAATAATATCACCACCGGACGAACAGCACCCCTACTCGTCCGCCGTACATTCCACCGCATTTCTCGACCGCTGTTTTACGACACCGTCGTCCTGCACTCCCCCGCCAAGCCCAGGCCTTCAGTCTCGCTGCTAATGAGACGCTCGTACACGTGCGGCACATCATGCTCCCCGCCGTGCCCTCGCCCGCGCTGCTGCACCGCCTCATCGCCCACGCCCCGCTGCGTTCTCTCGACCTAACCCTCCCCGCAACGCCCCACATCACCCTCGCCCTCGCAGCGATGGTCCGCGTGCTCGCAGGGGGTTGTGCTTGCGATTCCGATTGTGATTGCGAGTGCGAGGACCTGCGCATAACGCACCCCACCCTGCGCAAGCCCCCTACCGCGTACCTCTCCACCTCCGCCGTGCACGCACTCCTCGCCGCCGTTGCACAGAGGCTGCGCCGGTGTGTCGAGCTCGTGCGTCTTTTCCCTACTATTTATTATGCCTAATACTGACGCCACACAGCACACCGTAACGACGACCTTCCCGCTCCCCGCCTCGCCCGCCTCGCCGCCGGCCACCACTGCGTCTTGTACTATACCCCGCCCGCGCACCCCGCGCAGACATACCGTGGGTGCCGATACCCAGCTATCCACCGCCCACCCTCCCCAAACGCAATCCCCCAGCCACCCGCACCCGCACCCCCGCCCCACCCCGCGGACCCTCTCACCCAGCCTGACGACGAACCCGACCTCCTCACCGCCCTCGCGCATCTCGCCCCGCTACGCACCCTCCGGCCGCCCCTCCCCGCCGTATGGGCCCCCGCGCTCCTCCACGCGCCGCAGAACGCGGGCGGGAAGAGTGCGCATCCGTACCCCTCCCAGTGGACCAGTGAACACCATAGACGCTACATGTACTCTCGCGCTCTGGCTCGCTCCCTCGTTTTGTTCTGGGTACTCCCGCCCCACCCCCGCCCGCGCTACCGCACCCAACGCCCCGCCCCAACCTCTCCCCGCTATACTCTCCCCGCTATACTACCTCTGGCTCTCCCCAAGACACGCCTGTACATACGACCCCCCATGTACACAACACTCGCTAGCCCTTCGCATGCACATAAAATCAATTCTACAAGCACGACATGCAAAAACCTTCCACCGTCCACAAGGAAGATTGGATATACATACGCATACGCACTTTGACACTCGCTAGCCCCTACCTCCTCCCGCGTATGCCACGGCGTAGGGAACGCATGCACATAAAATCATTCCTACGACCGATATATAAAATTCCGCCATCCATTCGTCCATCCTCCGACCTGCAAGGGCGCGCGTGGAAAATGGGATGTACATATGCATCGAATCGACACCACTCGTCCCGCCTCCCACAGGGTACGCATGCACATAAAATCCACTCCTACGACCGACATATAAAAATTGCTCTGCATACTTTACGGCAACGACATTACGGACTTCAGATACGGTAGATAGATAGGTAAGGTAGATAGAGGATACCATGCATATTGCGGAATTCGATAAATAAATTTACTAGTAAATCTACTTCTCCACCGCCCGCCGCCGTCGCCGCGCTTCCCCGGCCAGTCTCTAACTCGATCGCACTCTTGGCAGGGGACGCGGCTCAGGCTCGTGGCGCACCGGCGTGATGGTGTATCGGCGGGTGGATGAGGAGGGGCCGGCACAGAATACATAGGGAGATTGCGATGAGGATGCCTCTCAAATCATTTTGCACACAATACATATTTGACGACAACGACACATCACAGACCTCAGATACGAGTAGATAGGTAGGATGGATACCATGCACATTGCGGAATTCTATATGGGTTGGCTCGAGTCAGATGCGCCTCTTTTTCGTCGACCTATCTGCAGGTAATGCTCCATCTTCTTCAGAGACGGCGTGTTTGCGAATATCGAATGTTGATCCTAGTCTTTGTGAACCATCTGGTGGCCATCGGCAGCTCCTGAATAAGGGGGCATACAGTAAATATGAGGCCAACGTACCTGTATTTTGTGTGACCAAGGTCCTGTCCAGCGGACATTCGGTGCATGCTGTGTTACATGTTAAAAAGGCCGATCCAAGCGGACCCAATGGACGACGGTTCACCTTTGGCAGTATCTAGAAGAAATTTATAAAAATGCTGCCTGGCAAGTAACTTGAAATCAGGACAAACCGTGGCCACAAAGTATGTGTTCTATATCATGAATACATGGCAGGAAAGGCATGGATCGCAGCGAACGTCGGAATTTAGAGGTAGACGACTCATCCCAATCTGCCGAAGATTTAGATATCCTGGCATGAATGGGAGAGTCAAGTAGCCGTTTGATGATTTGGGTGGCTACTGGCCGATCCCCGGCATTATCAGCCCAACAGTCTTGGAGTAGGGTCCAGAGGCTGTTCATTAACGTCGGGTCTGCTCCAGAGTCTGAGATTGGGCGCGAAGGTCGTTCCCCATCATCCAGTACTTTCAATATTATTGCAGCGTCTCTCTGGACCTCATAAAACGGAGGTTTTTCGGTCAATACCTGGTGGAGATAAGTAAATAGCACAGATGCCGAAAGGATGGGGAAAGGACGAACCTCGTAGCAAACACATGCAAACGCGTAGATATCCGATCCATAGTGGTTCGGACTTTCCCCGCGCAACAACTCGGGAGCCTGCCATCGCGTAGTCCCGCCCTTTACAGTTGCAGTTGAATGAGTAAACCGTAGAGTCATCACGTCGGCGATTGAAGACAAGCCAAAATCAGCAATACAGGCTCTGCGGGAAGGTGTGACCAGGATGTTGATCTACGACACGAGTCGGATATCATTCAAGAGTCATGAAAAGTACGTACCGCCTTTAAATCTCCGTGAACTATGTTATTTTGGTGGAGGTATTCCAGGCCGAATGATATATCCAATATCTGCAAAAGTGTGAGCCAACCCTAGTTTTTGGCGGGTGCGCTCACGAGAGAAATGCGCTCGGCTTCAGATGCCGATGTTCCCTTCAAGAAGTCGAGAATATTTCCGTTTTCCATCCATGGTGAGACGAGACAGAGGCGTTCGTCCCAGTAATACAGTCCGAAGAACGGAAGCAGGTTTGGGTGCGAAAGCTGGCGCCAGATAAGAGCTTCGCGCCCGAAGTCCTGGATGGAGATTATATTATAAGTTATGTGGAGTCAGAGAAGAGTGCCAGAACAAACCTTCATGGCTACTTCAATATCATCTTGTTGGAATATCCTCATGACTTTTACGGAGACATGTTGTCCTCGAACCAAGCCTTTCCAAATATCTCCAAAACCACCGGCGGCGACCTGTTCCCCAACTGTTTCCAATCCAGTCAGTGGGAAGCATCTGGGATGAAGCCCAGATGCACGGGAGAGTCGTATCAAAGCCTTGAAGAGCGAAGGTCGACTAGCTAGAATGTCGTAATCCAGCAGCTAGATAAATTTCAAGTTCAGTAGATGACAGTCGCGTGGATGACAGCGTACGTCTTGCAGAAGATCCAGCATGCGTTGAGCTTGAGTCCCACGGCAGCTCAGAAATGTTTTGTACGCCTCTGAATCGTTCAGCATCGTCATCAGCTCTGCGACGAGGGTGGAAATATCATTGGATAAATGCGTGAATATTTCTTGTGCAGCCTGATGTGGGGCTTGGTGCCATGGAAGCTGGTCGAAAGATCAACAGGAGCGCAGCCGAATTCAATTGATGTTCATACTGAGTTCGATTGGCTGATAATATGAAACAGGTCCTCGACAAAGGAAGGATAGTTCCCAAGACTTGTCAATGTATCCCATTCCATCCAAGTTTCTGCTGCTTCTCTAAATTGGTTTCTGAAATGTACCCCGTTAATATCTTATAGAATGGAAACACGAGTTGATGAACCTGGTATCGTCAGAGGGCAGTTGGAGGATTGCAGAACAGACAGAGATAGCGAAGTTCTATTCATTTCATAAATATATCTGTATAAGGAGGGGTTTGGGAGAACGGGCTGACCTGGGCAAAAGGAAGCTTGATCGCAAGATGGATACATTCGAGACGGTCGAAGGTCAGCTGTGGTACGCTCGGAGCTCGTCGTTCCCGCTGATCGCATAATGGCAGAGCCAGATCAAAATCAGGTCGCAGAAGCTCCGGAATGAATAGGCGAGCTGCTGTATCAAAGAATGGCAGGTCAGGCAGGAAGCCAAGAGGCTCCAGAATTTCATTGACTATCGTTTGTGTGGTGGATGCAAACATGCAGAAAATTCCAGCTACCTGAAGTTTCGTGTCATATTCTATGTCATGACGACGAAAAATCGGCTCAGCACTAGTTATCCTGTTAATTCGCTGCCACATCATAGGATCCAGTTCAAGTGCGTGATGTTGCCAAGCGTCAGGATAGAGGGACCAGGGATTGCCGGTGGTATGATTTTCCGCATATAAACGCAAGCGGTGAAGCAGCCAGACCTCTTGGGAAGTATCTCCAGTAAAGATAGACTCCTTTGGAATAGTATTTAAAAAAAGTTGAATCACGTCGCTTGACAGGTGGTTGAACATCCTGAAGGTCACCCAAAGAATGAGCGACCAAGGGGAGACCACCAACTCATAAAGCACACGGAGGGCTAAAGGATTATCTGCGAGCACTTTTAGGCAGCCCTGCGCTGAGTTTTTTTTGGCATCAAGTTTCCTGTCAAGGCAGGTCGTAAGATGACGGAGAGATTGAAGTAGATGAACCTTCACTTCTCTAAACATATGCACGTACAACGCCATGGGATTGATGCCAAATGGTCGACTGAGTAAACCTCCAACATGGTCGTAATCCAAGGATCCAGCCATTGTGAAACACCGCAGATTTTGCAATGCTGTATGCCGGGACCCAAATCCACCAGAGTGGACATCGCCCAGGCCTCAATCAACGCACTGAGCGAAAGGAAATCGATGTAGCGCAAGTTACCGAGACGGACTGGTCCCGCAACAATGAACCATCCGAAAAGGCGCACCCGTGCCTCGGACGTGAGCTGAGCAAAGAGGGGTTCCGGCGGAATCTGGGAACTGCGTCGGCCGAGTGCTTGGCATCCATCTAACCAGTTGGCTGCGGACAACGGCTCAACACCGAACGGGAGCTTAGCAGCGAAGTGCCGTGTCCCCAGATTCTTCAGGTATGCTTCGTCCTCGTCTTGCCATACCCACAAGCCCTCCATTCCATTTGTCCCCTCTACTATCGCCAACCAGGTCTTGACAATTTCCTGCGACGGGATTCGGCGGTCACTGACCATCAAAACAATGCCCCAAGTGAACCACAAGCGGGACCTGAAGGATTGCCAACTTGAACAGAGATCGGGCCAAATATCCTCAACGCAAGTCGGGGCAAATGGATCCATCGGTGGTGCAGGCAAGGACATTCAGATGAAAGGCTGTTATATATGGCAACGATGGACCTGTGCAGTGACGGCCGATTTAGTTCCGGGCTTCTCAAAACTTGAAAACTTGTGAAATTTATAAATTTCTCTGCACAAAGACCGTGGACCTGGCAAATGTATGGGTTGGTTGAAAACTCACTGGATGACTATATATATACGGGCAATAGAAAACCTCTAGATGCACGCGCAGCGCTAACGGGAAATGCAACACCAGCGCTAAAAAGAAGCGAAACCTGTGAAAGAAGTGAATTTAGCGCTGGAGACAGTGATCATTGATCAGGTTGGAAGCTGTTGAAACATCTAGCGTTATTAGACCTTACAGCATGGGCAGAAAGCCTTGACTGCACCAGTCTTCCAAGTATGCAGGAAAGTAAATACGAGGGGAGGAGAGAGAAGGGGACAAACTCGATGGAGATAAATTTATATAAAGCCAAAGAGATGCAAAGAACGTGGACGCGAGTCGACGCCCCTAGTCTCCTAGACAGACACTTTACAGCAGTTCTAACAAACAGTGCTGTAAGCTACACAGGTTGGCTTGAGGTTGGCTGCCGAAACGTCGAGACTTTACAGCACGGGCACAAACCATGGCTGCGCAAAAGCTGTCTCCGAACCATCATCACGTAAAATGGAAGAGCGGAGGAGGCTTCATGTTCTCGCCAAGACGATCTACTTGGGATGCTGAGGATGCGGAGCCCTGTCGAGCCTGAGTACTGAGTGTTGTCGTTGCCAATTTTTCGGGATATTATACTCGCGCAGTGGTCCAAATGCCTGAAGAACGAACATATATCTACAAGATGCCAACGGAGCACACACACCAGGGACAAGATGTTGGGCCGGCCGCTTGCTAGGTGCCTGTTGAGATAAATTTACAGGCCATGAGATGGCGTAGATTCCCCCGCAGGAAGAGCACCTTAGAGAGACAGACTCAGAAGCAACACCGCGGGTAAAGTGACAGTGCATATGCGCGTGCGCCAGTATAAGGATACCCTCACAGCCATGGAGAGTAGGTGCCAGTGGTGGCCCCGTAAGCCCACAATACAGCTTGCGAGCTTGCAAGTCCATAGAAGTCTATTAGAGCGATTGCAGACCGAGTTCAAAAATGAGTATCTGCCGTCGTAGAGAGAGGAGGAGAGCATGAGGACACAGGAATGGTTGCCCAGTGGAACAAGAGCATGAAGTCTCATCCAATGACATCATCGAGTCGCAAAGTGGCGTGCTCGGAATCGGAAAGCTGCGAGCAGCGAGCGGATCATGCAGAGAACTTGTACATGGCCTGAGCAAGGCCTGAGGTCCGTAAAGCAAGTTTATGAGCGGAAACCCAAGAGGTGCTAATGGGCGGGACATTCCAAAAGGAACAGCGGAGCAACTGCAGCAGGAGGGGCTTTGGCCTCCGCGGACGGAAAGGTTTATGATCGGATCAGGTGGCTCATTATCTGCCACTTTCACCTAGTTTCGTTGCTCCATTGCTTCTCATGTCTGGCAAAAAATGTAGAATACTTTTTAGGTACTATTGAATACTTCTGTTTATTCAGAATGACCTTAAACATGGAAGAATCAAAGCCCTCGTCGAATGGCAGATAACTTTGTGACTGTCAGATAAACGTGACGTGACTTAATATCTGCCATTTCTCGCCGCTTGGTTCTCAACGCCTTCGCCCTACTTTACTGCTTAGCACTGCCAGCGTCCCTTCTTGAACCCTTAGCAAGTACTTGCTGGTAAAAACTCCCCGACATCTGCTTCTTTATTGCAATATCTGGCGCTTGCATATACGGCTTCTGGGCTCTTCTGAGGTTGTTCTATGCCGCGGCGTTATCAACGGATAAATCGACTACATACTTCGCTACCGACGCCATTCGAGTATTTCATACAGTGAGAGTCCGTACTCGCCGATACCAATGCTGCACGTCGCAATTCCGGTTCGCTTGGCCTTTGTGTCCCATCCAACGGCAGCTTTAAAAGAGAATCTGACCCACCCCCGCGACTGTTACTGCGCTGCTGTAGCGACTTCTTTGTTTTGATGCACGGTATCACGCGGCTACCACACTGCGACAGGTCCTGGATGTGGAGCTTTTCGTCAAATTTGCGTAGAAACTGTAGCCGGAACCCAGTTCTCATTAGTGCACACTGGCGGCGCTATTCTGAAGATAATTTGAAGGAGACATTAGCACAGGGATTGCTCGCGCCTCTGGCGTACGCACCGGTGTGTCGTGAAGACGATGTTCCTGCAAGTGCAGGGTATCCCAGTGCGTGAGGACATCACTAATGTTCTCGTTTCCATTTCCTATACAGCTGTAGGCTCTTATCGGTTTGCAAACGGGTACTGACCCTCGATGACTTGTTTAAATTCCGCCTCAGATCAAAATCCCAATATGGCAATTTTGATGGCGGCATAATTTGGCCGCATCAAGCCGGTTCGAGATGCCGACGATGACGAAGCACAACAAAGTTCAAACATTATCCTACTTAAGTCATTAGGGGTGCTCAATTCTTAAACCGTGGTGTGGTGCCGTGGCATATTTGGTCGAAACAAATAAAGATTCAAACTCCGCTTCGTCTTGGTCTCAACCCCACTGTTCCTATCCACATTTCAGAAATACATGAGTTCCATAATATATTCAACGAGGTAAATAATGGTACCCCAAGTGTTATCTTCCTTCAATACAACGTTCACTGCAAGATATAAATATACTTGTATGAATGTGGCAAAACCCCCAAGTTGCGGGCCCTCCAAATTTGTCAGGCCTTGTTAAATTGATCCAGATGAGTGACTAAGTGGTTAGGATGAGTTTGGAGCCAAAATTAGGCTAGGAAATGAAGCAAGAGGATGTGTAAAACGGTTTGTTTCCTGGCGGAGTTGAATCTTTATTTGTTTCGACCAAATATGCCACGGCACCACGCCACGGTTTAAGAATTGAGCACCCCTATTGATGGCGACTCAAAATGCAGAATTACAGCGGAATTCGAAGTGATGATGCTGGCCAATAGTATTGTACTGGAATGAATAGACATTGATTTACAATATCATGTCGACGGGTGAGCGCGGCCCCGAGCGTTATGGCCGCTCGCCCGTCATGGTTCGCTTGTTGCGATGCTGCATACCGCGCAAGCGAGGCGCGTCACGGTGATGGCGGCGAGCACGAGAAGCCGTGCGATGCACCGATATCACGTACACGCCACAGACGCGCCGCCATGAGTTCGCGCGCAGGCCTGCCGCCTAGCCTGCCGAGCCCATCACAGCCCATCACAGCCTGCGACCAATACGATGCGATCCCTACGGCGGCCGTGAGTGATGAGGACCAACGTGGACAACATGGGAGCGGGCCAGGGGGCCTTAGGCTTCGGGCACACTTGTTAGGCACACCGCGCGCCGACGTGCACTTGCAGTCGTAATAGGCAGTGTAGATGAGGGGAACGTAAGGAAAGGAAGGTCCTCTGTCGGTGCTGACGGTGGTGACAAGAGCGAAGAGCGAGAGCAGCGTGTGGCTGACGGTCTCGCGGAGTTTGAAAGTGTGCCGCCGCGCCGCCATCAGAATTGCCATATTGGGATTTTGATCTGAGGCGGAATGTCAAAAGTGCCCTCGATGTCGTTTTGGCACTGTCAATATATTTTACCATGACGAGTCTCTGTAGCTTGGGCTTCATGTCAATGCAAATTGATTGTTTTTTATCCTCGCTTTCCTGCAAATAAGTCGCCAAATATTCCCGAGTCTCTCTGACTCCTTCCTTCCTATTTCGAATTCTTCTTCGTTTTTGCCCCATTTGGGACCCACTGTCATGTCCGTCCAATCAAAAGTGTCGAGACGAAATCCTCACGTCCGATCTGCATGCGTACGCTGGGTCCTGGGTCCTCCGTCCTAAGTCTTTGGTCGACCCGTGTACTCGATCTGTACTGGAAATTCACTTTTGGTGTGACAGAAGTTTTCGTACGCAGTATTGAGCTGGTCTTGACTCGACGCGTGCAGTACACCATCGTCGCTGCTCGCAACGCCGAGTCGCACTGGCAGGCCTTGGTGGACGGTGCGACAGATTTCAAGCAGATCCTCCATGAATACCTGAGCACAAATTTAAAGCAGGTGGAACACCGAAATCCGAAAAACGGTCTGGGATTAGACTGTCTCTTGAACGCAGCGGGAGACCACTTCAAGCTGGCCCAGGCGTTCGCCAGCCTCGCAGGGGTTTGTCATTAATATTACTGTAAGGAGGAGTGCGGGTACGAGTGCGAGGATCTCACGCTGCGCAAGCCTTCCAGCGCGTACCTCTCTACCCCTGCCGCGCACGCAGTCCTCGCAGCGGTCGCACACATGCTGCGCCGGTGTGTCGAGCTCGAGCGTTATTCCTTATGACTGTGCGATATCATGCTGACTGGCAAATTGCAGCACATCGTAACGACGACCTTCCCGCTCCCCGCGTCGCCTGCCTCGCCGCCCACGGCGTCTTATACCCCGCCCGCGCACCCCCAGCGCAGGCACACCGTGGGCTCGGCTTCGTACACGGCACAACCCCCCCAACCACCACTCTCGCCCCAGGGTGACGGGCAGCCTGACGCCGACCTCGATCTCCCCACCGCCCTCGCGCACCTCCCCCCGCTGCGTACCCTCCGCACGCCCCTCCCCGCCGTATGGGCCCCCGCGCTCCTCCGCGCCGCGCAGAACGCAGGCCTCGAGCGCATCGTGCTGGATGCGGGCGAGCGCCAACGCAGCGCGACCGTGCCAGTTGGGGTGTATGCCGCGCCCTCCGCAATGCAGGACGCGTCCAGGCCACCTCTTGACCCCGCGTCAACCAAGCTGCTCCGTCCCTTCGACCAATCACCACCTCCCCACCACCCCCGCCCCACAACCCTGTTCCTCGCCGCCGCCCGCGCCCACCCGCGCCTCGCCGCGCTCCTGCGCGCAGGCATGGGCGACGGTGTCTTTGGTGCGGGGGTAAGGGGACGCGCGTGGACTTTACCGGGGGCGGGGCGTGTTTGAGCGTGCCGACATATAAATTATTTCTGCAGGGAGGAGGGCGTTATTTATTTCTGGATATACGCCCCGTATACCTTCAGCCCTCCTTGCCGCCGCCGCGCCTGTACATACGACGTATCGACAACGCACCATTCAACAACACTCGCTAGCCCCCTGCGCCGACCCCTCCAAACGACACCCAGGCGGGGCGCG
The DNA here is from genome assembly GCA_029282285.1 of Mycena rebaudengoi. Taxonomy (NCBI): domain Eukaryota; kingdom Fungi; phylum Basidiomycota; class Agaricomycetes; order Agaricales; family Mycenaceae; genus Mycena; species Mycena rebaudengoi. Next base: position 72,900 of record JARJCX010000148.1, on the reverse strand, counting down.
CCACATGCACATAAAAGCATTCTACAAGCCCGACATAACACAAAACTTCCGCCATCGTACCGAATCGCCGATGCGCCGAATACACTCGCTAGCCCCCCGCCCTCTCCACCACACCCGGGAGGGGAGGGCGCGCATGCACATACGACATCCTACAAGCACGACATACAAAAAACCTCCTACGAGCCCGACGCCATCGCGCGTGTATATACGACACCCCACCTCACGTACCGATTACACTCGCTAGCCCCCTTCGCGCCCTGCCTCCACCCAAACGGCACAGGGCGCGCATGCACATGAAAGCATTCTACAAGCACGACCGACATATCAACAAAATCGCATCTCGATTCCGATTCGGAGTCGAGGATCCGACCCCTCCCCGCGCCCCCGTCCCGCACCCGGGCAGGCGCATGTACATAAAAGCATCCTCGCGGATACGCCTCTCCTCTCTTCATATTTACTTTTTTTTTCTTTTATTTACTCATCTCATACTCATACTTTACGACCAACGACAACGGACTTCAGATACGATACGATACTATATAGCAGATACAGTAGATAAGTAGGTAGGGTAGGGTAGATAGGTAGTGGATACCCACTCATGCATATTGCAGAATATTTCGTTGAATAAATAAGTAAATGAATTGATTAATTTACTATTTCTTCACCGCCCGCCGCCGTCGCCCGTCTCGCACTCGATCGCCCTCTTCGAGAACGTGGGGCAGGGGACGCGTCGGGCGCGGCTCAGGCTCGTGGCGTACCGGCGTGCTGGTATATCGGCGGGTAGTGCTGTATCTGCGGGTGGATGGGGAGAAGGTGGCGCGTACTACATAGGAGATTGCGATGTGGACGCCGCTTTCAAATCGCTTTGCACACAATACATACTTTACGACAACGACGCATTACAGACCTCAGATACGAGTAGATAGATAGGATGGATACCATACACATTGCGGAATTCTATATCGGTTGGCTCGAGTCAGATGGGCCTCTTTTTCGTCGACCTGTCTGCAGGTAATTCTCCATCTTCTTCAGAGACGGTGTCTTTGCGATGACTAGGAATATCAGCTGTTGATTCTAGTCTTTGCGAACCATCTGGTGGCCATCGGCAGCTTCTGAATAAGGGGGGCACACAGTAAATATGATGCCAGCATACCTGCATTTTGTGTCGCCAGGTTCCTGTCCAGCGGACATTCAGTGCATGCTGTGTTACATATTAAAAAGGCTGATCCAAGCAGACTCGATGGACAGTTCACCTTTGACAATATCTAGAAGAAAATTATAAAAAGCTGCCCGGCAATAACTTGAAATGAGGACAAACCATGGCCACAAAGTCTGCGTTCTATATCATGAATGCACGGCAGGAAAGGCATGGGCCGTAGCGAACGTCGGAATTTAGAGGTATATGACTCGTCCCAATCTACCGAAGGTTTAGATATTTCGGCATGAATGGGGGAGCCAAGTAGCCGTTTGACGATTTGAGGGGCTTCTGGCCGATTTTCGGCATTAGGTGCCCAACAGTTTTGGAGTAGGGTCCAGAGACTGTTCATCAACAGCGGGTCCGTTCCAGAGCCTGACGGGCGTGAGGGTCGTTCCCCCGCAATTACTTTCAAGATGATTGCGACATCTCTCTGGACCTCATGAAACGGAGCTTTTCCGGTCAATACCTTGTGGGGATAAGTAATTAACACAGGTAGTATACCAAAAGGATGGGAGGGGCGGACCTCGTAGCAAACACATGCGAACGCGTAGATATCTGATCCATAGTGGCTCGGATGCTCTCCACGCAGCAACTCGGGAGCCTGCCATCGTGTAGTCCCTCCCTTTGCAGTCGCAGTCGAATGAGTAAACCGTAGAGTCACCACGTCGGCGATTGAAGACAAGCCAAAATCAGCGATGCAGGCTCTGCCGGAAGGCGTGACCAGGATATTAATCTACGACGCGAGTTGGATGCCATTCAAGAGGTATGAAGACTGTGGCACGTACTGCCTTTAAATCTCCGTGGACTACATGATTTTGGTGGAGGTACTCAAGACCGAATGATATATCCAACATCTGAGAAGAATGTGAGTTGATTTTAGCATCAGGTAGGTAAACTCACGAGAGAAATGCGCTCGGCTTCAGATGCCGATGTTCTCTTCAAGAACTGGAGAACATTTCCGTTTTCCATCCATGGTGAGACGAGACAGAGGCGTTCGTCCCAGTAATATAGTCCGAAGAATGGAAGCAGGTTTGGGTGCGAAAGCTGACGCCAGATAAGAGCTTCGCGCCCGAAGTCCTGGACGGATACAATATTGCAAATCGGGCTGGAAACGAGGGCTAGACCAAACCTTCATGGCTATTTCAATATCCTCTTGTTGGAATATCCTCATGACTTTTACAGAGACATGTTGTCCTCGAATCAAGCCTTTCCAGATATCGCCAAACCCACCGGCAGCGACTTGTTTCCCTACCTTTTGCAATTCAGTCAGAGGGAAGCATCTGGGGTGAAGCCCAGATGCACGGGAGAGTCGTATCAAAGCCTTGAAGAGCGAAGGCCGACTGGCTGGAAAGTCGCAATCCAGCAGCTAGATAAATTACATGTTCAGCAGATGACAGTTGTACGGATTACAGCATACATCTTGTACAAGATCTAGAAGGTGTTGAGCTTGAGTCTCACGGGAGCCCAAAAACGTTTTGTACGCCTCTGGATTGTTCAGCATCATCATCAACTTTGCGAGGAGTGGAAATATCTTTGGATAAATTGGCGAATATTGTTTGTGTAGCCTGATGCTGGGCTCGGTGCCATGGAAGCTGGTTGAAAGATCAACAGGAGCGCAAACAAGTTCAACTGATGTTCATACTAAGGGTGATTGGCCAAGGATATGAAACAGCTCCTCGACAACGGAAGGGTAGTTCCCGAGACTTGTCAATGTATCCCATTTCATCCAAATGTCTGCTGCTTCTCTAAATTTATTTCTGAAATGTACCCCGTTAATATCTTATAGAATGGAAACACGAGTCGATGAACCTCATATAGTCAAACCCATCAGGCAGTTGGAGGATTGAGGAAAAGACATAGATAGCGAAGTTCTATTTCGATTCATAAATATCTTTGCATCAGGAGGTGTTCGGGAGCACGGGCTGACCTGAGCGAAAGGCAGCTTGACCGCGAGATGGACACATTCGAGACGGTCGAAGGTCAGCTGTGGTGCGCTCGGAGCCTGTCGTTCCCGCTGATCGCATGGTGGCAGAGCCAGACCAGAGTCAAGTCGCAGAGGCTCCGGGATGAATAGACGGGCCGCTATATCAAAGAATGGCAGCTCAGGCAGGAAGCCAAGAGGCTCCAGAACTTCATTGATAGTCGTTTGTGTGGTGGATGCAAATATGTAGAACATTGCAGCTAGCCGAAGTTTCGTGTCATATTCTATGTCATGATGACGAATAATCCGCTCAGCACGATTTATCCTGCTAATTCGCTGCCACATCATAGGATCCAGTTCAAGTGCGTGATGTTGCCAAGTGTCAGGATAGAGGGACCAGGGATTGCCTGCGGTATGATTTTCCGCATATAAACGCAAGCGGTGAAACAGCCAGACCTCTTGGAGAGTATCTCCAGTAAAGATGGACTCCTTTTGAATAGTATCTAAAAAAAGTTGAATCGCGTCGCTCGACAGGTGGTTGAGCATCCTGAAGGTCACCCAAAGAATGAGTGACCAAGGGGAGACCACCAATGTATAAAGGACACGGAGGGCTAAAGAATTATCTGCGAGCACTTTTAGGCCGCCCTGCGCCAAGTTTTTTTTGGCGTCTAGTTTACTGTCAAAGCAGGTCAAAAGATGAAGGAGACGTTGACAGATGGACCTTCACTTCTTCAAACACATGCACGTACGACGCCATGGAAGTGATGCCAAATGATCGACCGAGTAAACCTCCAACATGGTCGTAATCCAAAGATCTAGCCACTGCGAAACACCGCAGATTTTGCAATGATGCATGCCGGGAACCAAATCCACCAGAGTGGACATCGCCCAGATCTCGATCAACGCATTGAGCGGGGGGAAATCGATATAGCGCTGACGGACTGGTCCCACAACGATGAACCATCCGAGAAGGCGCATCCGCGCCTCGGATGTAAGCTGAGCGAAGAGGGGTTCCGTCTGAGAACTGCGTCGGTCAAATGCTTGGTATCCATCTATCCAGTTGACTGTGGGCAACGGCTGAACGCTGCGCGGAACATTGGACAGGTTCAGAGCGAAGCGCCGTGTAAACTGATACTTCAGGAATTCTTCATCCTCGTCTTGCCATGCCCACAAGTCCTCCGTTCCATTTGTCCCTTCTACTATCGCCAACCAGGTCTTGACAATTTCCTGTGAGGAGATATGGCGGTCACTGGACATCGTAACAATATACCAAGTAAACCATATGCAGTACTTGAAGGGTTGCCCACTCGAATCGATATCGAGCAAAGGATCCTCTACGTACCCATCCCAAAAGGGCAAGCGTAACTTGCTGGAAGCTGAAGCTGGATCCATCGGTGGTGGAGGCAATGAAGGATTCCGCACTATCAGAAAGGCTGTTATACGTGCACGCAGTAACGGCCGATTTAATTCCGGACTTCTGGAGTCCATTTGGGAGTCCGAGATGCCCGCGTTTTGGGTGGTCGGCGGCATGATCGCGGGCATTTGAGGGTATTCTCACGGGTATTCAGCCACTTAAGGGGGGGGTCCAGCGGATCTTCTGAAAAAAAAGGTGTATGCAAGGTTTTTTTTCGTCTGGAGCGCTCAAATCAGCACATACTAGCATACAATCTAGCTACTGTATCATATTTCAGGAGTCATTGAGAGTAATATACGGGCGCCCACAAGCATATTCACCCATGTAGGGGTTGTTTGGCCGATGTTTGTCAGTGGATCAGATCAAATATACATCAATTATGTCACTCCGGCACCACCCGGACTGTAACAATTTGTAGGCAGAGGCACTAGTAAAACAATTAAAGACTTGATTTACTACAGGAGGCCGTAATTTGGACGAAATTTGTGCTGGTCGGGTCATCGAAGACGACATTGAATGCACACCAAATTTAAAAAGAATTGGCGGGCTGTGGGCGGGATGCAACACCAGATAAGAGTGTAGTAGTTATGGGGACATTAGTTTCATGTCACTACTTATGTGCTTACAGACAGCTACAGGTTCTTGTTAATGAATTGTGGCGGATTTTTTCTGTCAACGTTCTCGTCCTTAAAAGGAATCCCTGGGACCCAACTGGGACCACTGAAAAAAAAATGTAAGTGATATGCTTTTTTCGCATTTTGGGGCTCCCTTGCAGCCGCTGCCAGCCACCAAATAAAAAGCACCTCAGTGCCCTTTGATACGTTTAGGTAGGATTATAAATCAAGTCTTTGTCTCTGCTCAAAATATCAGAACTCCCATCAAACTTAACTCCATTTGCACAAATCCCGCCGCCCGCCTTCTCTCGACCGCTCAGTCGTTTGCGCTCCCCGCACATCCTTATCTAGAATAGTAGGGACTCCTGTACCCCAGAAAAATTTTATTGTGAATGATAGAAGCCCTCGATCATAAAATTTTACATGTTTTTTCCAGGCAGACAAGCAACACAGGCAATAAATATAGGACACTCTTCATACTATATAGCCTCCCTTGTATTTAGGGTGTAAGAAATTTTTAGAATGAAACCCACTCTCACTGCGCTTGGAAACGACCTGAAATCGGAGAAATTGCAGGAAGTCCTAAAAAATAAAAGAAAGACATTGAGATATCCTCCTCATCAGAGACAATATTAAACAGGCCTGCTCGGGCCCAAAATCCGTATATTCCATGTATGTATCTGTGGTGCGAGATATTCTCAGCGGGCCAGTTCAGTCAATTCACCACCACTAACCTTGATTTGTTTTGGGAAAATTCATGAGAAAAAGGAAAGAAAAAAATTACGTGGGTTGCAAAGGGATTCGGTCGGCTTCTACAATCCTCTCTCCATAGATGCACTGCCCTTGCTCAAGATATATTGATTCTGGCCATGTGTCCGCAAACTTTGGCACCTGTCGTTTATACTTCCGAAGTGATCGGAGTTCTACACTCTCACTACGCACTTCTCAAATATGCAGCGATGGGTATGAGACTCATACTCATCGCTGTCACTATGAGTTGACCCGCCGAAAGCATACAGGAGTCAAATTGATCCGAAACAAATAATGCCGTCGTGCCGAAGAGGAAGCCGGGCGCTTGGTGGTACGTTACCGTACACAGTATTATTATATCTGTAGAGTGCTCGTGAGTCGTAAGAGGACCCCCGATAATAGGCGGGAAGGTTAGGGCCGCGTCCGGACAAAAATTTACCGATTTTTTTTTGAAAAAGGTGCGCGTTCGCGAGAAAGACGTTTTGCAATTGGTCACCTCAGAAAGCGTGGGAAAATATTTTGTCCGGACAAAAACGCCCAAATTTGTTGCAAATTTGAGCGAAATTCGGGACCTACACACCTGAAACGGGAAACTTCCGACTTGAAAAAAAGGAGCGTTGAAAGTAGTACTCCTGGACATCATTTCAACTGGCTGGAAAGTTAGATTCTCTATTAACTGGAAACAAAGATTTTTTTTGAAAAGTGAAAGGACAGCGGAAAGTTGAGCATTCAATTGGGGTGAATGCGGCAAAGAAAGAACTATATTTAGCTTTTCTTACAAGTACTTCTTTCTTTGTCGCATTCACCCTAGTTGAATGCTCAACTTTCCGGAAAAACTAAATATACTTCTTTCTTTACCGTTTTCGCCTTCGTTGAATGCTCAACTTTCTGGGGAAACTAAACATACCTCTTTCTTTGCCGCTTTCACCTCAGTTGAATGCTCAACTTTCCGCCGTCCTTTCACTTTTCAAAAAAAAAACTTTGTTTCCAGTTGATAGAAAATCTAACTTTCCAGCCAGTTGAAATGATGTCCAGTAGTACTACTTTCAATGCTCCATTTTTTCAAGTCGGAAGTTTCCGGTTTTAGGTGCTAGCCTTCCCACCCATTATCGGGGGTCCTATCGTAAGCCCTCACACGGACTGCACGTGCCGTAACTTAGTGGCTGACAACCTATCGGCGGCTATTCCCGGCGGCATTTGATGGCGGCCTCGATCGGCGGCATGTCAAACTTTCTGACTGGAAATTCACTTTTGTGTGTGACAGTTTCGTGTGGGCTGGTCTTGTTGCACAATAATGCAGGACTCAACGCGTGCAGTACGCCATCGTCGCTGCTCGCAACGCCAACTCGCAGACCTTGGTGGACTGTGCGACAGACTGCAAGCAGATCCTCCATGAATACCAGAGCAGTTCCGAGGGCACAAAGCAGGTGGAACAACGAAATCCGAAAAACGACATGGTGGTCTGGGATTGATTAGACTGTCTCTTGAACGCAGCGGGAGACCACTTCAAGCTGGCCCAGGCGTTCGCCAGCCTCGCAGGGGGTTGTCATTGCTATGAGGAGGAGTGCGAGTGCGAGGACTTGCGCATAAAGCACTTCACGCTTTGCAAGCCCCCCAGCGCATACCTCTCCAACCCCGCCGCGCGCGCAGTCGTCGCACAGATGCTACGCCGCTGCGTCGAGTTGGTGCGTTCAAGACTGTAATCCCGATATCATTACAGCACATCGTAACGACGACCTTCCCGCTCCCCGCGTCGCCCGCCTCGCCGCCCACGGCGTCTTATACCCCGCCCGCACACCCCACGCGCAGGCACACTGTGGGCTCCGCTTCGTACACTGCACAACCAACCCCCCCAACCACTCTCGCCCCAGGTTGACGGGCAGCCTGACGCCGACCTCGACCTCCCTACCGCCCTCGCGCACCTCCCTCCACTCCGCACCCTCCGCCCGCCCCTCCCCGCCGTATGGGTCCCCGCGCTCCTCCGCGCCGCCCAGAACGCGGGCCTCGAGCGCATCGTGCTCGACGCGGGGGAACGCCAACGCAGCGCGAGCGCGCCAGCTGGGGTGTATGCCGCCTCCGCAATGCAGGACTCTAAGCCACCACCTCTTGACCCCGCTGCGTCAACCAAGCTCCGTCTCTTTGACCAACTACCTCCGCACAGCCCGCGGCCCACCTCCTCTTCCTCACCGCCTGCGCCCACCCGCGCCTCGCCGCGCTTCTGCACGCGGGCATGGGCGACGGCGTCTTTGGCGTGGGCGTGGGTGCGGGTGCGGGCGCGAGGGGACGGGCGTGGAGTCCGTCGTCCTGCACTCCCACGCGCTGGCCCAGGCGTTGGAGCTAGTCTTGCTAGTGCTGCGAACACACACATGCGGCACCTCGTGCTCCCTGCCCTCGCCCGCGCTGCTGCACCGCCTCCTCGCGCACACCCGCTGCGCTCCCTCGACCTAACCTCCCGAAACGCCCCACATCACCCCCGCCCTCGAAGCGATGGTGCGCGTGCTCGCCGGGGTTGTCATTGCTGCGAGGAGTGCGAGTGCGAGTGCGTTGGGGAGGAGGAGCTGCATATAACGCACCCCACGGCGCAAGCCCCCCAGCGCGTACCGTTCCACCCCCGCCACGCGCGAAGTTCGCCGTCGTCGTCGCACAGATGCAGCGCCGGTGTGTCGAGCTCGTGCGTCTTTCCCTTACTATTCATTATGGCTATGCTGACGCCGCACAGCACACCCTAACGACGATGTTCCCGCTCCCCGCGTCGCCCGCATCGCCGCCAGGCAGCACTCCGTCTTGTTATACCCCACCCTCGCGCAAGCACACCGTCGCCGCGCCGCTGCAGCACCATACTCAGCTACCCACCACCACACACTCTAATCCAATGCGATCCACATCGACGCCCCAACTCTCACCCGCACCCGCGCAGCGTGACGGCGCAACCGAGCTCGACACTTCCCTCGACCTCCCCATCGCCCTCTCCCTTCTCCCCCCCCTGCGCACCTGCCGCACGCCACTCCCCGCAGTCTGGGCCTCTGTGCTCCTCCGCGCGGCGCAGAACGCGGGCGTCGAGCACATCGTGGTGGATGCGGGGGTGCAGGGCGCGGATGTGAGTGCTGGGGAGAGGCAGCAGAGCGCGAGCGCGCCCGTTGGGGCGTATCCGTATGGCGGTGCGCCCTCCGTATTGCAGGTCGGGTTGTCCAGATGCACAGTGGAGGACAAGTACGCAGTGCACGACGCCGCCCCAGACTCCCCCAAATAGACCCCCCCCACCTCCACCCCTCCCTCTTCCTCGCTGCCGCGCTCCTGCGCGCGGGCATGGGCGACGGCGTGGGAGGGGGGGTGAGGGGACGGGTGTGGAGTTTGGCGGGGGCGGGGCGTGTTTGAGGGGGGCGCACGCACGTATTTATTTCTGGACACCCGCGCCTCCGCTGCTCCCTCGACCTATCTTCCTCGCTATTGCCCCGCCTCGTCGTTACCATCCTACGCCCGCTCTACCGTCCACCGCCTCCTACACGTCCCCCTTCAGTCCACCCCCGGACACGCCTGTGCATACCCCACACCTGCCTCCTCCCGCTTATCCAAGACGCAGGGAACATATGTAAAATCCTCTCCTGCGACCGACATACAAAACTTCCCAGGGACGCCGACGCCGACGCCAATACTCGCTAGTCCCCCCTCCCCCCACCCCGCCTGCACCACACCCCTGGGAGAGCGCGCACGTACATGAAATCTATTCTATAAGCAAGATATATAAATACCTTCCACAACTCCGACGTCATCCCGACGCCATCGCGCGCTAGCCCCCCTGCCTCCTCCCGTTTATTTAAACGACACGGGCGGACGGTGCGCATGCGTATAAAATCCACTCCTCACGGCCGACATACAAAAACCTCCCGCGAGACGCCGACTCCATCCCGCCGTGCCCACTCGCTGGCCCTCTTCGCACCCCCGCCCGTTTAATGTGTAGGGAAAGTATGCACATAAAATCTACTCCTCGCGACCGACATATAGCAAGACTTTTAACGTCCATCCATCCATTCAAGCCCATGAGGATGGGATGTACATACGAATCGCCGATGCGCCGATACACTCGCTAGCCCCCTTCGCGCCCCCTTCCCGGCTCTACAGGGAAGGCACGAGGCGGGGAGGGCGCACGTACATAAAATCCACCCCTCGCACGACATAACGAAATCACATCTCGATTCCGATTCCGAGTCGAAGATCCGCCCCCCACCCCCTTCTCTTCTCTCTTCTCTTTTCGATTTTTTATATTTGTTGATTTTTCGATTTTCGATTTTTCTCTTCTTTCACTCATCGCTCTCAAATTGCTTTGCATACTTTACGACAACAACACGGACTTCAGATACAGTAGATAGGTAGGTAGGGTGGAATTGGATACTATACATACTGCGGAATTCGATAAATAAATTTACTAGTAAATCTGCTTCTCCACCGGCCGTCGCCGTCGCCGCGCATCCCCACCTAGTCTCAAACTCGATCGCCCTCTTCGAGAACGTGAGGCATGGGATGCGGCTCAGGCTCGTGGCGCACCGGCGTGGTGGTATATCGGCGGAGATTGCGATGAGGACGCCGATTCAAATCGCTTTGCACACGATACATACTTTACGACAACGACGTATTACGGACCTCAGATACAAGTAGATAGGTAAGATGGAAACCATGCACAATGCGGAATTCTATATCGGTTGGCTGGGGTCAGATGCGCCTCTTTTGCGTCGACGTGTCTGCACGTAATTCAGAGACAGCGTGTTTGCGACTAGGAATATCAGGTGTTGATCCTAGTTTTTGCGAACCACCTGGTGGCCATCGGCAGCTCTTGAATAAGGGGGCACACAGTAAATATGACGCCAGCGTACCTGTATTTTGTGTGGCCAAGGTCCTGTCCAGCGGACATTCGGTGCATGCTGTGTTACATGTCAAAAACGCTGATCCAAGCGGACTCTATGGTCGACGGTTCACCTTTGGTAGTATCTAGAAGAAAATTATAAAAATGCTGCCTGGCAATAACTTGAAATCAGGACAAACCAAGGCCACAAAGTCTGCATTCTATATGATGAACGCATGGCAGGAAAGGCATGGATCGCAGCGAACGTCGGAATTTAGAGGTATATGACTCGTCCCAGTCACTATCTGCTGAAAGTTTAGATATCTCGGCATAAATGGGGGAGCCAAGTAGCCGTTTGACGATTTGGGGGGCTTCTGGCCAATTCTCGGCATTATCTGCCCAACACTCTTCAAGTAGGGTCCAGAGGCTGTTCATCAACAGCGGGTCCGCTCCAGAGCCTGGCGGGCGTGAGGGTCGTTCCCCTGCAACTACTTTGAAGATTATTGCGACGTCCCTCTGGATCTCATAAAAGGGAGCTTTTCCGGTCAATACCTGGTGGAAATGAGCAATTAACACAGATACTGGCAAAAGGATGGGAAGGCGGACCTCGTAGCAAACACATGCAAATGCGTAGATATCCGATCCATAGTGATTCGGATGCTCTCCACGCAGCAACTCGGGAGCCTGCCATCGCGTAGTCCCTCCCTTTGCAATTACGGTTGAATGAGTAAACCGTAGAGTCACCACATCGGCGATTGAAGACAAGCCAAAATCAGTGATGCAGGCTCTGCGGGAAGGCGTGACCAGGACGTTGATCTACAACACGAGTCGGATCTCATTGATCATGAAGAGTCATGAAAGTGTAGCACGCACCGCCTTTAAATCTCCATGGACTACATGATTTTGGTGGAGGTATTCCAGACCGAATGATACATCCAACATCTGAAAAGAATGTGAGTTGACTTTAGCTTCGGGTAGGTAAACTCACTAAAGAAATCCGTTCGGCTCCAGATGGGGCTGTTTCCCTTAAGAACTCGAGAACATTCCCGTTTTCCATCCATGGTGAGACGAGACAAAGGCGTTCGTCCCAGTAATATAGTCCGAAGAACGGAAGCAGGTTTGGGTGCGAAAGCTGCCGCCAAATAAGAGCTTCGCGCCCGAAGTCCTGGATGGATATAATCTCGTAAGTGGAATAGGAGGCGAGCACCAGAACAAACCTTCATGGCTACCTCAACATCGTCTTTTCGAAATATCCTCATGACTTTTACAGAGACATGTTGTCCTCGAACCGAGCCTTGCCAAATATCGCCAAAACCGCCGGCGGCAACTTGTTTCCCCACTTTTTGCACTCCAGTCAGAGGGAAGCATCTAGGATGAAGCCCAGATGCACGGGAGAGTCGTATCAAAGCCTTGAAGAGCGATGGTCGACTGGCTGGAATGTCGTAATCCAGCAGCTATATAAAGAACAAGTTCAGCAGATGACAGTCGAGCGAATTACAACGTACATCTTGTACAAGATCTAGAATGTGTTGAGCTTGAGCCCCACGGCAGCCCAAAAATAATTTGTATGCCTCCGAATCGTTCAGCATCGGCATCAGCTTTGCGAGGAGGGTGGAAATATCTTTGGATAAATTGGCGAATATTGTTTGTGCAGCCTGTTGCGGGGCTTGGTTCCATGGAAGCTGGTCAAAGATCAACAGGAGCGCAAACAAATTTAACTGATGTTCATACTGAGGTCGACTGGCCAATAATATGAAACAGCTCCTCGACAACGGAAGGATAGTTCCCGAGACTTGTCAATGTATCCCATTTCATCCAAGTTTCTGCTGCTTCTCTAAATTTATTTCTGAAACGTACCCCGTTAATATCTTATAGAATGGAAACACGAGTTGATGAACCTGGCATCGTCAGAGGGTAGTTGGAGGATTGCAGAACAGACATAGATAGCGAAGTTCTATTCATTTCATAAATATATCTGTATAAGAAGGGGTTCGGGAGAACGGGCTGACCTGGGCGAAAGGAAGCTTGACAGCGAGATGGACACATTCGAGACGGTCGAAGATCAGCTGTGGTGCGCACGGAGCCTGTCGTTCCCGCTGATCGCATAATGGCAGAGCCAGGGCCGTATCAAAGAATGGCAAGTCAGGCAGGAAGCCAAGAGGCTCCAGAACTTCATTGATAGCCAATTGTGTCGTGGATGCAAACATGCAGAAAATTCCAGCTAGCCGAAGTTTCGTGTCATATTCTATGTCATGACGACGAAAAATCGGCTCAGCACTAGTTATCTTGCTAATTTGCTGCCACATCATAAGATCCAGCTCAAGTGCATAATGCTGCCAAGTGCCAGGATAGAGGGACCAGGGATTGCCGGCGGTATGATTTTCCGCATATAAATGCAAGCAGCGAAACAGCCAGACCTCTTGGAGAGTATCTCCAGTAAAGATGGACTCCTTTTGAATAGTATCTAAAAAAAGTTGAATCGCGTCGCTCGACAGGTGGTTGAACATCCTGAAGGTCACCCAAAGAATGAGCGACCAAGGGGAGACCACCAATTCATAAAGCACACGGAGGGCTAAAGAATTATCTGCGATCACTTTTGGGCAGCCCTGCGCCAAGTTTTTTTTGGCATCTAGGATACTGTGAAGGCAATTAAGATGAGAGACATTGAAGTAGGTGAGCCTTCACCTCTTCAAACACATGCACGTACAACGCCATGGAATTGATGCCAAATGGTCGACCGCGTAAACCTCCAACATAGTCGTAATCCAAAGATCCAGCCATTGCGAAACACCGCAGATCTCGCAATGCTGTCGGCTGGGAACAAAATCCAATCTAGCCACAGTGGACATTCCCCAGGTCTTGATCAAGGCACTGAGGCTAAGGAAATCGATGTAGTGCAAATTCCCATGACGGACTGGTCCCGCAACAATGAACCATCCGAGAAGACACACCCGCGCCTCGGACGTGAGCTGAGCGAAGAGGGGTTCCGGCGGAATATGAACACTGCGTTGGTCAAATGCTTGACATCCATCCATCCAGTTGACTGTGGACAACGGCCGAACGTTGCGCTGAACGAAGCGCCATGTAAACTGATTCTTCAGGAATTTTTCATCCTCGTCTTGCCATGCCCACAAGTCCTCCATTCCATTTGTCCCCTTTACTATCGCCAACCAGGTCTTCACAATTTCATGTGAGGGGATATGGTGGTCACTGGACATCATAACAATGTACCAAGTAAACCATAAGCAGTACTTGAAGGGTTGCCCATTCGAACCGATATCGAGCCAATCCCCGTATTCATCCCAAAAGTCGTGTTCCTCCCCAAAGTTCAAGGGTAAGTCGCTGGAAGCTGAAGCAGGATCCATCGGTGGTGGAGACAAAGATAGGATTTCGCACTATCGGAAAGGCTGTGCCAGAGCCTGTGTGGCAGTAACGGCCGACTTAATTCCGGACTTCTCAAAAATATGCCCTGTCATTTCGAAAACTTTATATGAAAATCAAATGATAATTTAGGAATTCCTCTGTAGTACAAAGTCCTTGGCGAATGTATGGGATGAAAACTCACTGGATAATTATATACCTTGAATAGTTATCCTCTCTACACACGCGTTGTAGGCTCGATCCAGCCTCTCTAGCGTACCGCGCACTTGGAAGATAGTCGTTCATATTGAGTGTTATACACGCGTTGTGCAACGGGGATGCAACACCAGCTGCACAGCGCAAAGGCTGTTAGACGGGGAATAGTTAACACCAGTTGCAGCGCGCGCAGAGTCTAAAAGAAAACGAAGATAGATCGTCGAGTTGGCTGTTGAAACGTGAGGGCTGTGAGACTTTACAGCGCGGGCACAAATCATAGCTGCGCAAAAGCTGTCTCCGAACCATCATCACATAAGTGAAAGAGGGGAGGAAGCTTCATGTTCTCGCTAAGACGATCTACTTGGGATGCTGAGGATGCGGAGCCCTCAGGCTGTCGAGCCTGAGTACTGAGTGTTGTCGTTGCCGATTTTTCGGGATATTATACTCGCGCAGTGGTCCAAATGCCTGAACAACGAACATATATCTACAGGATGCCAACGGAGCACGCCACCTTTCCAGGGACAAGACGCTGGGCCGGCCGCTTATTAGATGCCCGTACCGTAGATTCTCCCGCAGGAAGGGCACCATAGAGAGACAGACTCAGAAGCAACACCGCGGGTAAAGTGACAGTGCATATGCGCGTGCGCCAGTGTAAGGATACCCTCACGGCCATGGAGAGTAGGTGGCCCCGTAAGCCCATAATACAGCTTGCGAGTTTGCAAGTCCATAGAAGTCTATTAGAGCGATTGCAGACTGAGTTCAAAAATGAGTGTCTGTCGTCGTAGAGAGAGGAGGAGAGCACGAGGACATAGGAATGGCTGTCCAGTGTAACAAGAGTTTGAGCCCGCAGCAGGAGGGGCGTATATCGCTTTGGATGTCAGATCCCTCGGCGGACGGAAACGGCCGAAATAAAGCCTTCTTGTCCGTCCAACGTGTCGACGGAATCCTCTGGTCGCCTTCAAAGCTTCACGTCCGATCTGCTTGAGTACGCTGGGTCCTCCGTCCTAAGTCTTTGGTCGATCCGGGTACTCAATGTGTACTGGAAATTCACTTTTTTGTGTGACGTGCAGTACACCATCGTCGCTGCTCGCAACGCCGAGTCGCAGGCCTTGGTGGACGGTGCGACAGATTGCAAGCAGATCCGCAGTTCCGAGGGCACAAAGCAGGGTGGAGCACCGAAAAACGAAAAACGACATGGTGGTCTGGGATTAGGCTGTCTCTTGAACAGCGGGAGACGCGTTCCCCAGCCTCGCATGGACTACTAATGAGACGCTAGCACAGTGCAGCACCTCGAGTGCGAGGACCTGCGCATAACGCACCTCACGCTGCGCAAGCCCCCCAGCGCGTACCTCTCCACCCCCGCCGCGCGCGCAGTCCTCGCCGCTGTCGCACAGATGCTGCGCCGGTGTGTCGAGCCGGTGCGTCTTTCCTTACTATTCATTATGCCTAATACTGACGCCACACAGCACACCGTAATGACGACGTTCCCGCTCCCCGTCTTATACCCCGCCGCGCAGGCACACCGTGGGCTCGGCTTCGTACACCGCACAACCCCCCCAACCATCACTCTCGCCCCAGGGTGACGGGCAGCCTGACGCCGACCTCGATCTCCCCACCGCGCTCGCAAACCTCCCCCCGCTGCGCACCCTCCGCACGCCCCTCCCCGCCGTATGGGCCCCCGCGCTCCTCCGCGCCGCGCAGAACGCGGGCCTCGAGCGCATCGTGCTGGATGCGGGGGAGCGCCAACACAGCGCGAGCGCGCCAGTTGGGGTGTATGCCGCACCCTCTCCAATGCAGGACTCCAAGCCACCACCTCTTGACGCCGCGGCGTCAACCAAGCTACGTCCCTTCGACCAACAACCACCTCCCCACAACCCCCGCCCCACCTCCCTCTTCCTCGCTGCCGCCCGCGCCCACCCGCGCCTCGCTGCGCTCCTGCGCGCGGGCATGGGCGACGGCGTCTTTGGTGCGGGAGTAAGGGGACGTGCGTGGACTTTACCGGGGGCGGGGCGTGTTTGAGCGTGCCGATATATAAATTATTTCTACAGGGAGGGCATTATTTATTTCTGGATATACGCCCCGTATACCTTCAGCCCTCCTTGCCGCCGCCGCGCCTGTATATACGATGCACACCATTCAACAACACTCGCTTGCCCCTGCGCCCTCCCCGCCTATTCAAACGACACCCAGGCGGGGAGGGCTCGCATGCACATAGAAGCATTCTACAAGCACGATATACAAAAGCCTCCTACGAGCCCGACGCCATCGCGCGTGTATATATAATATGTACGCACCGACGTACCGACAACCACTCGCTAGCCCCCCTGCGCCCTTCCTCCCCGCCAGCTAAACGACACATGGCGTGCATGCATACAAAAGCATTCTACAAGCACGACATACAAAAACTTCCGCCACCGCGACGCAATCGCCGATGCGTCGAATACACTCGCTAGCCCCCCGCCCTCTCCACCACACCCGGGAGAGGAGGGCGCGCATGCACATACAACATTCCACAAGCACGATCGACATACAAAAAACTTCCGCCTTCGCGAACGAATCGCCAACGCACTGCTAACACTCGTTCGCCCCCGTCCCGCCCATCCTGCCCCTCCAAAACGCGAGGGGAGGGCGCATGCATATAAAAGCATTCTACAAGCACGATGTACAAAACTTCCGCCTTGCGAACGAATCGCCAACGCACCGACCAATACACTCGCTAGCCCCTTCGCGCCCTGCCTCCACCCAAACGACACGGGGAACGCATGCACATAAAATACATTCCTCGCGACCGACATAACTACAAAATCGCATCTCGATTCCGATTCCGAGTCAAGGATACGCCCCCCCCACCCCATCTTCCTCTCTCCTCTATTCTTCCTATTTACTTTTTTCCTTCATTTACTCATCACATCTCATACTTTACGACAACGACGACACGGACTTCAGATACGATACGATACATATAGCAGATACAGTAGATAGGTAGGTAGTGGATACCATGCATATTGCGGAAATTTCGTTGAATAAATAAACAGTGAATTGAGCAGCAAATCTGTTTCTTCACCAGACCGCGCCAGCAGCGTGACCCCATGCGCGTCCTGCATTTTGGAGTTTCGGCTTCTGTCCTCATTTCAGCGGGGAGGTACAAAGTCGGATGCGCTTATTCTCGCCCAATCCGGGGCCGCTGGTTTCCGCACCCAATGCCTCATCTTCTTCGCAAATGCGTTTACGATGAGTGGGAATAACAGATGTTACTCCTAGTCTTTGCGAACCATCTTGTGACCATCAGCAACCCCTAAATACGGGGGGATCGCCAGCGTACCTGCATTTTCTGTCGCCAAGTTCCTGTTTAGTGGACATTCGGTACATGCTGTGCCATGTGTTAAAAAGGATGATCCAAGCGGACTCGATGGATGACGGTTCACCTTTGGCAGTATCTAGAAGAAAACTATAAAAAGCTGCCCGGCAATAACTTGAAATCAGGACAAACCATGACCACAAATTCTGTGTTCTATATCATGAACACATGGTAGGAAAGGCATGGACCGCAGCGAGCGTCGGAATTTAGAGGTATACGACTCATCCCAATCTGCCGAAAGTTTAGATATCCCGGCATGAATGGGGTAGTCAAGGAGCCGTTTGACAATTTGGGTGGCTTCTGGCCGATTTTCGGCATTATCTGCCCAACAGTTTTGGAGTAGGGTCCAGAGACTGTTCATCAATAGCGGGTCCGCTCCAGAGCCTGACGGGCGTGAGGGCCGTTCCCCTGCAATTACTTTCAAGATTATTGCGACGTCTCTCTGGACCTCATAAAACGGAGCGTTTCCGGTTAATACCTGGTGGAGATAAGCAATTAACACAGATACTGGCAAAAGGATGGGAAGGCGGACCTCGTAGCAAACACATGCAAATGCGTAGATATCCGATCCATAATGGTTCGGATGCTCTCCACGCAGCAACTCAGGAGCCTGCCATCGCGTAGTCGCTCCCTTTGCAATCGCGGTCGAATGAGTAAACCGTAGAGTCACCACGTCGGCGATTGAAGACAAGCCAAAATCAGTGATACAGGCTCTGCGGGAAGGCGTGACCAGGACGTTGATCTACGACGCGAGTCGGATCTCATTCAAGAGTCATGAAAAAGTGTGGCACCTACCGCCTTTAAATCTCCATGGACTACGTGGTTTTGGTGGAGGTATTCCAGGCCGAATGATATATCTAACATCTGCAAAAAATGTAAGCTAACCCTAGTTTTGGCGGGTGCGCTCACGAGAGAAATGCGCTCGGCTTCAGATGCCAACGTTTTCTTCAAGAAGTCGTGGATATTTCCGTCTTCCATCCATGGTGAGACGAGACAGAGGCGTTCGTCCCAGTAATATAGTCCGAAGAACGGAAGCAGGTTTGGGTGCGAAAGCTGCCGCCAGATAAGAGCTTCGCGCCCAAATTCCTGGATGGATACAATATTGCAAGTCAAGCTGGAAACGAGCGCTAGAACGAACCTTCACAACTACTTCAATATCATCTTGTTGGAATATCCTCATGACTTTCACAGAGACATGTTGTCCTCGAACCAAGCCTTTCCAGATATCGCCAAACCCACCGGCAGCGACTTGTTTCCCTACCTTTTGCAATTCAGTCAGAGGGAAGCATCTGGGGTGAAGCCCAGATGCACGGGAGAGTCGTATCAAAGCCTTGAAGAGCGAAGGCCGACTGGCTGGAAAGTCGTAATCCAGCAGCTAAATAAATTCAAGTTCAGCAGATGACAGTCGCGCAGATTACAGCATACGTCTTGTACAAGATCCAGAAGGTGTTGAGCTTGAGTCCCACGGCAGCGCAAAAATGATTTGTATGCCTCCGAATCGTTCAGCATCGTCATCAGCTTTGCGAGGAGGGTGGAAATATCTTTGGATAAATTGGTGAATAGTGTTTGTGCAGCCTGACGCGGGGCTTGGTGCCATGGAAGCTGGTCGAAAGATCAACAAGAGCGCAAACGAATCCAACTGATGTTCATACTGAGGTCGACTGGTCAAGAATATGGAACAGCTCCTCAACAACGGAAGGGTAGTTCCCGAGACTTGTCAATGTATCCCATTTCATCCAAGTGTCTGCTGCTTCTCTAAATTTATTTCTGAAATTACCCCGTTAATACCGTAGGGAATGGAAACACGAATTGATGAACCTAATATTGTCAGAGGGCAGCTGGAGGATTGAAGAAAAGATGCAGACAGCGAAGTTCTATTTCGATTCATAAATATCTTTACATCAGGTGTTCAGGAGAACGGGCTGACCTTGGCGATGGGAAGCTTAACAGTGAGATAGACACATTCGAGACGGTCCAAGGTCTGCCACGTTGTGTTCGGAGGCTGACGTTCTTGCTGTAATGGCAGAGCCAGATAGAAGTCAGGTCGCAGAGGCTCCCCGGGAATGATTAGATGGGCCGCTGCATCAAAAAATGGCAGGTCAGGCAGGAAGCCAAGAGGCTCCAGAATTCCATTGACTGTCGTTTGTGTAGTGGATGCAAATATGCAGAACATTCCAGCTAGCCGAAGTTTCATGTCATATTCTATGTCATGACGACGAAAAATCGGCTCAGCACTAGTTATCCTGTCAATTTGCTGCCACATCATAGGATCCAGTTCAAGTGCGTGATGTTGCCAAGTGTCAGGATAGAGGGACCAGGGGTTGCCGGCGGTATGATTTTCCGCATATAAATGCAAGCGGCGAAACAGCCAGGCTTCTTGGGGAGTATCTGCAGCAAAGAAGACTGCAGTGTACTCGCTTCCAATAATACTGAAAAAATAAGAACTCGCGTCGACGCCGGACAGGTGGTTGAACTTCTTGAAGATGACCCAAAGGAGTAACGCCCAAGGGGAGACCACCAGTCCATAAAGCACGCGAAGCGCCAGAGACTGATCTGCGAGCACTTTTGGGACTGAGATTTTTGCGGCGTCCAGTTTACTGTGAAGGCAATTAAAATGAGAGACATTGAACTAGGCGAGTCTTCACCTCTTCAAACACACGCACACGGTACAACGCCATGGAATTGATACCAAATGGTCAACCGAGTATACCTCTAACATGGTCGTAATCCAAGGATCTAGCCATTGCGAAACAAGGCAGATTTTGCAGTGATGTATGCCGGGAACCAAATCCACCAGAGTGGACACCGCCCAGGCCTCGATCAATGCACTGAGCGGGAGGGAATCGATGTAGCGCAAGTTACCGTGACGGACTGGTCCCGCAACAATGAACCATCCGAAAAGGTGTACCCGTGTCTCGGACGTGAGCTGAGTGAAGAGGGGTTCCAGCGGAATCTGAGAACTGCGTCGGTCAAATGCTTGGCATCCATCTATCCAGTTGTTTGTGGACAACAACTGAACACCGAACGGACGTTCAACAGCGAAGTGCCGTGTCACCAGATTCTTCAGGTATTCTTCATCCTCGTCTTGCCATGCCCAAAAGCCCTCCATTCCATTTGTCCCCTCTACTATCGCCAACCAGGTCTTCGCAATTTCCTGCGACGGGATTCGGCAGTCACTGGACATCATAACAATGTACCAAGTAAACCATAAGCAGTACTTGAAGGGTTGCCCACTCGAATCGATATCAAGCCAAGGTTCCTCGATGAGTCCATTCCCAAAGAGCGAAGGTAAGGGCTGGGACGCTGAAGCTGGATCCATCGGTGGTGAAGGCAAAGAAAGGATCCCGCACTATCGGAAAGGCTGTTATACGGTAGCAATGGCCTTGTGCAGTAACGACCGATTTAGTTCCGGACTTCTCAAAATATGCCCATGAAAATCAAATGAGAACTTAGAAATTCCTCTGTACAAAGTCCTTGGCGAAGGTATGGCCATGGGTTGAAAACTCACTGGATGATTATATACGGGGAATTAATGGTTATCCTCTATATACATGCGCTGTGCTAACGGGGATGCAACCCCAGCTGCATGGCGCGCAAAGTCTAAAAAAGAAACAAAGACAATAGACAAAGACTCACCAGGTTGGGAAGCTGTTGCTATGAGACTTTACAGCATGGGCCCAAAACCATAGGTGCGTCAATCCAAGTAGTATACGTGTATGCAGGCTGAGGTAAAGTAAGTGCGAGGGAGGAGCTGGGAGGAGAAATAATAATGATATCTTCAAGTATTGTGTTCTGCCTCCCTTATTTGGCCTAGGTTGGTCGTTTCTCGCGGTCTTCCTCCCGCTCAAACTCGTCCGCATAATCGTTGGCCATTGACACTGGCTCGGAACTGGCGTTTGGTATAAATGACAAGCCCTCCGTGTCGCTCTTTCACGCGTTTTCCCTGGCGTCCAGGTCATACCGCACTCTTGCTCTGGAGGCCTGGTTCCGCGTCTTGTTCCTGAAATCGCCCGCAGACCTGCTTTTTCTGGGGCACAACTTGCAGGACGTGCGAACGTCTTGGACGAGGTATACTAATCTGCCCAAAACAAAGATAAATTTAAACGAATTCATGCAGAGAGCTGCACTGCGTCGAAAACGCGCAAGAGGGCCTCCCCTGGAACCTCTCCGGATTCGCGCGGCTGCAGACCGTCCGGCTCGACGTCTCCACGTTCACCACCCCGCACTTCCCGTTCTTCACCAACGTCTCGCCCACCGTCGCCGCTCACCGACAATAATAACAATATCACCACCGGACGAACAGCGCCTCTGCTCGTCTCCCGTGCCTTCCACCGCATCGCGCGGCGCCCGCTGTTCTACGACACCATCGTCCTGCACTCCCCTGCGCAGGCCCAGGCGTTCACGCTAGTCTCGCTAGTGCTGCGAACACACCACATGTGCGGCACCTCGTGCTCCTCGCCGTGCCCCCGCCCGCGCTGCTGCACCGCCTCCTCGCCCACGCCCCGCTGCGCTCCCTCGACCTAACCCTCCCCGCAACCCCCCATCACCCCCGCCCTCGAGGCGATGGTGCGCGTGCTCGCCGGGAGTTGTCATTGCTGTGAGGAGGAGTGCAAGTGCAAGTGCGCTGGGGAGGAGGAGCTGCGCATAACGCACCCCACGCTGCGCAAGTCCCCCAGCGCGTACCTCTCCACCCCCGCCGCACGCGGTCCTTGCCGCCGTCGCACAGATACTGCGCCAGTGTGTCGAGCTCGTGTGTCTTTCCCTTACTATTCATTATGGATATGCTGACGCCGCACAGCACACCCTAACGACGATGTTCCCGCGTCGCCTGCATCGCTGCCGGGCAGCACTCCGTCTTATTATACCGCGCCCCCGCGCAGGCACACCGTCGCCGCGCCGCACCATACTCAGCTACCCACCACCACACACTCTACTCAAATGCAATCCACATCGACGCCTCAACTCTCACCTGCATCCGCGCAGCGTGACGGCGCAACCAAACTCGACACTTCCCTCGACCTCCCCACCGCCCTCTCCCTTCTCCTCCCCCTCCGCATCCTCCGCACGCCCCTCCCCGCCGTCTGGGCCCCTGCGCTCCTCCGCGCGGCACAGAACGCGGGCGTCCAGCGCATCGCGGCGGATGCGGGGGTGCAGGGCGCGGATGTGAGTGCTAGGGAGAGGCAGCGGAGCGCGAGCGCACCCGTTGGGGCGCATCCATATGGCGGGGCGCCCTCCGTATTGCAGGACGGGTTGTCCAGACGCACAGTGTAGGACAAGTACGCAGTGCACGACGCCGCCCCAGACTCCCCAAAATGGACCCCCCACCTCCACCCCCTCGCGCACCCCCGCCCCACATCCCTCTTCCTCGCCGCGCTCCTGCGCGCGGGCATGGGCGATGGTGTAGGAGGGGGGGTGAGGGGACGGGTGTGGAGTTTGCGGGGGGCGGGGTGTATGGGGGGCATACGCACTTATTTATTTCTGGATACCCGCGCCTCCGCTGCTCTGGCCTCGCTCCCCCGACCTAGCTTCCTCGCCATTGCCCCGCCTCGTCATTGCCATCCTACGCCCGCTCTACCGTCCGCCTCCTACACGTTCCCCTTCAGTCTACCCCCGGACACGCCTGTGCATACGCCACACCTGCCTCCTCCCGCTTATCCAAGGCGCAGGGAACCTATATAAAATCCACTCCTGCGACCGACATACAAAACTTTCCAGGGACGCCGACGCTAACACTCGCTAGCCCCCTCGTGCCCCCCTCCCCCTACCCCGCCTGCACCACACCCCCAAGAGAGAGCGCGCACGTACATGAAATCCATTCTATAAGCAAGATATATAATACCTCCCACAACTCCGACGTCATCCCGACACCATCGCGCGCGTATATATATACGCATGCGCCTCGACACTCGCTAACCCCCCCTGCCTCCTCCCGCTTATCTAAACGACACGGGCGGACGGCGCACATGCATATAAAATCCACCCCTCACGGCCGACATACAAAAAACCTCCCGCGAGACGCCGACACAATCCCGCCGTGCCCACTCGCTAGCCCCCTTCGCACCCC
Source organism: Mycena rebaudengoi (assembly GCA_029282285.1). Classification (NCBI taxonomy): domain Eukaryota; kingdom Fungi; phylum Basidiomycota; class Agaricomycetes; order Agaricales; family Mycenaceae; genus Mycena; species Mycena rebaudengoi. Next base: position 49,168 of record JARJCX010000148.1, on the reverse strand, counting down.
AGCCCGTTCAAGCAGGGAAAGTATGCACATAAAATCTACTCCTCACGGCCGATGTATAGCAGGACTTCTAACGTCCATCCATCCATTCAAGCCCATGAGGAGGATGGGATGTACATACGAATCGCCGATGCGCCGATACACTCGCTAGCCCCTTTCGCGCTCGCCCACGCCCTCTTCCCGGCTCTACAGGGAAGGCACGAAGCGGGGAGGGCGCGCGTACATAAAATCCACCCCTCGCACGACATAACGAAATCACATCTCGATTCCGATTCCGAGTCGAGGATCCGCCCCCCACCCCCTTCTCTTTTCTTCTCCTCTTTTCCATTTTTTAATATTTGTCGATTTTTCGATTTTCGATTTTTCTTTTCTTTTACTCATCGCTCTCAAATCGCTTTGGATATTTTACGACAACGACACGGACTTCAGATACAGTAGATAGGTAGGTAGGGTAGATAGTGGATACTATACATACTGCGGAATTCGATAAATAAATTTACTAGTAAATCTGCCTCTCCACCGGCCGTCGCCGTCGCCGCGCTTCCCCACCTAGTCTCAAACTCGATCGCCCTCTTCGAGAACGTGGGGCATGGGATGCGGCTCAGGCTCGTGGCGCACCGGTGGTGGTATATCGGCGGAGATTGCGATGAGGACGCCGCTTTCAAATCGCTTTGCACACGATACATACTTTACGACAACGACGTATTACGGACCTCAGATACAAGTAGATAGGTAGGATGGATACCATGCACAATGCGGAATTCTATATCGGTTGGCTGGGGTCAGATGCGCCTCTTTTGCGTCGACGTGTCGGCACGTAATTCAGAGACAGCGTGTTTGCGACTAGGAATATCAGGTGTTGATCCTAGTTTTTGCGAACCACCTGGTGGCCATCGGCAGCTCTTGAATAAGGGGGCACACAGTAAATATGACGCCAGCGTACCTGCATTTTGTGTGGCCAAGGTCCTGTCCAGCGGACATTCGGTGCATGCTGTGTTACATGTCAAAAACGCTGATCCAAGCGGACTCTATGGTCGACGGTTGACCTTTGGTAGTATCTAGAAGAAAATTATAAAAATGCTGCCTGGCAATAACTTGAAATCAGGACAAACCAAGGCCACAAAGTCTGCGTTCTATATGATGAACGCATGGCAGGAAAGGCATGGATCGCAGCGAACATCGGAATTTAGAGGTATATGACTCGTCCCAGTCACTATCTGCTGAAAGTTTAGATATCTCGGCATAAATGGGGGAGCCAAGTAGCCGTTTGACGATTTGGGGGGCTTCTGGCCGATTCTCGGCATTATCTGCCCAACACTCTTCAAGTAGGGTCCAGAGGCTGTTCATCAACAGCGGGTCCGCTCCAGAGCCTGGCGGGCGTGAGGGTCGTTCCCCTGCAACTACTTTGAAGATTATTGCGACGTCCCTCTGGATCTCATAAAAGGGAGCTTTTCCGGTCAATACCTGGTGGAAATGAGCAATTAACACAGATACTGGCAAAAGGATGGGAAGGCGGACCTCGTAGCAAACACATGCAAATGCGTAGATATCTGATCCATAGTGATTCGGATGCTCTCCACGCAGCAACTCGGGAGCCTGCCATCGCGTAGTCCCTCCCTTTGCAATTACAGTTGAATGAGTAAACCGTAGAGTCACCACATCGGCGATTGAAGACAAGCCAAAATCAGTGATGCAGGCTCTGCGGGAAGGCGTGACCAGGACGTTGATCTACAACACGAGTCGGATCTCATTGATCATGAAGAGTCATGAAAGTATAGCACGCACCGCCTTTAAATCTCCATGGACTACGTGATTTTGGTAGAGGTATTCCAGACCAAATGATACATCCAACATCTGAAAAGAATGTGAGTTGACTTTAGCTTCGGGTAGGTAAACTCACTAAAGAAATCCGTTCGGCTTCAGATGGGGCTGTTTCCCTTAAGAACTCGAGAACATTCCCGTTTTCCATCCATGGTGAGACGAGACAAAGGCGTTCGTCCCAGTAATATAGTCCGAAGAACGGAAGCAGGTTTGGGTGCGAAAGCTGCCGCCAGATAAGAGCTTCGCGCCCGAAGTCCTGGATGGATATAATCTCGTAAGTGGAATAGGAGGCGAGCACCAGAACAAACCTTCATGGCTACTTCAACATCGTCTTTTCGAAATATCCTCATGACTTTTACAGAGACATGTTGTCCTCGAACCGAGCCTTGCCAAATATCGCCAAAACCGCCGGCGGCGACTTGTTTCCCCACTTTTTGCACTCCAGTCAGAGGGAAGCATCTAGGATGAAGCCCAGATGCACGGGAGAGTCGTATCAAAGCCTTGAAGAGTGATGGTCGACTGGCTGGAATGTCGTAATCCAGCAGCTAGATAAAGAACAAGTTCAGCAGATGACAGTCGAGCGAATTACAACGTACATCTTGTACAAGATCTAGAATGTGTTGAGCTTGAGCCCCACGGCAGCCCAAAAATGATTTGTATGCCTCCGAATCGTTCAGCATCGGCATCAGCTTTGCGAGGAGGGTGGAAATATCTTTGGATAAATTGGCGAATATTGTTTGTGCAGCCTGATGCAGGGCTTGGTGCGATGAAATCTGGTCGAAAGATCAACAGGAGCGCAAACGAATCCAATTGATGTTCATACTGAGGTCGACTGGTCAAGAATATGGAACAGCTCCTCGACAACGGAAGGGTAGTTCCCGAGACTTGTCAATGTATCCCATTTCATCCAAGTTTCTGCTGCTTCTCTAAATTTATTTCTGAAATTACCCCGTTAATACCGTAGAGAATGGAAACATGAGTTGATGAACCTAATATTGTCAGAGGGCAGCTGGAGCCTGAGGATTGAAGAAAAGATGCAGACAGCGAAGTTCTATTTCGAGTCATAAATATCTTTACATCAGGAGGTGTTCAGGAGAACGGGCTGACCTTGGCGATGGGAAGCTTAGCAGGTAGGTAGGTAGTGAGATAGACACATTCGAGACGGTCCAAGGTCTGCCACGTTATGTTCGGAGGCTGACGTTCTCGCTGTAATGGCAGAGCCGGATAGAAGTCAGGTCGCAGAGGCTCCGGAATGATTAGACGGGCCGCTGCATCAAAGAATGGCAGGTCAGGCAGGAAGCCAAGAGGCTCCAGAATTTCATTGACTGTCGTTTGTGTAGTGGATGCAAATATGCAGAATATTCCAGCTAGCCGAAGTTTCGTGTCATATTCTATGTCATGACGACGAAAAATCGGCTCAGCACCAGTTATCCTGTCAATTCGCTGCCACATCATAGGATCCAGCTCAAGTGCGTGATGTTGCCAAGCGTCAGGATAGAGGGACCAGGGGTTGCCGGCGGTATGATTTTCCGCATATAAACGCAAGCGGCAAAACAGCCAGAACTCTTGGGGAGTATCTCTAGTAAAGATGGACTCCTCTTGAATAGTATCTAAAAAAAGTTGAATCGTGTTGCCGGACATGTGGTTGAACTTCCTGAAGGTCACCCAGAGGATTAGCGCCCAAGGGGAGACCACCAGTCCATAAAGCACACGAAGCGCTAAAGACTGCCAGTGATCTGTGAGCCCTTTTGGGGCCGAGATTTTTGCGGCGTCTAGCTTACTGTGAACGCAAATAAGATGAGAGACATTGAAATAGGCGAGTCTTCACCTCTTCAAACACACGCACGTACAATGCCATGGAAGTGATGCCAAATGATCGACTGAGTAAACCTCCAACATGGTCGTAATCCAAGGATCTAGCCATTGCGAAACACCGCAGATTTTGCAATGCGGAATGCCGGGAACAAGATTCAATTCAACCAGAAAATCCACCGGCAATTCAACCATAGTGGATGTCACCCAGGTCTTGATCAAGGCACTGAGGTTAAGGAAATCGATATATTGCGAGTTCCCGTGATGGACTGGTCCCGCAACAATGAACCATCCGAGAAGGCGCACCCGCGCCTCGGACGCGAGCTGAATGAAGAGGGGTTCCAGCGGAATCTGGGAACTGCGTCGGCTGAGTGCTTGGCATCCATCTAACCAGTTGGCTGCGGACAACGGCTGAACGTTGCGCCGAACACTGGACAGGTCCAGAGCGAAGCGCCGTGTAAACTGATTCTTCAGGAATTCTTCATCCTCGTCTTGCCATGCCCACAAGTCCTCCATTCCATTTGTCCCCTCTACTATCACCAACCAGGTCTTGACAATTTCCTGTGAGGAGATATGGCGGGCACTGGACATCATAACAATGTACCAAGTAAACCATAAGCAGTACTTGAAGGGTTGCCCACTCGAATTGATATCGAGCCAAGGTTCCTCCTCTTCCTCCGAGTCGTATCCATCCCAAAACTCCAGGGGTAAGTTGCTGGAAGCTGAAGCTAGATCCATCGGTGGTGGAGGTAAGGAAAGACTTCCACGCTATCGGAAAGGCTGTTATACTCGTGCCAGAGCCTGTGCAGTGACGGCCGATTTAATTCCGGACTTCTCAAAACATGCCCTGTCATTTCGAAAACTTTAAAAATTCCTCTGCTTGGCGAATGTATGGGTTGAAAACTCACTGGATGATTATATGCGGGGAATAGTTATCCTCTATATACACACGTTGTGCAACGGGGATGCAACATCCTCCTCCTCTTCCTCCTCCAGCTGCAGCGCGCGCAGAGTCTATAAAAAAACGATCGTCAGGTTAGTTGTGAGGAAGCGGGCGGTGGGTAGACACAGCACGTAAATAACGGAAATGCTGTGTGTCAGGGCGAACTTTGACAAGGATTCAGGCCTCAGGCTCGTCCAGCAACCTGGACAGTGGAGGAGATACAATCTCAAATTTCTGAGTGCCCCCCCAGAGATCTCGGATCGCATGCGATTTTCTCTGACGAACGAGGTGCAACAAACAGTGCCGTAAGCTACACAGGTTGGCTGCTGAAACGGGGAGACTTTACAGCACGGGCACAAACCATGGCTGCGCAAAAGCTGTCTCCGAACCATTATCACGTAAAATGAAAAAGTGGAGGAGGCCTCATGTTCTCGCTAAGACGATCTACTGGGGATGCTGGGGATGCTGAGGACGTTGCCAATTTTTCGGGATATCATACTCGCGTGGTCCAATGCCTGAATAACGAGTAAGCGGCCGGCCCATTGAGATAAATTCGCAGGTCATGAGATGGCATAGATTCCCCCGCAGGAAGGGCAAAGATGAAGCAACACTGCGGGTAAAGTGACAGTGCATATGCGCGTGCGCCAGTGTAAGGATATCCTCACGGCCATGGAGAGTGGTGGCCCCGTAAGCCCATAATATAGCTTGCAAGTCCATGGAAGTCTATCATTAGAGCGATTGCAGACAGAGTTCAAAAATGAGTATCTGCCGTCGTAGAGAGAGGCGGAGAGCACGAGGACACAGGAATGGCTGCCCAGTGTAACAAGAGCTTGAGCCCGCAGCAGGAGGGGCGTATATCGCTTTGGACGTCAGATCCCTCGGGCCTCGGCGGACGGAAACGGCCGAAATAAAGCCTTCTTGTCCATCCAATCAAAAATGCCGAGATGGAATCCTCTGGTCGCCTTCAAAGCTTCACGTCCGATCTGCTTGCGTACGCTGGGTCCTCCGTCCTAAGTCTTTGGTCGATCCGTGTACTCAAGGTGTACTGGAAATTCACTTTTTTGTGTGACGGAATATAGTTTTCGACGCGTGCAGTACACCATCGTCGTTGTTCGCAACGGGCCTTGGTGGACGGTGCGACATATTGCAAGCAGCTCGCTCCGCAGTTCCGAGGGCACAAAGCAGGTGGAACACCGCAAAACGACAAACGACATGGTGGTTTGGGATTAGACTGTCTCTTGAACAGCGGGAGACGCGTTCGGCAGCCTCGCATGGACTATTGATGAGACGCTACGCAGGGGTTGTCATTGCCGTGAGGAGGAGTGCGAGTGCGAGTGCGAGGACCTGCGCATAAAGCACCTCCAAGTCCCCAAGCGCATACCTCTCCAACCCCGCCGCGCGCGCAGTCGTCGCACAGATGCTACGCCGCTGCGTCGAGTTGGTGCGTTCAAATTCATTATGACTATAATCCCGATATCATACTGACTGGCCATATTACAGCACACCGTAACGACGACATTCCCGCTCCCCGCCTCGCTGCCCACGGCGTCTTATGCCCCGCCCGCGCACTCCCCGCGCAGGCACACCGTGGGCTCGGTTTCGTACACCGCACAACCTCCCCAACCACCCGCACTCGCACCGAACTCGACACCGACCTCGACCTCCCCACTGCCCTCGCGCACCTGCCCCCACTCCACATCCTCCGCACGCCCCTCCCCGCCGTCTGGGCGCCCGGAGCGCATCGTGCTCGATGCGGGGGAACGCCAACGCAGCGCGAGCGCGCCAGTTGGGGTGTATGCCGCGCCCTCCGCAATGCAGGACTCTAAGCCACCACCTCTTGACCCCGCTGCGTCAACCAAGCTCCGTCTCTTCGACCAACCACCTCCCCACAGCCCGCGGCCCACCTCCCTCTTCCTCGCCGCCCGCGCCCACCCGCGCCTCGCCGCGCTTCTGCGCGCGGGCGTGGGCGACGGCGTCTTTGGCGTGGGCGTGCGTGCGGGTGCGGGCGCGAGGGGACGGGCGTGGAGTCCGTCGTCCTGCACTCCCCCGCGCAGGCCCAGGCGTTCGAGCTGGTCTTGCTAGTGCTGCGAACACACACATGCGGTACCTCGTGCTTCCTGCCCTCGCCCGCGCTGCTGCACCGCTTCCTCGCGCACACCCGCTGCGCTCCCTCGACCTAACCCTTCCCGAAACGCCCCACATCACCCCCGCCCTTGAAGCGATGGTGCGCGTGCTCGCCGGGTTGTCATTGCTGCGAGGAGTGCGAGTGCGAGTGCGTTGGGGAGGAGGAGCTGCACATAACGCACCCCACGGCGCAAGCCCCCCAGCGCGTACCGTTCCACCCCCGCCGCGCGCGAAGTTCGCCGTCGTCGTCGCACAGAAGCAGCGCCGGTGTGTCGAGCTCGTGCGTCTTTCCCTTACTATTCATTATGGCTATGCTGACGCCGCACAGCACACCCTAACGACGATGTTCCCGCTCCCCGCGTCGCCCGCATCGCCGCCAGACAGCACTCCGTCTTATTATACTCCACCCCCGCGCAGGCACACCGTCGCCGCGCTGCTGCTGCACCATACTCAGCTACCCACCACCACACTCTACTCAAATGCAATCCACGTCGGCGCCCAAACTCTCACCCGCACCCGCGCAGCGTGACGGCGTAACAGAACTCGATACTTCCCTCGACCTCCCCACTGCCCTCTCCCTTCTCCCCCCCTCCGCACCTTCCGCACGCCATTCCCCGCAGTCTGGGCCTCCGTGCTCCTCCGCGCGGCGCAGAACGCGGGCGTCGAGCGCATCGTGGTGGATGCGGGGGTGCAGGGCGCGGATGTGAGTGCTGGGGAGAGGCACTGGAGCGCGAGCGCGCCCATTGGGGGGCATCCGTATGGCGGGGCGCCCTCCGTATTTCAGGATGGGTTGTCCAGATGCACAGTGTGGGACAAGTACGCAGTGCATGACGCCGCCCCAAACTCCCCAAAATGGACCCCCCACCTCCACCCCCTCGCGCACCCCCGCCCCACATCCCTCTTCCTCGCCGCCGCGCTCCTGCGCGCGGCCATGGGCGATGGCGTGGGAGGGGGGGTGAGGGGACGGGTGTGGAGTTTGCCGGGGGCGGGGCGTGTTTGAGGGAGGCGTACGCGCGTATTTATTTCTGGATACCCGCGCCTCCGATGCTCCCTCGACCTATCTTCCTCGTCATTGCCCCGCCTCGTCATTGCCGTCCTACGTACGCTCTACCGTCCGCCGCCTCCTACACGTCCCCCCTTCAGTCCACCCTCGGACATGCCTGTGCATACGCCACATCTGCCTCCTCCCGCTTATCCAAGGCGCAGGGAACGTATATAAAATCCACTCCCGCGACCGACATACAAAACTTCCCAGGGACGCCGACGCCGACGCCAACACTCGCTAACCCCCTCGCGCCCCCCTCCCACCGCGCCTGCACCACACCTCCGAGGAGCGCGCATGCACATGAAATCCATTCTATAAGCAAGATATAATACCTCCGACACCATCCCGACGCCATCACGCGTGTATATATATACGCATACGCCTCGACACTCGCTAGCCCCCTCTGCCTCCTCCCACTTATCTAACGACACGGGCGGACGGCGCGCATGCATATAAAATCCACTCCTCACGCGCACGGCCGACATGCAAAAAACCTCCCGCGAAACGCCGACGCCATCCCGCCATGCCCACTCGCTAGCCCCCTTCGCACCCCCGCCCGTTCAAGGCGCAGGGAAAGTATGCACATAAAATCTACTCCTGACGATCGACATATAGCAAGACTTCTAATGTCCATCCATCCATTCAAGCCCGCGAGGAGGATGGGATGTACATACGAATCGCTGGTGCGCCGTAACACTCGCTCGCCCCCTTCGCGCTCGCCCCGCCCCCTTCCCGGTTTGCTCTGCATACTTTACGACAACGATACGGGCTTCAGATACAGTAGATAGGTAGGTAGAATAGATAGTGGATACCATGCATATTGCGGAATTCGTTGAATAAATAAATTTGAATCAGGCTGCTTCTTCACTGCCCGCCGCCGCCGCCGCGCTTCCCCGCTCAGTCTCAAACTCGATCGCCCTCTTCGAGAAGGTGGGGCATGGGACGCGGCTCAGGCTCGTGGCGCACCGGTGTGGTGGTGTATCGGCGGGTGGATGAGGGGCTGGCACGGAATACTCACGCACTCCCTTCCATTTCTGAGCAATAGAATCTGCTGTCTTTGGTCCCCCTTTCTTTGGCGGGCAATTTGCTGCCATATGAGCAGCAGCCTCTGAAAAGACTGTTTTGTCGAAGTTTCCTCCTTCTCCGGCACGGCTTTTCTGAGAATGAAGGAATTGAAGGACGGTGGTGAGGTCCTCTGGGTGGGCAACCCAATTTGCTGCGTCCTTGGAGGGCATACTGTGGTCAAACGAGGCCCAGAGCGCGACGCGTCGATGAAGAAAGACAAAAAAAGATGATATCACGTCATTATGTAAGTACATCAAACCCGTAACCCCCATCAAACCCAGACCCAAACCCGCTCCCGGAGTAACTCTTAGGGAGATTGTGATGAGGATGCCGCTCTCAAATCGTTTTGCACACGATACATACTTTACGACAACGACACATTACAGACCTCAGATATCGATACGAGTAGATAGGTAGGATGGATACCATGCATATTGCGGAATTCTATATGGGTTGGCCCGAGTCAGATGCGCCTCTTTTTTGTTGCAGGTAATGCTCCATCTTCTTCAGAGACGGCGTGTTTGTGATGACTAGGAACATCAGGTGTCGATCCTAGTCTTTGCGAACCATCTGGAGGCCATTGGCAGCTCCTGAATAAGGGGGCACACAGTAAATATGACGCCAGCGTACCTGCATTTTGTGTCGCCAAGGTCCTGTCCAGCGGACACTCGGTGCATGCTGTGTTACATGTTAAAAAAGGCTGATCCAAGCGGACTATGGACGACGGTTCACCTCTGGCAGTATCTAGAAGAAAATAATCAAAATACTGCGTGGCAATAACTTGAAATGAGGACAAACCATGGCCACAAATTCTGCGTTCTATATCATGAATGCACGGCAGGAAAGGCATGGACCGCAGCGAACGTCGGAATTTAGAGGTATACGACTCGTTCCAATCTGCTGAAGGTTTAGATATCCTGGCATTAATGGGGGAGCCAAGTAGTCGTTTGACGAATTGGGTAGCTTCTGGCCGATTTTCGGCATTAGGTGCCCAACAGTCTTCGAGTAGGGTCCAGAGACTGTTCATTAATGTCGATTCTGCTCCAGAGTCTGAGACTGGACGCAAAGGTCGTTCCCCTGCAATTACTTTCATGATTATTGCGACGTCCCTCTGGACCTCATAAAAGGGAGCTTTTCCAGTCAATACCTGGTGGAGATGAGTAATTAACACATATACCGAAAGGATGGGGAAAGGACGGACCTCGTAGCAAACACACGCAAATGCGTAGATATCTGATCCCTGGTGGTTCGGATGCTCCCCACTCAACAATTCAGGAGCTTGCCATCGCGTGGTCCCTCCCCTTGCACTCGCAGTCGAATGAGTAAAGCCTAGAGTCACTACGTCGGCAATTGAAGACAAGCCAAAATCAGCAATGCAGGCTCTGCGGGAAGGTGTGACCAGGATGTTGATCTACGACGCAAGTCGGATGTCATTCAAGAGGCATGAAGACTGTGGCACGTACCGCCTTTAAATCTCCGTGGACTATGGAATTTTGGTGGAGGTATTCCAGCCCGAATGATATATCCAATATCTGCGAAAGTGTGAGCTAACCCTAGTTTTTGGCGGGTGCGCTCACGAGAGAAATGCACTCGGCTTCAGCTGCCGATGTTCTCTTCAAGAACTCGTGGATATTTCCGTTTTCCATCCATGGTGAGACGAGACAGAGGCGTTCGTCCCAGTAATATAGTCCGAAGAACGGAAGGAGGTTCGGGTGCGAAAGCTGGCGCCAGATAAGGGCTTCGCGCCCGAATTCCTGGATGGATACAATATTGTAAGTCAGGTTGGAGACGAGCGCTACTACCGAACCTTCATGGCTACTTCGATATCGTCTTGTTGGAATAACCTCATGACTTTTACAGAGACATGTTGTCCTCGAACCAAGCCTTTCCAGATATCGCCAAAGCCACCGGCGGCGACTTGTTTCCCTACCTTTTGCAATCCAGTCAGAGGGAAGCATCTGGGATGAAGCCCAGATGCACGGGAGAGTCGTATCAAAGCCTTGAAGAGCAAAGGCCGACTGGCTGAAAAGTCGCAATCCAGCAGCTAGATAAATAAATTCAGCAGCTGACAGTTGTGCGGATTACAGCATACATCTTGTACAAGATCCAGAAGGTGTTGAGCTTGAGTCTCACGGCAACCTAAAAATGTTTTGTACGCCTCCGAATCATTCAGCATCGTCATCAACTTTGCAAGGAGGGTGGAAATATCTTTGGATAAATTGGCGAATATTGTTTGCGCAGTCTGATGTGGGGCTTGGTGCCATGGAAGCTGGTTGAAAGATCAACAGGAGCACAGCCAAATCCAACTGATGTTCATACTGAGGTCGATTGGCCAAGAATATGAAACAGCTCCTCAACAACGGAAGGATAGTTCCCGAGACTTGTCAATGTATCCCATTTCATCCAAATTTCTGCTGCTTCTCTAAATTTATTTCTGAAATGTACCCCGTTAATATCTTATAGAATGGAAACGCGAATTGATGAACCTTGTATCGTCAGAGGGCAGTTGGAGGATTGCAGAACAGACATAGATAGCGAAGTTCTATTCATTTCATAAATATATCTGTATAAGAAGGGGTTCGGGAGAACAGGCTGACCTGGGCAAAAGGAAGCTTGACAGCGAGATGGACGCATTCGAGACGGTGAAAGGTCAGAGCCGGATCAAAGTCAGGTCGCAGGCGGGCCGCTGTATCAAAGAATGGCAGGTCAGGCAGGAAGCCAAGAGGCTCCAGAAGTTCATTGATGGTTGTTTGAGTGGTGAATGCAAATAGGCAGAACATCCCAGCTAGCCGAAGTTTCGTGTCATATTCTATGTCATGACGACGAAAAATCGGCTTAGCACTAGTTATCCTGCTAATTTGCCGCCACATCATGGGATCCAGCTCAAGTGCGTGATGTTGCCAAGCATCAGGATAGAGGGACCAGGGATTGCCGGCGGTATGCCTTCTCGCATATAAATGCAAGCGGCGAAACAGCCAGAACTCTTGGACAGCATCTCCAGTAAAGAGGTCTGCAGTAATAGTATCTAAAAAAAATTGAATCGTGTCGTCCGACAAGCGGTTGGACATCCTGAAGGCCACCCAAAGGATCAGCGCCCAGGGGGAGACCACCAATCCATAAAGCACACGGTGGGCTAAAGAATGATCTGCGAGCACTTTTGGGTAGCCCCGCGGTAATCTTTTTTTGGCATCTAGTTTCCTGTCAAGGCAGGTCATAAGATGAAGGAGACATTGAAGTAGATGAACCTTCACTTCTCTAGACACATGCACATACACCGCCATGGAATCGATGCCAAATGGTCGACCGAGTAAACCTCCAACATGGTCGTAATCCATGGATCCAGCCATTGCGAAACACCGCAGATTTCGCAATGTATGCTGGGATTAAATTCCAATTTGACCATAGTAGTGGACGTCGCCCAGGCCTCGATCAAGGCACTGAGGCTCAACAAATCAGTGTGGAAGAAGTTGATTCGGAAGCTGAAGCTACGGACTGGTCCCGCAACGATGAACCATCCGAGGAGGCGCACCCGTGCCTCGGACGTGAGCTGAGCAAAGAGGGGTTCCGGCGGAATCTGAACACTGCGTCGGTCAAATGCTCGACATCCATCCATCCAGTTGGTTGTGGACAACGACCTATAACCATCGAATTGGCGTTCAACAGCGAAGAGCTGTGTCACCAGATTCTTCAGGTATTCTTCATCCTCGTCTTGCCATATCCACAAGTCCTCCATTCCATTTGTCCCCTCCACTATCGCCAACCAGGTCTTGTCAATTTCGTGTGAGGAGATATGCCAGTTGGCATTGGACTTCGCAACAATGTACCGAGTAAACCATAAGCAGTGCTTGAAGGGTTGCCCACTCGAAACGATATCGAGTTCCTTGATGTGGCTATTCCGGGAGGGCGGAGGTAGCTCGATGAGCTCGGACGCTGAAGCTGGATCCATCGGTGGTGGAGGTCAGGAAAGCAATCGGAAAGGCAGCAGGCTGTTATACACGTGCCAGAGCCTGTGCAGTGACGGCCGATTTAGTTCCGGCCTTCTCACAATATGCCTTGTCATTTCGAAAACTTTATGAAAATGTAGAAATTTCTCTGTACAAAGTCCTTGGCGAACGTATGGGTTGAAAACTCAATGGATGATTATATACGGGGAATAGTTATCCTCTATATATTTGCATTGGATGTCAGATTCCTTGGCGGACGGAAACGGCCGAAATCAATCCTTCATGTCCGTCCAATCAAAAACGTTGACGGAATCCTCTGGTCGCCAATCTGCATGCGTACACTCTTAATAAGTCTGGTCGACCCGTGTACTCAAAATGTGTACTGGAAATTCACTTTTGTGTATGACGGAACACAGTTTTCGTCCGCAATATTGATAATTGGGCTGGTCTTGTTGCAGGACTCGACGCGTGCAGTACACCATCGTCGCTGCTCGCAATGCTGAGTGTGGACGGTGCGGCAGATTGCAAGCAGATCCTCCGTGGAGCACCGAAATCCGAAAAACGACATGGTGGTCTGGGAATAGACTGTCTCTTGAATGCAGCGGGAGACCACTTCAAGCTGGCCCAGGCGTTCGCCAGCTCGCAGGGGTTTGTCATTAATATTGCTGTGAGGAGGAGTGCGAGTACGAGTGCGAGGATCTCACGCTGCGCAAGCCCTTCAGCGCGTACCTCTCTACCCCTGCCGCGCGCGCAGTCCTCGCCGCCGTCGCACAAATGCTGCACCGGTGTGTTGAGCTGGTGCGTTATTCCTTATGACTGCGCGGTATCATGCTGACTCGCACACAGCACACTGTAACGACGACCTTCCCGCTCCCCGCGTGGCCCGCCTCGCCGCCCACTGCGTCTTATACCCCGCCCGCACACCCCCCGCGCAGGCACACCGTGGGCTCGGCTTCTTACACCGCACCCGAACTCGACACCGCACAGCCTGACGCCGACCTCGACCTCCCCCCACTCTCCACACGCCCCTCCCCGCCGTATGGGCCCCCGCGCTCCTCCGCGTCGCGCAGAACGCGGGCCTCGAGCGCATCGTGCTGGATGCAGAGGAGCGCCAACGCAGCGCGAGCGCGCCAGTTGGGGTGTATGCCGCGCCCTCTCCAATGCAGGACGCGTCCAAGCCATCAGCTCTTGACCCTGCGTCAACCAAGCTATGTCCCTTCGACTAACCACCTCCCTCTTCCTCGCCGCCGCCCGTGCCCACCCGCGCCTCGCCGCGCTCCTGCGCGCGGGCATGGGCGACGGCGTCTTTGGCGTGGGTGCGGGTGCGGGTGCGGGTGCGGGCGTGAGGGGACGGGCGTGGAGTCCGTCGTCCTGCACTCCCCCGCGCAGGCCCAGGCGTTCGAGCTAGTTTTGCTAGTGCTGCGAACACACGCATGCGGCACCTCGTGCTTCCTGCCCTCGCCCGCGCTGCTGCACCGCCTCCTCGCACACACCCGTTGCGCTCCCTCGACCTAACCCTTCCCGAAACGCCCCACATCACCCCCGCCCTTGAAGCGATGGTGCGCGTGCTCGCCGGGGTTGTCATTGCTGCGAGGAGTGCGAGTGCGTTGGGGAGGAGGAGCTGCACATAACGCACCCCACGGCGCAAGCCCCCCAGCGCGTACCGTTCCACCCCCGCCGCGCGCGAAGTTCGCCGTCGTCGTCGCACAGATGTTGCGCCGGTATGTCGAGCTCGTGCGTCTTTCCCTTACTATTCAGTATGGCTACGCTGACGCCGCACAGCACACCCTAACGACGATGTTCCCGCTCCCCGCGTCGCCCGTATCGCCGCCAGGCAGCGCTCCGTCTTATTATACCCCACCCTCGCGCAAGCACACCGTCGCCGCGCCGCTGCTGCACCATACTCAGCTACCCACCACCACACTCTACTCAAATGCAATTAACGTCGACGCCCAAACTCTCACCCGCACCCGCGCAGCGTGACGGCGCAACCGAACTCGACACTTCCCTCGACCTCCCCACTGCCCTCTCCCTTCTCCCCCCCTCCGCACCTTCCGCACGCCACTCCCCGCAGTCTGGGCCTCCATGCTCCTCCGCGCGCCGCAGAACGCGGGCGTCGAGCGCGTCGTGCTGGATGCGGGGGTGCAGGGGGCGGATGTGAGTGCTGGGGAGAGGCAGCAGAGCGCGAGCACGCCCGTTGGGGCGTATCCGTATGGCGATGTGCCCTCCGTATTGCAGGACGGGTAGTCCAGATGCACAGTGGAGGACAAGTACGCAGTGCACGACGCCGCCCCAGACTCCCCCAAATGGACCCCCCCACCTCCACCCCTCGCGCACCCCTCCCTCTTCCTCGCCGCCGCGCTCCTGCGCGCGGGCATGCGCGACGGCGTGGGAGGGGGGGTGAGGGGACGGGTGTGGAGTTTGCCGGGGGCGGAGCGTATTTAAGGGACCCGCGCCTCCGCTGCTCTGGCCTCGCTCCCTCGACCTATCTTCCTCGCTATTGCCCCGCCTCGTCGTTACCATCCTCGCCCGCTCTACCGTCCACCGCCTCCTACACGTCCCCCTTCAGTCCACCCCCGGACACGCCTGTGCATACCCCACACCTGCCTCCTCCCGCTTATCCAAGGCGTAGGGAACGTATGTAAAATCCACTCCTGCGACCGACATACAAAACTTCCCAGGGACGCCGACGCTGACGCTAACACTCGCTAGCCCCCTATTTTCGGTTTTTCTTTTCTTTTACTCATCGCTCTCAAATTGCTTTGCATACTTTACGACAATGACACGGACTTCAGATACAGTAGGTAGGTAGGGTAGATAGTGCATACCATGCATATTGCGGAATTCGTTGAATAAATAAATTTGAATCAGGCTGCTTCTTCACCGCCGCCGCGCTTCCCCGGCCAGTCTCTAACTCGATCGTGCTCTTCGAGAACGTGGGGCAAGGGACACGGCTCAGGCTCGTGGTGCACCGGTGTGGTGGTGTATCGGCGGGTGGATGAGGAGGGGCTGGCACGGAATACATAGGGAGATTGCGATGAGGACGCCGCTGTCAAATCGCTTTGCACACGATACATACTTTACAACAACGACGTATTACGGACCTCAGATACAAGTAGATAGGTAGGATGGATACCATGCACATTGTGGAATTCTATATCGGTTGGCTCGAGTCAGATGCGCCTCTTTTTCGTCGACCTGTCTGCAGGTAATGCTCCATCTTCTTCAGAGACGGCGTGTTTGCAATGACTAGGAATATCAGGTGCTGGTCCTAGTCTTTGTGAACCATCTGGTGGCCGTCGGCAGTTCCTGAATAAGGGGGCACACAGTAAATATGACGCCAGCGTACCTGCATTTTGTGTCGCCAAGTTCCTCTCCAGCGGACATTCGGTGCATGCTGTGTTACATGTAAAAAGGCTGATCCAAGCGGACTCTACGGACGACGGTTCACCTTTGACAGTATCTAGAAGAAAATTATAAAAAGCTGCCCGGCAATAACTTGAAATCAGGACAAACCATGGCCACGAAGTCTGTGTTCTATATCATGAATACATGGCAGGAAAGGCATGGGTCGCAGCGAGCGTCGGAATTTAGAGGTATACGACTCGTCCCAATCTGCCGAAGGTTCGGGTATCTCGGCATAAATGGGGTAGTCAAGTAGCCGTTTGACGATTTGGGTGGCTTCTGGCCGATTTTCGGCATTAGGTGCCCAACAGTCTTGGAGTAGGGTCCAGAGACTGTTCATCAACAGCGGATCCGCTCCAGAGCCTGGCGGGCGTGAGGGTCGTTCCCCTGCAATTACTTTCATGATTATTGCGACGTCCCTCTGGATCTCATAAAAGGGAGCTTTTCCAGTCAATACCTGGTGGAGATGAGTAATTAACACAGATACCAATGGTGGGGAAAAGGGAACCTCGTAGCAAACACATCCGAACGCATAGATGTCCGATCCATAGTGGTTTGGATCCCCACTCAACAACTCGGGAGCCTGCCATCGCGTGGTCCCTCCCTTTGCACTCACGGTTGAATGAGTAAAGCGTAGAGTCACCACGTCGGCGATCGAAGACAAGCCAAAATCAGTGATGCAGGCTTTGAGGGAAGGCGTGACCAGGACGTTGATCTACGACGCGAGTCAGATCTCATTCAAGAGTCATGAAAGGTGTGGCACCTACCGCCTTTAAGTCTCCGTGGACTATGTGATTTTGGTGGAGGTATTCCAGGCCGAATGATATATCCCACATCTGAGAAGAAAGTGAGTTGACTTCAGCTTCAGGTAGGTAAACTCACGAGAGAAATGCGCTTGGCTTCAGATGCCGATGTTCTCCTCAAGAATTCGAGGACATTCCCGTTTTCCATCCATGGTGAGATAAGACAAAGGCGCTTGTCCCAGTAATATAGTCCGAAGAACGGAAGCAGGTTTGGGTGTGTAAGTTGCCGCCAGATAAGTGCTTCGCGCCCGAATTCCTGGATGGACACAATATCGTAAGTCGTGCCAGAAGTGAGTGCTAGAACAAACCTTCACAACCACTTCAATATCATCTTGTTGGAATATCCTCATGACTTTTACCGAGACATGTTGTCCTTGAACCAAGCCTTTCCAGATATCACCAAAACCACCGGCGGCGACCTGTTCCCCAACTTTTTCCAATCCAGTCAGAGGGAAGCATCTGGGATGAAGCCCAGATGCACGGGAGAGTCGTATCAAAGCCTTGAAGAGTGAAGGTCGACTGGCTGGAAAGTCGCAATCCAGCAGCTAGAAAAATTACAAGTTCAGCAGATGACAGTCGCGCGGATTACAGCATACATCTTGTACAAGATCCAGCATGTGTTGAGCTTGAGTCCCACGGCAGCTCAAAAATGTTTTGTACGCCTCCGAATCGTTCAGCATCGTCATCAACTTTGTAAGGAGGGTGGAAATATCTTTGGATAAATTGGCGAATATTGTTTGCGCAGTCTGATGTGGGGCTTGGTGCCATGGAAGCTGGTTGAAAGATCAACAGGAGCACAGCCGAATCCAACTGATGTTCATACTGAGGTCGATTGGCCAAGAATATGAAACAGCTCCTCAACAACGGAAGGATAGTTCCCAAGACTTGTCAATGTATCCCATTTCATCCAAGTTTCTGCTGCTTCTCTAAATTTATTTCTGAAATGTACCCCGTTAATATCTTATAGAATGGAAACGCGAATTGATGAACCTTGTATCCTCAGAGGGCAGTTGGAAGATCACAGAACAGACATAGATAGCGAAGTTCTATTCCTTCATAAATATAGTATCAGAAGGTGTTTGGGAAAACGGGCTGACCTGGGCAAAAGGAAGCTTGACAGCGAGATGGACACATTCGAGACGGTCGAAGGTCAGCCACGTTGCGCTCGATGCCTGTCGTTCCTGCTGGTTGCATAATGGCAGAACCGGAACGAAGTCAGGTCGCAGAGGCTCCGGAATGAGTAGGTGAGCCGCTGTATCAAAGAATCGCATGTCATGCTTGAAGCCAAGAGACTCCAGAACTTCATTCATAGTCGTTCGTGTGGTGGATGCAAATATGCAGAATATTCCAGCTAGCCGAAGTTTCGTGTCATATTCTATGTCATGATGACGAAAAATCGGCTCAGCACTAGTTATCTTGCTAATTCGCTGCCACATCCTAGGATCCAGCTCAAGTGCGTAATGCTGCCAAGTGCCAGGATAGAGGGACCAGGGATTGCCGGCGGTATGCCTTCTCGCATATAAACGCAAGCGGCGAAACAGCCATTCCTCTTGGGGAGCATCTCCACTGGTAAAGACCTCCCTTCGAAGAGTATCTAAAAAAAGTTGAATCGCGTCGCTCGACAGGTGGTTGAACATCCTGAAGGTCACCCAAAGAATGAGCGACCAAGGGGAGACCACCAATTCATAAAGCACACGGAGGGCTAAAGAATTATCTGCGAGCACTTTTGTGCAGCCCTGCACTGAGTTTTTTTTTGCATCTAGTTTTCTGGCAAAGCAAGCCATAAGATGAAGGAGACATTGAAGTAGATGGACCTTCACTTCTTTAAACACATGCACGTACAACCCCATGGAATTGATGCCAAATAATCGACTGAGTAAACCTCCAACATGGTCATAATCCAAGGATCCAGCCATTGCGAAACACCGCAGATTTTGCAATGTATGCTGGGATTAAAATCCAATTCGACCATAGTAGTGGACGTTGCCCAGGCTTTGATCAAGGCACTGAGCCTGAACAAATCCGTGTAGTGGAACTTGTTGCCGCTACGGACTGGTCCCGCAATGATGAACCATCTGAGGAGGCGCACCCGCACCTCGGACGTGAGCTGAGCGAAGAGGGGTTCCGGCGGAATCTGAACACTGCGTCGGTCAAATGCTTGACATCCATCCATCCAGTTGGTTGTGGACAACGACCTAAAGTAACTACCGAATTGCCCGCGTTCAACAGCGAAGAGCTGTGACACCATATTCTTCAGGTATTCTTCATCCTCATCTTGCCATATCCACAAGTCCTCCATTCCATTTGTCCCCTCCACTATCGCCAACCAGGTCTTGTCAATTTCGTGTGAGGAGACATAGTCGGCACTGGACTTCGCAACAATGTACCAAGTAAACCATAAGCAGTGCTTGAAGGGTTGCCTACTCGAATCGATATCAAGCCGAGGTTCGAGTTCCTTGGTGCGTCTATTCCAAAAGAGCGATGGTAACTTGGACGCTGAAGCTGGATCCATCGGTGGTGGAGGTCAGGAAAGACTTCCACGCTATCGGAAAGGCTGTTACACGCGTGCCAGCTGAGCCTGTGCAGTGACGGCCGATTTAGTTCCGGCCTTCTCACAATATGCCTTGTCATTTCGAAAACTTTATGAAAATGTAGAGATTTCTCTGTACAAAGTCCTTGGCGAACGTATGGGTTGAAAACTCAGTGGATGATTATATACGGGGAATAGTTATCCTCTATATACACGCGTTGTAGGCGCGATCAGCGGACGACGCACTTGGAAAATAGTCGTTCACAAGTGCTATAGAAGCCTTCATGTCTGTCCAATCAAAAGCGTCGACGGAATCCTCTGGTCGCCTTCACATCCGATCTGCATGCGTACGCTGGGTCCTTCGTCCTAATAAGTCTCTGGTCGACCCGTGTGCTCAAAATGTGTACTGGAAATTCACTTTTGTGTATGACGGAACACAGTTTTCGTCCGCAATATTGATAATTGGGCTGGTCTTGTTGCAGGACTCGACGCGTGCAGTACACCATCGTCGCTGCTCGCAACGCCGAGTCGCAGGCCTTGGTGGACGGTGCGGCAGATTGCAAGCAGATCCTCCGTGGAGCACCGAAATCCGAAAAACGACATGGTGGTCTGGGATTAGACTGTCTCCTGAACGCAGCGGGAGACCACTTCAAGCTGGCCCAGGCGTTCGCCAGCCTCGCCGGGAACTGTCATTAATATTGCTGTGAGGAGGAGTGCGAGTACGAGTGCGAGGATCTCACGCAAGCCTTCCAGCGCGTACCCCTGCCGCGCGCGCAGTCCTCGCAGCCGTCGCACAGATGGTGTGTCGAGCTGGTGCGTTATTCCTTATGACTGCGCGATATCATACTGACTCGCACACAGCACACCGTAACGACGACCTTCCTGCTACCCGCGTCGCCTGCCTCGCCGGGTGGCATCACGGCGTCTTATACACCCTCCTTGCAGGCACACCGTGGGCTCGGCTTCTTACACCGCACCCGAACTCGACACCGCATAACCTGACACCGACCTCGACCTGCCCACCGTCCTCTCCCTCCTCCCCCCACCCTCCGCACGCCCCTCCCCGCCGTATGGGTCCCTGCGCTCCTCCGCGCCGCGCAGAACCCGGGCCTCGAGCGCATCGTGCTGGATGCGGCGGTGCGCCAACGCAGCGTGAGCGCGCCAGTTGGGGTGTATGCTGCGCCCTCCGCAATGCAGGACTCCAAGCCACCTGACCCCGCGTCGATCAAGCTACGTCCCTTCGACCAACCACCTCCCCACAACCCTTGCCCCACAACCCTCTTCCTCGCCGCCGCCCGCGCCCACCCGCGCCTCGCCGCGCTCCTGAGCGCGGGCATGGGCGACGGCGTCTTTGGCGTGGGTGCGGGGGTAAGGGGACGGGCGTGGAGTTTGCCGGGGACGGGCGGGCGTGTTTGAGCGTGCCGACATATAAATTATTTCTGCAGGGAGGGCGTGGATACGCCCCGACTTCCTCACCGTACTTCCGCCGCCGCCACTACAGGCGCGCCTGTACATACGACGCATCGACAACGCACCATTCAACAACACTCGCTGCCCCCTTCCTCCCCGCCAGCTAAACGACACTCAGGCGGGGAAGGCGCGCATGCGCATAAAAGCATTCTACAAGCACGACATGAAAACAAAACTTCTACTGCGACCTGCACGGCCCACAAGTCCGAACGGATGTACATACGCACCTCGACACTCGCTAGCCCCCCGCCCTCTCCACACGACAGACACGCGAGGGGAGGGCGCATGCACATACAACTGACATTCTACAAACACGATATACAAAAAACTTGCGCCATCGCGACAAATCGCCAACGCACCGATACACTCGCTAGCCCCCCTTCGCGCGCCTCCGCCCTCTCCACCACAACCCGGAAGGGCGGGGCGCGCATGCACATAAATCCGTCCTTCCTGACCGACATAACAGCAAAATATCATCTCGAGATTCGACTCGAGGATACGCCCCCTCTCCTCTTCTCTTCATTTACTCATCACATCTCATACTTTACGACGCATTACGGGTGCTCCACAAAATTAAGACCTTAAGTCTTGTTAAGGCTTATTAAGGGTGCACACGCGGTTACTATTATATAGCAGATACAGTAGATAAGTAGGTAGGTAGATAGCTATGTAGTAGATACCCATGCATATTGCGGAATTTCGTTGAATAAATAAATGAATTAATTAATTTACTGTGTGAATGTTCCTTCTTCACCATGCACCTTGGACGTTTCGACAGTTCCACTCGTTACTATCGCGCCGGCTTGTATAGCAGTGCGTTATACTCATCTGAATCCGTCTCTTCACCAGCCCCGATGCTTGGCAATCCCGAACTTGCCAAGACCACGCTCTTCATGGAACACCTCCTTGACGCTACACACTCGTGCCGTCCTGACGGTGCGCCCGCCGGGGAGACGATTGGCTGAGGGCGGTAGATTATTTCCGCTCATTGCCGTCGCCGCGCTTCGCCACCCAACGCGTCTGCGCCAGCTCGGGGACCCTCGGCGGCTCGGCGGCGCTCTCTGAGTCGCAGTCGACTTCGAGGTCGATGCAAAGGGATTCTCTGGGACACGGTATTGGGACGCTTGGAGGGACGCAGCGCTGTACACGCTGCACACATTCAGGGGGCCGATTGGCTGTGCGAGCGAGGGCGCCGCGCTCCCCCATCCAATATACGGTTTGAAACGCATCACCAGCACGCCCGCGCCCGCAGGGGACTCGATCGCACTCGTCGAGAGCGTGGGGCGGGCGACGCGCCAGGCGCGGCTCAGGCTCGGGGCGCGCGGGCGTGGTGGGCGTGCGGGGATGGTGGTATATCGGCGAGTGGATGGGGGGAGCCGGCTGGAGGAGGTTGCCCGGGCCGCGGAATAGCGAGATTGCGACGAGAGGACGTGCCTTGTGGTGGTGTAATTTTCTTGCGCATCGGCAGTTGGGGAAGTACGGGATTCGAAGTTTGCGCGTGTGGAGTAACCTAGCTCTGTTGAGCTAGAATACGTGGATGCGGGCGAACTCGAGTTCGGGGCATTGTACGACAACAAGATCGAGGATGCTGGCCTGGAATGGTGGATAAAATTACTCTTCCTGATGTGTCTGGCCGCTCCGGAGTGCAAACCCACTGCATTTTATATAACAGACAAAGCAGGTGTTCAAGGCTCGAAGACAATGTGCATCCCTTGCTGCTTAAGCGCATCGAAAGACGCCAAAAAAGCAAGATGCGAGTCCGACCCCTGCAGCTTGAAATTCTTGAGGGGCGTTATCCCAGCGTTCGCGCCGCCCTCGCTCCTGGACTGGAGCATGTCGATTAGGAGGTGGTAGTCCAAAGGCGAGTCTCCGCTCCGGTATGCCACCGGCGGAAGACCGACGATGAGCTCCCGCAGGAGTGGAAGGTAGCCGTTCCGCGCGGCCAGTATCGAGCTGACGGCGCGGAGGCAGTGAACGGGGATGTCCATCGTGAATTTGGAGACGTGAGGGAGGGCAGCGAAGAGGAGTGCGAAGTTGGGTGTGGACAGGGTGCAGTCGGCGAGGAGGCGCGCGAGGGGGCACGAGGAGCGCGCCATGAAAGCGAGGAAGTGCGAGATGTGGGCGTCGTCCGTCGAGAAGGTGAGCTTCTCGAGGACGGGGAGCGTGAGGGAACGGAACAAGGGCGCAACGTCCTCGGGGTTGCTTGATTTTTGGTCGCGGTATACCTTTAAGGACCGCAATGCCGGGAGCGTTGTCGGCGCCTGCGGGGTGGGGGGGTTAGCCGGAGGGAGGCCGGTCATTCTCAGGACGCATTCCTAGAGCGAGGAGAGACAGGTCAAAATGACCCAGCCCTGTTGTGGGGTCATATTATGAGCTTCGAATCGAGTTAATTGCGACCACGGCAGAAGCGCATGGGGGAAAGGATGTAGGGTCTCAGCATCAGCAACCAGAATTCGGAGCCGTGGAGAGGTATGGAGAGCCGCCAGTGATAATGTGTACGTGCCGACCTCAGACACAAAAAAATCCAGACTCTGGAGTAAGGGATATCCTCCATCGAAATTGTCCAAATATCTGACGAGGTCAGCGTGGTTGAGTACTAGCCGGCCGCTGAATCTGGGGAGCATGGCGGACGACTGTGTCGTAAAGAGACGTGGGATTCAAGGGCTACGGGTTCTGGCTGTCATCCAACAGGAGGCTGAGAGGATGTGCGCCCGATCGAGAAAGCCACTGCGCCAGCAGCGCACAGAGAGCTTCATTGCGCGCGGTAGACGAGCCGAGCTGGATTCTCTGTCTGCTCCATAGCTGGGGGGTCGCCAACGCGATGTTGCGCCATTGGCGACAGATTGCCAGCAACGTCAGAGGGACAGCTGCAGGGTCGGGCTGGACGAATTGCGGCAACGGAGGAAGGCACCAGTGAAAGATTTCGCTAATAATCTCGGGCGGAAGGGTGAGGACTGGGTAGACAATGTCATTGAGCTGGGCAGCCTGGGCCTGGTTGAGCATCTAGAAAACAGCCTTGTGTAAACCAGAGCACGATGAATCGACAGCGGTCGAATAGTGCCTTACCTGACTTTATAGGGTACTTCTCTTAGTCGGTAGAGGTTCGGATGCGAACTGAAGCTCGAAGGTCTGAAGCCCCTTCGTGGTTGTGGCAGTGAGAGTCGCGTCGCGATCACGTGAGCCGATTATGTTTTCAAAAGCAGCTGGCAAAAACAATTTCCAAATTAAGGCTGAATCCAGAGACGCGTAAAATCCGTGTGAAAAATAACTGAGAATAGTTGAGCGATCTGGAGTATGCGGCACCTATGCAATGCAGCAGCGGGATTGGCAATGGAATAGTTCAGTTCTAATATATAAAA
Organism: Mycena rebaudengoi; assembly: GCA_029282285.1. Lineage (NCBI taxonomy): Eukaryota > Fungi > Basidiomycota > Agaricomycetes > Agaricales > Mycenaceae > Mycena > Mycena rebaudengoi. The sequence goes on along the minus strand of JARJCX010000148.1, from coordinate 24,850 downwards.
AACCTAGTAGGAACACAAGCGAAGGCGTGGATGTCGGATGCAGGGTAAATCAAATTTTATCTTCTGGGGTGTGGTTTTCTTGCGTATCGACGATTGGGGAAACACGGAATTCGAAGTTCACGTGTGTAGAGTAACCTAGCTCTGTTGAACTGGAATACGTGGATGCGGGCGAACTCGAGTTTGGGGCTTTGTATGACAACAAGATCGAGGTCTACTGGCTTGGAGTGGTGGACAAAATTACTCTTCCTGCTTGTGTCTGGCCGCTCCAAAATACAAACCCGCCGTATTTCATTGATGCACGCGGGCTCAAGGCTCGAAGACAATGCGCATACCTCTTTGTGTAAGCGCATCGAAAGACGCCGAAAAAGCGAGATGTGAGTCCGACCCCTGCAGCTTGAAGACCTTCAGCGGCGTTATCCCAGCGCTCGCGACGCCCTCGCTCCTGGACTGAAGCATGGCAATGACGAGTGAATAGTGCCGCGGCGAGTCTCCGTTCGGTAGAATTCGAAAACGGATGATCAGCTCACGCAGTGCCGGAAGATAGTTGTTCTGAGCGGCCAACATTGAGCCGACGTCGCCGAAGCAGTGGACAGGTATGTCGATTGTGAACCTGTAAACACGGGGGAAGGCAGCAAAGAGTCGTGCGAAATTGGCTGTGGACAGGTCGCAGTCGGCAATGAGGCGAGCGAGGTGGCACGAAGACCGCGCCATGAAGTCGAGAAAGTCTGAGATGTGGTCATCGTCCGTCGAGAAGGTGAGTTCCGTGAGAGCAGGGAGTGTGAGGAAACGGAGGAAGGGTCTGACATCGCTGGGGTCGCATGATGTGCCGTTGATGTTGCCGTCTCCGCGGAGCACATGAAGGCCCCTTAACGTCGGAAGCGTGGTCGGCGGCTGCACGGCGATGGGGTTGGTCGGGGGTCCGACAATTGTCAAGTCGTATTCCTCGAGCGAGGAGCTGCACGTTAGGATGGCCGCCTAGCCTTGCGCCAGGCTCATATTGCGACCCACAAATCGAGTCAATTGCGACCACATCGGAAGGTCATGGGGGAAAGGATGTAGGGTCTCGCCATCAGCAACCAGAGTTCGTAGCCGTGGGGAGGTCTGAATAGCAGCCAAGGACAATGTGTAAGTTCCAACTTCAGATGCAGAAAATTCCAGACTCTCGAGTAATGGATACCCTGCATGGAAATTGTCCAAGTATCGAACGAGATCTCGATGCTCAAGTACCAGCCGGAGATGCTGAAGACGGTGCGCATGTTGGATGACTGTATTGTAAAGGGAAGTGGGAGTGGAGTCCACACTCTTGGTGTCATCCAAGAGCAGGCTGAGAGGATAGGAGGCCGACCGAGAAAGCCACCTCTCCAGAAGCACGCACAGATTTTCATTGCGAGTTATCGATGGGCCGAGCCGTATTTCCAATCTGCTCCACAGCTGCGGGGTCGCCAGCGCAATATTACGCCACTGTCGACAGATTGCCAGCAGGGCCAGAGGTGGCGCAATGGAGTCGCGCCAGATCCAAGTTGAAGTCGAAGGAAGGTACCAGCAAAATATTTGACTGGTGATCTCGGGCGGAAGTGTGAGACCGGGTACACGATGTTATCGAGCTCGGCCTGGAGGGATTCACGTTCTGAGCCGGAGAGACAGTTCTGATATTCGAAAAGTGTGTGCATTTCACTCATGAGGCCTGCGAGGCGATCGCGAGGATGTGCGGCAAGTGTGAAATCGGGTGCAGGAGACACGGGAACATGGCCGCAGTGAGTACAGAGTGGCATCTGCCAGAAAACAATACATAAACAAGAGTGGCAATGAATCGCAACAGTCGACTGGTGCCTTACTTTACTTTACACCACTTTTGGGTAATTTCCTTGGTCGGTAAAGGTTCGGATGCGACTTAACTGAGGCTATCGTGGTTGTGGCAGTGAGAGTCGCGTCGCGATCACGTGAGCCAATTACGTTTTCAGAAACTGACTCGAAGACGCGCAAAATCCATGCGAGAAATAATTGGGAGTAGTTGAGAAATCTGGAACATGCGGCAGCGGGATTGGCAATGGAATACTTCAGTTCTAATATAAAACAAACGTAGGAACTACACGTGTCCGCAAGGCTGTGCGGACGGGCCGACAAACACCGTAAACGCGAGTCGTTTGAATGCGGGATATAGCCAGCCCTCGTGAATTCAGTGTCACCCAATATCTCCTTTTTTAAGTAACTTATGTCGGTGTGCGTCATGCGTGTACGGATCAACAGGCGGCAGTTCGACAGCAGTCTTGACTTGGCATTCAGCATGATGCCATGCATCATATACTTATTGTGACAGGTATCCTTGTACATATATACCTCCGCTGTGATAGGTACTTGACTCATGTATAGATCCTGACTCGTCACCTCTCACTCAGACAGACCTCCCAAGTAACTTCCGCCATGTCCCAAAAAGTGAGAATCCAGTGCTCAGGGACAGAGTACTGACGGATTTGACTTCTCAGCATAACACAGACCAAGACCTCGTGTCAGATCCGAATCCCTTGGTTGTTCAGGTGGGTTGAACCTGCTGTTGGGCCCCGGGAAGCCAGCTTACTAGTCACTGTGCAGGATCATATGCATCTGGAAGAGCTCAACAAACGTGTGCAGTCAACACTCAAAGATGACCCAGAACTTCCTACACACCTTGCAAAGTTGGCAAGTTTCTTGAGATCTCAATTCGAGGACTCAGGACGTCCGGAAGAGCTTGAATTGTCCCTGAAACACTACCGGGAAGCAGTCAGATTGACCCCTGCAGGGCATCCAAAACTTGCACTCCATCTCCTGGGATTGGCAGTGGCTTTGACGGACCGATACCAGATAATGGGAAATTTGCAAGACATTGAAGCAGCCATTTGCAATTACCGGACTGCATTGAAAATGACGCCTGAAGACAGTCCGCATTTTCTGATATATATGCTGGGCCTGGCAATAACAGCCGGCAATCGGTACCAATCGACAGGAGACCCACAAGATATCATGGAGGCCTTGAATCACTTGAAAAAGGTTGTGGAGCTGACACCAGAGGATCACCCTGATCGAGCTGACTGGCTGGAACGTCTGGCTGTGGCATATTCTACCACATATGACATCCAGGGAAATGTCGATGACCTGGAAGCTGCGCTGTTGAATAACCATTTGGCTGTGGTCCAGACACCAGCAGGTCATCCCAATCTGGCCCGATGTCTTCAAAGTTTTGCAATGAATTTGGTTCATCGATACAATAGATTCGGAAACTTGCAGGATATCCAGGCAGCTATTCAACACAGCACAAAAGCCATCAAAGTAGTTCCAGAAGGGCATCCCGAGCATCCACGACTTCTTTGGGGTTTGGCCATGTCATTAACAAGTCGCTATCAGAGGCTCCGAGAAGTAGGAGACCTTGAATGTGCCATGAAGTACAACCAAAAAGCAGTGTCTCTCACACCGGACAACCATCCGGAGCTTCCTATTCGTCTTAAAAACTTGGCATTTATATATGGAATCGAATATTCTAGATCAGAGGATTTACGTGCCCTTAATGCCGCACTCGATCACTACAGATCCGCTCTTGCTCTCTTACCCAAAGCTCATCCATTTGTGGCTGACTGCCTGCAGAACATGGCTGTGGATCACACTCTGCGATATTTCAAGCTGAGAGATCTCAATGATATCAAAGCCGCTCTAATCTGTGACAACGAAGCAGTTCAGCGTACATCTGAAGACAATCCATGGCTTCCTAGGCGTCTCCACAGTAAGTCCGCGCCATCTTCGTCACTTAGTTACTTCGCTTAGCGTGGCAAAAGTTCGTGACTTTGATGGGATTCTCTGAAAGTTCGTGAGTTCAGTTGGAAAGTTACGAGCTTTCTCATTTTGATGGCATCAATTCTGTATCCACATGCAACCTATTTCAAGCAGTTAGGGCAAGTGCAGCGTGCCCTAACTGCGGGTATTCATTGGTTAGGGTTCAGGTTAGAGATTAGGGGTTCGGGGTTTCGGGTTAGAGGTTAGGGATAGGGTGTTAGGGTTGAGAGATATAAATTTCCGCGGCAACGAAAATAGATTGTGAAGGCTGCCTTGGTTGAAGTTACGAGCTTTCACACTTTCCCATCAAAGTCACGAACTTTCTCGCTTCTAAGCGAAGTAACTAAGTGACGAAGATGGGTACGACCCCTCCACAGTTTAGCCGCATCATATTCTAATGCATTCACTGTATTCAGTGATTTCTACTACCTCGATGTTGCAATGCAGAATTATGAACTGGCGGTGAGAACAACCCCAAAAGAGCACCCAGAACTTCCCAGACGTCTTCAGTCTTTGGCATCATTGCTTGCTCAGCGATTCAACATACTTCACAATCTAACTGATCTTGATGTTGCACTTGCGAACTACAAGCAATCATTTTTTGAAAAGACCACTTCAGAGCCAGTTCAATTGCATTCAATATTTTTGCCAGACATTCTGTGGACTGGGATGTCACACATCAATCGTTCAGCTGCAACTCAAAGAATTGATCTCGTGAAGAGAACTTCGGATGCCGCCCACGCCTGCATTGAACTCGGTAACCTGAAAATTGCAGTTGAATTTCTAGAACAAGGAATAGCCACTACATTTCAGCAAATGCTCCAACTAAAGATCAATCCTGATGGGCTTCCCGAGGCTGATGCAAACAAATTGCAAGAACTCTCTTCCGTGCTTTACAGTGGAGCTTCTGAAAATGTTCAAGAAATTGCCATTGAAAGAAATAAGCTGCTTGAGGAAATTCGTGCCCGCCCTGGATTTGGATATTTTCTCTGTCCAAAGCCTTACAAGGATATCTGTAAAGCTGCACGGGATGGACCAATTATAATTTTGAATGCAAATGTGTCACGATTCGATGCCAAATCTAATCTAATCGAGACAACGCCGACATCCCCTATCTTGACGCCCAAGATCATAAGCGCCCAGACTATATATATCGATGACGACAACGATGTCGGGATTAGCCGAGAAGACTGGGAGATGGCCGGTTAAAACGAGGTATGACATCACGGATATATTTATCCTCGTAGAACGTTGTGGAACATTGAAGAACATTCGGACATGAGGCTACGGGACGTTTACATACCGACTTCCATATGTACATAATTCACACGGGTTCGACCCAACAGTATAAGTAGAGTAGTGTTTCGCTTGTAGTAGTTAACCTTTTATTCCATCATCTTTCGAGCTCTACACATCTCACTACCCAATCCCTCTCATCTTACCGAGAGTGGACGAGATTGAGTCTTGACTGTGACATAATAAAAGGTTACCCATCATACCCTCGTACCGCCCCTACCGACCTCCTTTCCTCGCCATCCCCCCACTTTCTAGTTATCCCTTTCTGCCGCAGTGGCAGCCTCTTACCTGAAGATCCACTTCCCCCATACCAACATTCACGTCGTCCACACCGACGTTAAACAATTGCAGCGCAAATCGTTCGTGGTTCACTCAAACAGACAGACGCTAGGCCACGGGAAACGTTGAGACCGTCCCCAGCCTTATAGCAGTCGCAGGAGTGCTAGCTTAACCTTCGGGGAAGGCTACCTCGCTATCGCCGGGGGTGTCGTAGAAGACCCGGGGTAGTTCTGTTAGCAACAAACCACATCGACCCCACCCACCGCTCAGTGCGGACCGACCGACGCAGTGACGTACCGCGTACCCTCGAGCGGGTCATCGACCCCTGACTCCGTACACGAGTGGATAGCCGACCGAGCCCGATCCGCTTCACCACCAGGAGAGACCTTTCTTTCCTTCCCGACCTTCACACAAATCACATACGCCTCCACCCCTCCGCCCGCACCAGACATGTCCCGACAAGGATCCCCCATGCACCAAGGGCCCGCACCCCAGCCCTACCAACAACTCTACTTCCAATCACCCGATGGAAGCTACCACCCCTGCCCCGACCCCCTTCATTCCCAGATCGCCACCGCGACCCCTCCCCCGTATACCCACACCACGCCCACCCTCCCCACTCCCATCCCCAAGGACGTTCCTTACGGGATTAGTCAACAACGTCTCGACGAGACAGACGTCAAAAATAGTCTTGGCAAAGACCCCGCCGTTGTTCGACGGCAACGACAAGGCCAGGTGGGATACCTGGTACGACGCCCTCACAACCTACGTGGCGGCATACGGATCCGAGTTCACCCTCGAATCCACGAAGATCTTCTTCACCCTCTCGTTATTGAGGGAAGAAGATGGGAAGGCTTGCCCAGCCTCAAACTGGGTACGGAATTGGAAGCGACAGTATGTCGCTTACGGAACGCTGCACCCCCGCAGCAACATTCGAAGGGCTCATCGCTGAGCTCGAGAAGACGTTCAGGGACACGAACGTCAGGGAAACGGCGCACCTACGCCTGCTCAACACTCGGCAGGGAAAAGACTCCCTCGCCGACTTTCTGCAGAAGTTCGAGCTTACTGCAGAGGAAGCCGGGTACACACCCGGAGACAAAACTTTTGACACCTTCCTGTGTCAATTGTTGGAGACCCTCGTCAACGAGGAGGTCCGGCGCAACCTATACGCCGGAGGAATCGAGATTCCCGGAGAGTACCGGGAACTGAAGAAACGGATGCTCGTCATCAACAGCATCCTGGAGCGCAGCAAGCTCCAAAAAGGAAACATGTTCTGGACCCCGGCAGGGCCCAGACAGAACACCGGGGCGTCCCAACCCCGTCAACAAAACGAGGGACCAGACCGGACGAAGATCCCGGTCTCGAAAGGCGGCGACGCCATGGACGTGGACAGGGCTAAGGCGGCGGCCAAGCCCTTCTTATGTTATAACTGTGGCAAGGAAGGCCACATGAAGCGCGAGTGTCCGGAGCCTCGCAAGAACAAATTCAATATCCGGTCGATCAAGACCGACGACTACTCACAGGAGGACCTGCAGGCCCTGGCGGCCACCCTCCGCGAGAAGGGTTTTTAAAGGGGCCCCCGCTTACGGCCAAAGCGGCGCCCCCTCCCCCGGTTACGAAGACTGTTCGCTTCTCGGACTTAAATAAAGACACTTACGATACCACGGACTCAGTAGTTACGGACGATGACATGTATTCAGAGGAAAACAGTAGCTTACGAAAGAACATAAACGATTTCTTAGTAGCTAGCGTAGAAAATAACAAAAAAATACGTATCTTGGAGAACCAGAACCGGAAGAATAATTTAAAAAACAAGAGAATGGACGAAGCGAACAAGCGCTGGAGCGCTTTCAAAAAGGCCCCTGGAATCCAAACCAGTGATAAAAATACGGAGACGAAAAAGGGTGACGATGTCACGACGGCTCAATCCTTATCTAAGGAGGAAGCGCCGAAGAAGGAAGGGAAGGCGCCCATGGTACCCGGCCGGCTTGACCGGGCTAAAGGCAGCGAAGTGGTTGTCCCATAAGGCAATGGGCATACCGGAGGACAAGCTCGCGAAGGAGCTCAGGGAATATCAGAGGCAACGGAAACATCATGAGATGATGGTCAACGTCCAGATAACCACGTTGGATACCGGGAAGACGCGCGCAGTCAAGGCACTTCTCGATAACGGAAGCACAGCATCGTGCATCGATCGAGATTATGCCAAGGCTGAAGACTTCGAGCTCCACGAGCTTGAAGCGCACATCGTCGCCCGCAACGCGGACGGGACAGACAACGCCAGAGGCAAGATCACTCACTACGTTGAGTTGATCATGGCGGTTGGACCACACCGGGAGAAGCATCGCTTCCTGGTGACTGGGCTAGGAAAGGCCCGGATGTTCATCGGATATGATTGGTTGTTCAAACACAACCCCGTGATCGACTGGAGAGCGCAGAAAATACTCTTCAGCCGATGCCCCCCCGAATGCAACATGAAAGGGACGGAATCCGGAGCCGGGGAAGGCCGAGCGAACGAGCTAGAGGAAGGGGAGTCTTTACTCCTAGTAGACTTTGCGGAAGCAATCGACCTCCGGGTCAAAGAAACGCAGGCGCAGCGCATGGCGCAGGAGGGAGACCGTGAGAAGGAGCGGATGACGGAGGAGAAGATCCCGGAGCAGTACCGCGACTATGTCAAAGTCTTCGCCAAAGAATCGTTCGACTCACTACCAGAGAAAAGACCATGGGATCACGCGATCGAACTTAAGCCAGAATCAAAGGCTGTAGATTGCAAGATATACCCACTCTCGGTAGTCGAGCAGGAAAAACTCAACGAGTTCTTGGAAGAGAACTTGAAGAGCGGACGGATCCGGCCATCAAAGTCACCGATGGCCTCGGCTTTCTTCTTTATCAAGAAGAAAGATGGCAGCTTGCGACCCGTACAAGATTATCGGAAGCTCAACGAGATGACGATTAAAAACCGTTATCCGCTTCCGCTCATCTCGGAGCTAGTCAATAAGCTTCGCGGTGCCAAGTACTTCACGAAGCTGGACATACGCTGGGGGTACAACAACGTGCGGATCAAGGAGGGGAGACGAGTGGAAGGCGGCTTTCCGGACCAATCGGGGCCTATTCGAACCCTTGGTGATGTTCTTTCGGCCTGACGAACTCACCGGCGACATTCCAGACGATGATGAACGACATCCTCAGAGATCTAATCAACGAGGGAAAAGTCATCGTCTACCTAGACGATATCCTTATCTTCACCAAGGATTTGGAGGAACACCGGACAATCAATAAGCGAGTGTTGGAGACGCTCCAGAAACACAAACTCTTTCTCAAGCCAGAAAAGTGCGAGTTCGAACGCACTGAGATTGAGTATCTGGGAGTCATTATCTCCTACAACTCAATGAGAATGGATCCCGCCAAGATCAAAGGCGTGATGGAATGGCCCGAACCCAAGAACCTTAAACAGACACAGGCATTCTTGGGGTTCACCAACTTCTACCGGAGGTTCGTCAGGGGATACAGCGAAGTCGCGAAGCCGCTCACACGGCTGACCGGGAAGGAGGGGTTCTCGTGGGGACAGGAGCAGAAGGACGCGTTCCAGAAGCTGAAGGACCGGATAGCCGATGACGTAGTATTGGCGCTCCCGACAGATCACGGGAAATTCCGACTAGAGGCGGACGCATCGGATGGAGCGACGGGAGCGATATTGGAGCAGGAACAGGAGGGCGAATGGCGCCCTGTAGCGTTCCAGTCACACGGACTGAACAAAACCGAGCGAAATTACGAGATCTACGACAAAGAGATGCTCGCGATCATGCTCGCCTTAGACGAGTGGAGGCAGATGTTGATGGGGAGCGCGGCAAACATTCGAGGTTCTAACGGATCACCAGAACCTTGAGTACTTCCGGAAGCCGCAGAAGCTGAATCGGAGACAAGCCCGATGGATCACGGAGCTCGCGGAGTACGATTTCACTCTGCGGCATCGGGCCGGAGCGTTGAACAAGAAGGCGGATCTCTTATCTCGGAGATCAGATCACGACCAAGGGAAAAGCGACAACGAAAACATTGTGATGCTAAAACCCGACCACTTCCGAGCGCAAGATATAACACTCGAAGGGCCGGAGGCGGAGATACTGGAAGAGATCATAAAGGAGAAAAAGATAGATAAGAGCGTCAAGCTTGCGCTCGAGAAAAAATTACAAGCATGGGAAAAGAAGGACGGAGTTATTTACTATAACGGACTTATATATGTTCCCCGGAATGAGGAACTTCGCGATAAGATTATCGGGTTACATCACGACCCGCCGCTGCTTGGTCATCCCGGAGAGAACCGAACGCAAGAAATGATCGAGCGTAATTATTGGTGGCCTAGGATAGGCAACCAGGTTTCTAAATATGTAAAATCTTGCGAGGCGTGCCAGAGAACGCGAGTGCAGCGGTATCAGCAGGGAAAGCTGAACCCTCACAAGATCGCCGAGGGGCCTTGGCAGATAATATCTATGGATATGATCGGACCGCTGCCGGACAGCAATGGATTTAACGCTATTCAAGTTTGGGTGGATACATTCTCGAAAATGATCCACACCGAACCGACCATGATAGAGATGACGAGCGAGGGAGTAGCCCGGTTAACCCGGGACAGGGTGATTAGATATCACGGAATACCGCGGAAGATTATCTCGGACCGAGACACTAGATATGTCTCAGGATTCATGAAGGAGTTAAATCGCCTTCTCGGGACCGAAATAAACCCCTCGACGGCGTTCCACCCGATCACGGACGGCCAGACCGAACGGATGAATCAGGAGATCGAGAAATATCTCCGCATATTTGTAAATTATCGACAATCGGACTGGGCGGAGTGGCTCGCGCTAGCCGAGTTCACACACAACGACAAAGCCAGCTCTTCGACGAGCATGTCACCGTTCTACACGAACACGGGATACCACCCCTGGAAGGGGATAGAAAACGCAGTCGAGTCGCGCAACGAGGCCGCGAACGACTTTGCCGAGAAAATGAAAAAGATCCGCGACGAAGCGGCAGCTGCGCTGGAGAAAATGCAGAAAACCATGAAAAAACAGTACGATGGGAAGAGGCGCGATGCGCCGGAGTTCAAGGTCGGCGATAAAGTGAGGTTGGATGGTCGAGACATCACCACAGATCGGCCGACGAAGAAGCTAGACGACAGAAGGCTTGGGCCTTACGAGATCCTGGAGAAAGTCGGAGCATCGGCGTACAAGCTAAAGCTACCAGAGACGGACCTGTCACATCCGGTCTTCAACGAGGCAAAGCTGACACCGTATGTGGAACCACCGGCGCACAGAAGGGAAGAACGGCCCGGACCGGAGATAGTCAGCGGATTCGAGGAGTACGAAGTGGAAGAGATTTTAAAACACCGAAAACGCGGCAGAGGATACCAATACCTCATCAAATGGAAGAATTACCCGAAGGGAGAACGGACGTGGGAACCACGAAGGCATTTGACGCACGTGCAGGAGCTCTTAGACAGTTATAATGTCGAGCACAATCTGCAGATACGTGCGGTGCCGATCCTGCCGAAGGGATTTTGGGACAAAACCATTCGCCGATACAAAACAAAGACGGAGAGTTTACCATACCCGGACCGAAAACTATTTAATCCAAACACGGGAGCTTTCACCATGGTCGCCGAGGACGTCGACCCTAAGAGGGGGGTAATGTCACGATTCGATGCCAAATCTAATCTAATCGAGACAACGCCGACATCCCCTATCTTGACGCCCAAGATCATAAGCGCCCAGACTATATATATCGATGACGACAACGATGTCGGGATTAGCCGAGAAGACTGGGAGATGGCCGGTTAAAAACGAGGTATGACATCACGGATATATTTATCCTCGTAGAACGTTGTGGAACATTGAAGAACATTCGGACATGAGGCTACGGGACGTTTACATACCGACTTCCATATGTACATAATTCACACGGGTTCGACCCAACAGTATAAGTAGAGTAGTGTTTCGCTTGTAGTAGTTAACCTTTTATTCCATCATCTTTCGAGCTCTACACATCTCACTACCCAATCCCTCTCATCTTACCGAGAGTGGACGAGATTGAGTCTTGACTGTGACAAAATGAGGTTCAATGTGACGCCATTGTTCTTCTCAATCCAGAATCAGATCCTCTCCATGTTCCACTCCTTGGGGTCACATTTGAGAGGCTAAAGGACCAGAAATCTGTGTTTAAAGATTTACTCAGTCGATGCAATGTCAGAACTCGGAAATCCGATTCCTCTCGCTTATTTGGAATGCAGGAAAGTTTCACATCTAAATCCTCAAAGGAAGTCTTTGAAGATATATTGTCTTGGCTTTAGATCCACATTGTTGACCCAATTTACAAGGTTCTGGAATTGGTGGGTTATTATTATCTAAGAGTCTATGCCACAACATCTTGCATGGCCGCCTCTGGTGGTGCTCAACCGGGAATTTTACAGGGCTGCCACTTCACGCAGCACCATCCTCAGATCAATTTGTGCATTCATATACATCTCACTTGGGTGCCCTCATCAGCAGTAATTCAAGACAAGTCTCCGGATCTCCAGGAGTCACTATTGTAGGAGTAACCCACATAAATGCTAGGGGCCATGCAGATCTTCCCGGTGTTGAACAGGAAGTAATGAGAGTCAGCATGTTCAACTTCTCACCGGAGAGGATGCAACAGTAGAGGCAGTGACATCGCAAATCCAGGATTGTTCTTCGATCCACTTGGCTTGTCATGGGCAGCAGGATCTTTATGATCCTCCCAAAAGCTGTCTTCAACTTTATGAGGGCATATTGGATCTGGGGACAATTCTTCGTATGCCCTTGTCCAATGCCGAGTTGTATTTCTCGCTGCATGCCAGACTGCTATGGGCGACACTGGGATGGCCAATGAATCTTTTCATCTGGGTGGTGGGCTCATAGTAGCTGCAGGTTTTCAGGGAGCAGTTGGAACTATGTGGTCAATTCTCGATGCAGATGGGCCCACAATTGCGGAGGCATTCTACACTCATTTATTTGCTGATCAGAAAAGCCGCAGGCCAGTGAGGCAGCCAGGGCACTCCAAGTTGCTGTGAGAAAAATGCGTGATGCGGGAGTACCATATGAGAGATGGGCTCCTTTTATTCATATCGGTGTCTGACATTGATGGGTCTTTGGTAGGATTGCGCTCCTGGTGCAATGCCACCATCACCCTCCAGACGCTGTGACAATTTTGTATGAATAATTCTTGTATTTTTCTAGGGCTTGGCTAGGCATGGCATACTTACTTAACAAGAAATCTGGGAGAAAGACTGCCAATCACATGCACAGACACTCCCTTGAGATGCTACCACTGGGAGGATAACCCAAATTCCTGGGCCAAAACATGAAGAAGATATAGAGAAAATAGTTACAATAAGTTTACTATGTTCTAATACACACAACATCTTTCAAGAATATTCTTTATTGAGGATCTTCCCGATGTCTTCCCAATGTTTTGGCTGGAGATTTTTGGTTATCCTCCCTGTGTGCCATTTTTCTCCGAGCATGTGGTTGGAGAAGGAGAAGAGAACAACTGAGCATAGTTTCATCTGTTCATCCAAAAGCGGAAAGATAGTTTCCTAATGCAGAATCATCAATGCTTTATTTCTATCATCACATAAGGCTCCCTCCAAGCTCCCGTGCAGGCAGGTGAATAGGCTCTCCAGGGATGGTAACTATTATGCATTCCCCGACTTCTGCTAATTAGCTATAGTTGGGTATTACTGTAGATTGCTGGTATTGAGTCGCCGCTCTCGCCTGCTGTTCAATGTTCTCCTTCGCTAGCTGACCTCGCCGCTGTGCTGCCTGGAACCTGGTTCTTATTAGCCGCTGTTGTCTCGAATGTCGCCGTTGCAACTCCTCGCATAGAAGTGCCGCAGAACTGCTGAATTGACGTCGTTGATGAGCAGCGGGGCGAAGGAACTATTGCTGGTGGAGAAAGATAGGATAACATGCAAATTTTATACTGTACAACCTGATGCCCTCCCAACCTTTTTTATGTAAAAAATGGATACAAATGTTTTCGTCCCCTCCAGGGTGGCCGGCTCTTTTTCTTGTCCCCCCAGATATACTGTCTATTCGGGTCTAAGAACGTCCAAATACTGGGTCCATTCCCCACCCCACACTTCCTCTTCGTCGCCAGTGTGGAGGTATTCGTCCGGTGTTGTGCGTCATTTTACTTACTCGGTTGAGCGGGGTTCGGCAGGAGCGGCACGGTGGGATGCACAACGAGGGGCTCGAGTCGAATGCGCTTAGTGTTGCTCAACCCGGACCCGCGGATTTCTGCACCTAATTCCTCATCTTCACAGAAGACGCGTTTGCGACGAGAATCGGAGAAATATTAGATGTTGAACCTAGTCCTTGCGAACTATCTGGTGGCCATTCGCAGCTCCTGAACACGGGGCATACATCAAATATCGCCAGCGTACCTGCATTATGTATCGCCAAGTTTTTGTCCGACTGACGACACTGGGTGCATGCTGTGCCGCGTGTTAAGAATGTTGAGCCAAGCGGACTCGACGGACGGTTCACCTTCCGCAGTTTCTAAAACAGAATCAGATAAATGTTGCAGGGGGAAATTTGAATTAGGACAAACCATTGCCGCAAAGTCTTCGTTCTATGTCATTAATGCATGGCAGGAGCGGCCTGTGCCTCATTGAACGGCGGAATTTAGAAGTATATGACACGTCCCAATCTGCCGAAGATCGAGAAGTCCTGGCATAAATGGGAGAACCACTTAGTCGCTTAACGATTTGGGTGGCTACTGGGCGATCCCCGGCATTATCAGCCCAACAGTCTTGAAGTAGGTTCCAGAGACTGTTCATTACGAGCGGGTCCGCTCCAGAGCCTGAGAATGGGCGTGAAGGTCGTTCCCCTCCGATTACTTTCAAGATTATTGCGACGTCTATGTGAACCTCATAAAACGGAGCTTTTCCGGTCAGTACCTGGGGAAGATAAGTAAATAACACAGATGCGGACAGGAAGAGAGGGGAAAGCGGACCTCGTAGCAAACACAAGCGAAGGCGTAGATATCGGATCCATAGTGGTTCAAACGCTCCCCACGCAGCAACTCGGGAGCTTGCCATCGCGTGGTCCCTCCTTTTGCACTCGCAGTCGAATGAGTAAAACGTAGAGTCATCACGTCGGCAATTGAAGACAAGCCAAAATCAGCGATGCACGCTCTGCGGGAAGGCGTGACCAGAATGTTGATCTACGACGCGAGTCAGATGGCATTCAAGAGTCATGAAAAGTGTAGCATGTACCGCCTTTAAATCTCCATGGATTACATGATTTTGGTGGAGGTACTCAAGGCCGAGTGATATATCCAACATCTGAGAAGAATGTGAGTTGACTTTAGCTTCAGGTAGGTAAACTCACAAGAGAAACACGTTCGTCTTCAGATGCAGGTGTTTTCCTTAAGAACTGGAGAACATTTCCGTTTTCCATCCATGGCGAGACGAGACAAAGGCGCTTGTCCCAATAATATAGTCCAAAGAACGGAAGCAGGTTTGGGTGTGAAAGTTGCCGCCAGATAAGGGCTTCGCGCCCGAAGTCCTGGATGGATATAATATTGTAAGTGGAATAGGAGACAAGCACCAGAACGAACTTTCATGGCTACTTCAACATCGTTTTCTTGGAATATCCTCATGGCTTTTACAGAGACATGTTGTCCTCGAACCAAGCCTTTCCAAATATCGCCAAACCCACCGGCCGCGATTTGTTGTCCTATTTGTTGCAATCCAGTCAAAGGGAAGCATCTGGGATGAAGCCCTGATGCACGGGAGAGTCGTATCAAAGCCTTGAACAGCAAAGGTTGAATGGCTGGAAAGGAGTCGTAATCCAGCAGCTAGAAAAAATTACAAGTTCAGCAGGCAATGACAGTCGTGCAGATTACAGCATACATCTTGTAAAAGATCCAGAATGTGTTGAGCTTGAGTCCCACGGCAGCCCAAAAATGTTTTGTACATCTCGGAATCGTTCAACATCGTCATCAGCTGTGCGAAGAGGGTGGAAAGATCGTTAGATAAATGGGTGAATATTGTTTGCGCAGTCTGATGTGGGGACTGGTGCCATGGAACCTGGTCGAAAGATCAATAGGAGTGCAAACAAAATTTTGACTGCTGTTTCATACCCAAGTCAGTTGGTCAAGAATTTGAAACAGTTCCTCGACAACCGAAGGGTACTTCTCAAGACTTGTCAACGTATCGCACTTCACCCAATTTTCTGCTGCTTTTCTGATTTTATTTCTGAAAGGTACCCCTTTAATACCATGTAGAATGGGAAAGAGAATTGATGAACCTCATACAGTCAAACTCATCGGGCAGTTGGAGGATTGAAGAAAATATATAGATAGCAAAATTCTATTTCGTTTTGTAAATATTTTTGTATTAAGGGGGAACGGGCTGACCTGGGCGATAGGAAGCTTAACAGCCAGATGGACACATTCGAGACGGTCCATGGTCAGCTGTGTTGCGCTCGGAGCCTGTCGCTCCCACTGGTGGCATAATGGTAAAGCCAGATCAAAGGCAGGTCGCAGAAGCTCCGGAATGTGATCGTTGGAGGTGGATATGCGGGCCGCTGTATGAAAGAACGGTATCTCATGCTCGAAGCCAAGAGGTTCCAGAATTTCATTAATTGTCGTTCGGGTGGTGCATAAAAATATGCAGAAAATGGCAGCTAGCCGAAGTTTCGTGTCGTATGCCATGTCATGACGACGAATAATATTCAGCTCGACACGAGTTATCCTGCGAATTCGGCGCCACATGATAGGATCCAGCTCAAGCGTGTGATGTCGCCAAGCTTCAGGATAGAGATGAGACCAGGTAACGCTGGTAGCTTGGTTTCCCGCATATAAACCCAAGCGGCGAAACAACCAGATCTCTTGGGGAGTATCTTCAGTAAAGAAGACTGCAGTGGACTCCCTTTGAATAGTATCAAAAAAAATTGAATCGCGTCGCCGGACATGTGGTTGAACTTCCTAAAGGTCACCCAGAGGATTAGTGCCCAAGGGGAGACCACCAGTCCATAAAGCACGCGAAGTGCCAAAGACTGATCTGCAAGCACTTTTGGGGCTGAGATTTTCGCGGCGTCTAGTTTACTGTGAAGGCAATTAAGATGAGAGACATTAAAATAGGTGAGCCTTCACCTCAATAAACACATGCACGTACAACGCCATGGAATTGATGCCAAATGGTCCACCGAGTAAACCTCTAACATGGTCGCAATCCAAGGATCCAACCATTGCGAAACGCCGCAGATTTTGCAATGCTGTATGCTGGGAATAAAATCCAATTCGACCATAGTGGATGTCGCCCAGGCTTTGATCAAGGCACTGAGCCTGAGGAAATCGATGTAGCGCAAGTTGCCATTACGGACTGGTCCCGCAACGATGAACCATCCGAGGAGGCGCACTCGGGCCGCGGAACCAAGCCGAGTGATGAGGGGATCCTGCTGAATCTGAGAACTGCGTCGGTCGAATGCGTGGCATCCATCTATCCAGTTGGCTGCGGACAACGGCTGAACACCGAACGGGCGTTCAACAGCGAAGGGCTGTGCAACCAGATTCTTCAGGAATTCTTCATCCTCGTCTTGCCATGCCCACATGTCCTCCATTCCATTTATCCCCTCTACTATCGCCAACCAGGTCTTAACAATTTCCTGTGACGGGATTCGGCGGTCACTGGACATCATAACAATGTACCAAGTGAACCATAAGCGGTACTTGAAGGGTTGCCCACTCGAATAGATATCGGGCCAAGGATCCTTCATGTATCCATCCCGAAATGGCAGGGGTAAGAGCCTGGAGACTGAAGCTGAAGCCATCGACAATGAAGGTGAGGAACGACTTCCACGCTACCGGATGAAAGACTGTTATATGGGTGCAAGAGCCTGTGCAGTGGCGGCCGATGTATTTCCGCCCTTTTGATTCACAATTTGCCATGTCATTCGAAAAGCCAAGAAAATTTGCAACTTGTTCCCTGGCAGAAAGTATTGGTTGAAAACGCGCTGTATTATTATGTAGGGCAAATAAAAAACTTGTATATTCACGCGTAGTGCTAACGAGAAGTGCGACATGAGCGCGTGGATTCTAAAAAAGAAACGATTCGGAAGACAAATGTCAAGATTCATCAGTCTGAAAGCTGTGGAAATGTCAGAGTTATTTCGAGAACGGATCTAGTTCTGAGAATATGTGTGAGGGCGAACCATTTTGCATTGGGTTTCTCGAATCTTTAGCTTCCGCATTCGCGAATCGAAGTTTAGTCGCGAGAATCAGTGAGATATTTCGCACGACGACAATTGGTGCACAAGAGGTGTGCGCACTGTTGCTGGTTGCAATCCCTATGAGCTGAACGGCGCCAAGTGCGGTTGCGATAGATTTGACGAGTTCCGAAGCCTTGCCAAGTAGTTACGCAGCAAGTGAGCTCATCGGCTATCTCCGTGATGCTTGATGAAATCCATGACACCAGACAAAACAGTTGACCCCTCTCAGTCAGAATTTTGAGAAAGTGTCGCGCAACAGGAGGAGGAGGAGGAGGAGGATGTATTACTGGAACAGATTACCCAATCTCCTGCCCCTCTCATGATATTGTATGTCGGGGATTTGACATTCAGACGCTTCATCCATTCGCCGACTTGGCTTCCAAATTCCAAGTTCAACGAAGCTCAGCATTGAACTTCAATGAGCTGCAGCGATTGGCTTGGCGGAAGCTGTAACGCTTGCCAGCTCTCAAAGGATGATACAGCTAAATATTTGATATTATATACGCTGAATATTCCGCCAATTGTCGTCTCATCAGTGCACGATCGTCGAGACTCTTGAGTCCGGTATCTTATCCGTAAAGGGCTATGGGGGCTTGTCCCCGAATCCAAGCCGTTCTAAATGAGAGGCTTGAAGCGGAGAAACTCCCCGAGGATAGAAAACAGTCATCAAGCTCTTTTCCGTTACGTAGCCTTCTGAATAACGTAGATCCCCAAAAAAACCTTTTTTTATAAAGCGTGGGGGGTGGGCATTTTATTTGATGTTTGGTCTAGATCAGGAACGAATGATTCAATAAATGTAGTGAAATGATACGGACAGATAGCGAAGACCTATCCAGGTCGGCTGACTCGGATTTTGAGTCGGGTGAGATACTCGGCTATTTGCATCCGGCATCCTAAAAGGGAAGGCGGGTTAACCGAACTTTTTTTTCTGAGAAAATTGCATAGACAGATAGTGGCTATCTATAACATTTTTTGCATCCGAGGGCAAATGAGAGAGAAAAGTGGATTTACGGGACAGCGGACCGGCTCGGCTAACTTGGTCCATATGACGCAATTGGATGCCAAAGGCCGATTTCAGATCGGAACCGTTATTTCATTAATAAATACGCGTACGGTTGGATATTTTCAATCCTTAACTTGGTGTACATACTTGTTCGTGTTTATTGGTGCCTCTAATCGGTCTAGGTTGAGTCGCTGTCTGGCCCAAAGGTCATAACTGCTTGAGCCGAGTTTCGGCAAATAACGGTGTCTGAAGATGACACGACACTTTCGGTCTGCATTCTTTTACTGGTGCCACAATTTCCCTCAAAATATTTGATACCCTTCTGACTTTCTCTGCTCTTGGCCCAGAATTGCGTTTTCGGGGTTCTGAAGTTAGTGGCCAAAAGGGGAAAGAAGGCACCCGAAGCGGGCGGACGGATATGCATTTTAGCCGAAAACGGCCGGATCAACTCAGCTTCGACAAGAAATAGATAAATACCCACTGGCTGCTCCAGCTCCGCAATGCGAAATGCACCCCGCCCTCCTCTTACTCTTTCCCCTCATCTTCCGCACCTCCGCCCACAAGGTGGCGAAGACTCCCGAAGAGCTCAACATCCAGCAAAGTCTGCGTGCCGCGGCATACCATGTCAGTCGGTTCTGGTCTCGATCTCGCGTGTCGCAGAATCCTCATGTCCTTCCAGTGTGCACCTGCAGTGGGGGATTTTACCGCCGCACGGAAGCGCGCATGGGGTCAAAAGGCCCTTGGCAAGTGGGGAATGCCGCGTCTGCCCCCTTACGACGAGCTCTTCACACAAGAACCATTACGAGGAATCGATGGCCCTGACAGCGAATTTTTGAGCTGTTCGCCCATGCACGATACTCAGATCGAGAACAACACTTGTGTCTTGGGTCTGTTCGAGTTGCTTTGTGCTATTTAGATTATTCACGGAACTCTAGCGCCCGAGGTCACGGAAGGACCTTATTATCATCTCGTCGGCCATCCTATTAGACAAAATCTTGCGGAATATCAAGATGGGCTGCTTCTCGTGAGCAAATCTCAATTAGTGTATATTTATGCTGCTAATCCACGATTGAAGCTCCTGGATATTGGGGTCATTGATGTAGAAACGTGCAAACCCGTCCCAAACATCCTCGTCGACATATGGATGGCAAATGCAACCGGACATTATGCCGGCCACCCTACTCCTGCACCTCATCTGGTCAATGAGCAGCCTCAAGTGGATGGTAAGCGGAGGGGTTTACTTTCCGCCTTCCCGCGAACACAACACCACGAAACGTTCCTCCGAGGCGCATGGCCCACAGACCGCAACGGTGTAGCGCAGTTTACGAGTAAGTTCCGGGTTTCTTGCAACTCCTTCCATTAAATTACCTTTTAACAAACTGCGCCAGGTATTTTCCCCGGCTACTACACCGGCCGCGCAACACACATTCACACCAAGGTCTTCCCCGAGTGGACAGTACACGAAAACGGGACGTTTACACCCGGCCGCCTCTCGCACGTTGGTCAGTGGTTCTTCGAGGATGACATCAACATGTCTGTCGATAAGGTCCGTCTCCAAGTACCCACCATGACTCCATCGTTCATCTCTCACGCCAGATGTTCCCCTACACCGAGAACCCAATCAGGCACACACGCGGTCGCACCCGTAACTGGCACGATTCACTCAACATTTTTGATGACTCGCACCTCAACAACTACAACCCTGTATTCCGCACGCATCTGCTCGGTGGCGTCATATCCCAAGGAGTGATGGCGTATATCACTATGGTACGTGTCAAGCCTACCTCCAACTTCTCCCCAGGGCTAATGTATCTCCTTCGAAGGGTGTGAACATGAGCGCGTCATATCCCAATTACTGGCAGGGATAAGTGGTTTAACTTAATTAGAATGGACAGTCGCAACTGAGTTGTATTTGTAATCCGAGTCGGGCTGAATGTCTACCCTCATCCAGCTCAAATTTTCAAATCCTCGGCCCTTTGGCCTTGGCGGTCAAGCGGGTGATATTTCTGTTCAACGAGCTTCAAGCTCAAATCAACCGGCCGCCCCTGACAAAATGGACGTTGGACGTTTGAAATTAGAAACTTGATGTTCACAAATATCTTCCCACCGTCTTATCTTTGGACATCTGCTGGCCAGCAGTCTCTGTCAGTGTCACTGTGATTGTATGAATTCCCGATTCAAACATTAGACGCTCACGCTCTTCAACAAGCGCTCATGATCATCTTTTGGCATCTTGCGCGATCTTGGTTCAAGTTGGCCCATCTCAGCAATTGTGTATCCGCTGCCAGTTCCCCGCTCCCAGAACTCTGTTTTATCCGACAATCTCCACGGAAAATCTACCGTTGATTAGGCCAAGCGCTCGAGTGTTCAAGTAGCTATAAAACTTTATTAAGCTTCTCGATCATCTCCCGCAGGCTTTGAGTCTAACTGAACGGCCCCCACTGTTTTCCGTTGGAGTCAATCTTCAAGCCATCCCGGGGTTGTTCTCGATACGGCGATTGCTTTGTATTCTCGAACTGTGCACCACTTAAGGCGGTTGGTGGATGGAATCACTCATTCAAGTCCCCCTTCCCTTCGTGATTTACTGAAACCATGTCCACCTCTATCGTCCTCGTCGATACTATTCCTCTCTTGCACTCTTGCTTGGCCGCGATCGGTGACACAACGTCCTTGGCGGTGGACTTGGAAGGCGTCGCACTTTGTCGTTCCGGCACGTTGTGCATTGTCCAGCTCAAGGCCGCTGGCAGTAACACGATCTGGCTCGTCGACATCGTTGTGCTTGGCGCCGCCGCATTCGAGAATATCGATCCGAAGGGCCAAAGTCTGAAGGGGATATTTGAGAACGAGTCCATTAAAAAGGCGGGTTTTTCTACCACACTCTGAAATTCCCTCGTTGACATTTGCACAGATTTTCTACGACGTCAGGAACGACTCTGACGCTCTGGTGAACCTCTTCGGAGTCACCCTTGCCAATGTCTACGACCTGCAGCTCCTCGAGATCGCCGTTCGTTCTTCGAACTCCATCCGACCCCCGCGCTTCCTCAAAGGCCTGAAGGGTAGCCTCGAGACGTATGTTGCGCCGTTGAAATCGGCGGCAGTCATAAAAAGCTGGTCGCGCGTGAAGGTGGCGGGATTGAATCTCTTTGCACCGGAGCATGGAGGACGCTACGAGGTGTTCGAAGACAGGCCGCTCAAGCCCGCGCTCATCGAATACTGTGGGCAGGATGTCGCATTGCTTCATGAGCTGGAGACTGCCATGACCAATCAGATGGGTCGGAACGGGAGGAACTGGGAGCGAAGGATCCGTACAGAGTCAGCGGCGAGAGTTGCGCTTGCTCGGAGTGCGGGGTATGTCCCTCGAGGGAGCGACAAGGCGCTTGCACCCGTCAATTGGTGATCCTCCTGTAGAAAACATCTCTTCTGCTCATTATACACCTCGAATTCCCGCCATTCAGCTTGGGTTCAGCGATTATAAATAAACAAGGCAGGATAACTCGTCATCTTTGAGGAATGTTTCAATTTCAACACAAGAAATAATGTCCATTACATGTGAGTACATGTAGGGGTGAAATATACTGCAACGGCGACATAATATGAACGTCCGATTAACGCCTACACCATTAAGCTGTCGCGGTCCAGAAGTCGAACACTTGGGCAACTACTGGGTTACACTCCGCAATCCTGATAAAGTCCGAGGCATGCTCTAGTTCAACGCAGAGGCCACTAGGAGCCGACTTGATTGTGCAGCCGACTCCGAATTCTCCGCCACCCGGTGTGGACGACGCTCCCGAAAAGCATTGATTGCAGGAAATTTCCCAAATTTGTGTGCTAAGCATGGCCTCAGAGATGTTCAACCTTACAAACAACAGCGAGTCTCACGGTTTAGCGCCACCCACTGGAAGCTCCTCCAAAGTCAGATGTCCGTCGACCACGTCGACAACGAGGTCATTATGGTTGATTTCCCTATAACATCGGAATATTAATACCACACTACTTAGTTATGAATAAAGATGGGAGCCTTTCTTGACGATATAGGTCGGGTTGGCCGATCCAGTTTTGCTGCACATGCCAGTTGGCTGTAGCATTGGCGGGGAACCCTCCGGCGCTTCTCGTGAGAGCTGTTCCAGCAACCACTGGGGATGCCGCCCACTCGACTCCCCCCGGGGAAATGATGGAAACCCCGGCACCCTCAAAGTTGGGGTTACAAGGTACCGATTGGCGGCTTGAAAGAGGGGTCGCATAAGCAGAACCCAGAACCGCGAGAACACAAGTAGCAGTGAGGGAAGCGAATGAGAACATTGTGGGGAGTCTGAGAGCAAGTGCTGAGGCGACGACTGAACTGCAGTAATACTCAGGTTTTATACCTGGCAGACGCGATTAATACCGGCGGGCAAGTGTGCCCGTCCATTCCTCACTCCACTGGACTGCCCCTTCCACCGAGTAGCAGTGGCGCTCGGTAGGCCCGCATCGGTGATGAAACAACTCTGCAAGACGGGAAGCCCCTGGCCGCTTTGATTGCATAATATCCACGAATAGATGCAGGGTAATGCGTCTAAAGAAATCTGACAGCCCACCTCCATTTTGCCGACTGTGCTGAAAATTAGAACTCGCCCGACAAAGACGGGCGTGCGTCACCTTAGGCTCCGTGAAGAGCGGCCCGAGTTTGAGACTTCTCCGTTACGAAGTAGGGCGGCATTTAAACCTTGCTTGATATGTCTTTGAGCCTCGTTTGTGAGGATGGTCAACGTTGAACTTCGAGTTCTTCGAAGGCCAACAGAATGATCTCGGCACAACCGGCGATCAGTACAGGTTGAACCTTATGTAAGTAGGTTGAAAAAATCGGGAAGATTCGGGGAGCTTGTGGAGAAGGGGGCTCTGAGTCTACTGAAGAATTCTCTTCAAGTTTGAATCGGATACAGAACTGCAATTAGTAGTAGGTCGAACAAACGAAGTACGAGTTGACTCTTAGAATTGTTGAAGTGTTGTTGAAGAAAGACATCACTGTGACTTAGGGGATCACTGCTTGCTGCATTCCCTGTATCGTGCGGAGAAAATATCCCCAAAAATTTGAACCCAACTCGTTTGCTCCATATATCCAAGGCCACTTATTCCCATCTGGATGGAAGAAATTTGATCGCCGCTTGCTGCCAGTAACTGCTATCAACAATAACCAGGGCATGAATTACTGTTCATATTCACCAGTCTTGCATGCCGGGTGCCTATCCCAGCGCGCGCCTGCGCCGATCCTCAAATGTCCGCACTCACCATGGTAATCATTTTGAAAACTTTGGGTCCCCAACACCTGATCGTGTTTATATTGGTAGTAAGAGTACAGCCGCATTCTACGACGATTCTGAAGGACAGTTCTGGAGACGGCGCTGATGACGTTTGATTATGATAATTAAATGATTGCGGGAGAACCATCGAGTCAGGTCTCTAATTAGAACCAATCCATGAGGTTCTGAGGTGATTCCGGTCTCCAGCTTTGTTTGTACACCAAAACCGCCCGTTAAACGGTCCATAATGACCACCCAAAGCCGCTACTTTGACAATACTATTTCTTGGGGTGAGTTCAACTCCGTTGACAGTGCATTATCAACAATAAGTTCCGTGTCTTAAACGTGCATGTGAACGATCCAAAAGCCACGCCGTAGAAATTGCAACTCATTTTTTTCTCCGTCTCACATTTACATTTAGTTCACCTTTATTTCAAGTTGTCAACTATTGTACAGGACCTCGCACATAGATCACATATTACTCGGTTCCCCGTACGTGACCGAATTACTCAGCATTCCGCTATATATTTCCCACTTTCTCCACAAGGCATTATGTATTAGCATTCTCAAAAATCCATGGCCAATTGGATGTATGGATAGAGGATATAAGAACCCCTCTCAATTACTTGAGTCCCAACGCTCCTGCGTCGAAATGTTGTCTCTTCCCTCCATCATTGCGTCCCTCGCGCTCTCTCACGTCTCATTTGCGAATCCTATCTCGGCCCGTGCCGCCTGCAATCCTGATCTTGCTGGAAGAGGAATCAACATCGCCAGCGGAAGTCTTGAACTAGGATATGCCAGCTCTGTTGCAGGGGCATCTATAATCTCGCAGGCACTCTCTCCAGGAGTAGAGTTTATTGCGGAGGCTTCAACCATCTTTAACGGTGGATTCGTCCTCAAGTAAT